>JAAIXJ010001888.1:237074-379862 GCA_013403705.1 Heliconius hermathena | reverse complement strand
GCCTAAACCAGTCTCTGCACGTTGTATTCGACAAAGCATTGTCTCAACGAGAATTCTGTGTGCTTCTGCTGCAGATTTTTTCTGAATAAAGCAGTGCAATAAAATTCCCCGCAAAAACACTTTATTTGGCACAAAAGTACACATTTTCACAAAGGGAAAATAAATATGTAGTTGACACTGTAGTAAACACTATTCTACTATAATTTGAGGTTACATATAGTACTACTTTGGTGATTCGTTACCGTACGAAATTCCATGCACAGAGTGCCGCAACGCCATCTGTCAAAAAACAGCAGCAACTTATTCAAGGTCCTAATAACATCACCCAACACTACGTAATGGCATGCAAAAATTTTGCTGCTGATCCAATTCCAGATAAAAATCTACCAAGCATACCTTAGCATAAAAATGGCATAAAATAATAAATTGGATGTGTAAAATCTTCGTGATGTGTGGATGTAAAGGGCAATTTTGAAGGTCTGGGCCTACTAAGACCTGACAAGACTGGTTCTGTTGTAAATAAATATGTCAAAAAATACCAGTTTTCCATGAGTATGGAAAAATTAAAAGCAATCATCTGTGGTCTGTGCAGCCGTATTCTTAAAACACAATATACTTGCAATACCTATGGAAAAAATTGAATCTAAAGCATAGCTAAGTTTTGTTTTAGTAGTCAAACGTTTTTTGATATTTTCAAAAAACGTATTTCACATTTAGAAGCTAATATGATGATTGCCATGATTGCTCAGGTCATGACAGATCTTTTTTTTTTAAATATCCTTTACTTTTTTTATGAAAAGCGTACACATTTTTTATTTTCATATAATATAGTTCTTATAAAGGATAATAAAATAAAAATATTTTTTCAACTAGTAATTTTTTTTTTTCAATGAAATAGCAAAAAGTGTTTGTGTTAAGCCAATGCTAAATTGACAAATCTGATAATTTTCTAGGATTCAGCACAGCCTTCTACGAAATTGACTTCATGCCGCAAAATAACTGTTCCACAATGATATTTCTCTAAATTTTACGTAGGAAAATTTTGACCAAATATTTAAAAACGTTTTGCCCTCTTTCATTCAGTAAATAAATTATATTTAATATTATTTAAAATAAGGCCGGTCGTGGCGCAGCGGCACGAGGTGTGACTGTAAAACCGACTGGTTGTGGGTTCGATCCCCACTTGAGGAGATGAAATATTTACTTAAATTTATATTTCCATTTCTTCGCTCTGGTGTCGAGGACAAGCGCGGCGTTGAGATGTGCCACTCAACACGCAATGCCTCCAGAATTCGGCAGAAAGTGGGGAACGGTGTGTCTTAACACTAGATTCCTTCTGCCTACCCTGCTGTGTGCGGGATACAGCGTGAAGCTGATTTATTTTATTTATTTGATTTAAAATACCAAATAAGTGATATTTCGACTATTCATTTTAAGATATTACATAATGGTGAAAAAATCATTTTAATAAAATTCTGTTTTTAATAAAATTTTTAATAAAATTGAATTATGTAGAATTAGAAATGTTGATAAGTACGTACGTTTATTGGCGAAAGCATTTAGACAGTGCAATTGACGCGGGTTCGAATCTAGCTACGTTCAAATATTTATAATTTTTATACATCTTCCAAAAATATTTTTCTATGCTTAGCTTGAAATAACATTTAATAACGGTAAATATAATAACAACAGTTTTGAATGTATATAGTGTAGCGTATCAAATAGATGGGTTCTCTAATTAATATCTGAAATAACTTTTGTTCAAAACAGACAAGAATTAACCACGCTCTTAACCCTATCATTTCTTTCTCTCCCTCTCTCTTAGGAAATGTAAAAATAAGAAAAGGTACGGACCATAAGTCTGTAATGTAAGTAAGAATTTAAAAAAAAATAACCCTATCTTCTCCGAAGCTATACAGCCTATAGTATAAAAAAGTTGGATTTGTTACTATAATACAAAAAAATCAAATTTACAGTATTTTTGGGATGCAGATGATACTCAACTTTCCACGTAAGATTGCATGCATTTGTTACAAATAATTTTATTTTTATATTGGAATTAATAAAACGTCTTTATAACTCATGGACCACAATGATAAGCAGAGTGATGCCTAACAAGTACCTAGTTTCGGTTTGGCCGAAGATTCGGCCATATTTTGGCCGAAACCAAATCTTATTTATTATATTCGATTCTTGGGTCGGTCACTATATAGGAAACATTTAAAAGGCACATTATTTTTATATAAACGGTTAATTTTATAATTAGATAATTATTACTTTGGTAAGAGATGGAGATGATAGTTATAGATTTCTCTGATACATTTTTAACCGTAATTTTTTTTATTAAATATTAATATAAAAACATAAAAAGGGAACTTGAAACTGATCGTGTGTTTTTTTTTGTTAAATATTAAAATCAAGTACTATTTAGTTACTATTAGAAAATGCTATTTCATTTTAATGAAAATGTAATTGTCATTGAGGCCAATAGCGGCGCAGAGACAAAGGCGTGCAACTGTTAAGGCGCGGCAGGTTGTGGGTTCGATTCCCATTTGAGAAAAAAAAATATTTTATAATGCCATTTGGTCACTCTTTGGCAATGAGGCAAACCGCGGGTCCCGCCACTTAATACGAAATGCTGCTACATTCGGCGGAAAGTCGCGAGAAGCGAGCGGAAGTGTCTTAAAGGGAAAAGAGTGTCTTGACACTACATTCCAAATTCCTAGATTCCCTCTACCTACCCTGATATGTCCACGATACAGCGTCAAACTAAAAAAAAAGGTTTTAAGTAAAAAACAATACATACATGCTTCACATCACTATATTCATATTGAGGTACTTTGTCACGATACATTAATATAATGTTGTTATACTATTATAATACTATATATTTTTATTCTTATACTAAAAAGCTTGCCAAATTAACAACACCATGTATAGAAAATAAAGAAAGACAATCTTTCATCTTTTGCATCAATTCCCAGTCAATTCCTTTAAAATATTGGATTTGTACCATATTGTGGTATAATTTATAACTACTACACTTTGACTATTTACAAAAAAAAATACTTAAAATAATAAGAATTTAAAAGAATTAAAATAAAAAAGGTCTAGGTGTGGCGCAGGGGCACAAGCGTGTGATTGTATACGATAGGTTATGGGTTCGATTCCCACTGGAGAAATTTAAATATTTTATATTTTCAAATCTTCGCTATGGTTTCGAGGCAAAGCGCGGCGTTGAATCCGTTACTCAACACGTACAACTCTCTTTACCTACCCTGCTACAATTAAATAAAAATATTCTGAGTAGCAAGTGCTTCTGAAAAATATAAAAACAAAAGAAAGATTAATCTAATTATTAAAATATTGTCTAAGTATATAATGTACTAAAACATGGTGCTTGAAAGCATTATGTAAATTAAAATTAAATATTTGATATAATATATACATATTTGTTTGTTCGTTTCATTCATTTAGTATGTATGTATGATGGAATGATATGTTACCATACATCAGTCTCACAAACTTTAACGAGATTCGATTATCTTTAATGTATTAAAAAAACTGAAAATAAAAAATATAATAAATATTGTTAAAAGAATGTTTCGTTACGTTCTATTATTACAATTTCATTTATAAAATTTCATAAGACAACAAAACGAAATTGTAATTTATCTCATAACATTATACAGCGTGTTCCTAAATAATAGGCATGATGACAGTTAATAAAAAAATTATTAAAATTATGTATTTAATTAATGAAACAATATTAATGGATATAAAAACATGCAATAATTTTATTAATAAGTATAGAAAATCATTTTAAAAATATATGACTACAAAATACACTACAAGCCACCATGATATGTTGACCGCCGTTCAGATCCGTCCGTTATCAGAGCCGTTTACGTCACGGCTTAGTAAACAAACGAATCGATATTTTGTAGTGTATACATGGTATTGACAGATTGCTTAGAGATGACGTCACAGCGACGCCATGACACTTGTCCTGACATTTTTCAAATTTATAAATTAAAATGTATTTTTTTTAATAGTAAATCTTTATTTTCTGCAGAAATATGATATACAATATAATTATTATATATTTCTCAACATTTTAGAATATTATCTCAAAATCTGTCATCATGCCTTTTATAATAATATCAATTAAAATACATATTATAGACAAAGTCAGGTCACAAAGCTTAGATTACCTATAACATATGGTGCGGTATATGTTTCATTTAGATTTTTTTTTAAGCTAACCTTTATAAATATAAATTTTGATTATATGTATGAAATAAAACTACTTTTATATTATACATTTTCAATAATTTATATGAATTTATGTTGTATTGTTATTGAAGGTTTCATTTATAATATTTATATTATAATATATTTAAAAAAAAACGTTATTTTCTGGACTAATGCAATGTTTGATAGAAGTATGAGTTTACAAATAATATATTGCCATATCAATCTGTATAAAAGTAGTTTTATTTTTTACCTGTGTATGCTTTAGTAGTTCGTTGTATATTTTTATAATTAAGATGTTGATCTCAGGGAAAATTATAATACTTTACTAATAATAATTACAATCAGAAAATTAATCATGATCAAAATAAATAAATAATAAATGTTCTTCATCAATTTTATTTGTTTATAAAAACAAATAAAGCAAACATATTTATTTGATAAAAACAATATCTGTTTGTATTTGATTGCAATAAAAGTTATAGGTATTTTTTTTAACATTTAAAAATATAAACATAAGTTTATATATACATATTATAAGTTTACCATTCCAGTTCACCCGAGACCAACATTACGGAGCTAGCTATGTGCTATAAATTGTAATTACCAATATCTACCAAGAGAGTGCAGTTTGTAAATTTTATATCAATATATAGACAGGTCGTTTTGGGGCCACCCATTAATTACGTCACATTCATTACATTATTCTGATTCTTATTCTTACAACAAAATTTGCCCTGAAAAATTAAAAAAAAACATTTACATGAACATATCTGTTCAAAGCAAAAGTCCAGCCTCCCAGAAAATATCTCTAGATACGGTAATGCCCATCCTCCGTCATTGTCACAGGATATATTTGAAAGATCCCCTTGTCATCATCACATATTTTGCTATTTTACACTTAGAAAAATTAAAATGAACACAATTTCGAATTTATCTTTGAGTATTATACAGGCTGGAAGCGTCAGGGCTCCTTTTACGGAAACAGCATATAGGGTTAAATATTTTAAACCCATACCTAAAGAAATTAATCAAGATACTTCAACAGTTTATACGTCTTATTTTTTTTCATTTCACGGTGTTTATCCATATTCATATTTCATGTAACGCAGTTACGCATAGATACCAATAACGAAACGCATACTACTACAAAAATACTACTAAAGGTTAAACAACTTAGAACTTTGCCTCCAATACCTACGACTCGATTTCGGAATGATGCGTATGCGGCGGTTTCTCTTTGATAGGTTTATGTGTGCGTTCGTCGTTCTTGACAAATGGCGTTTTATATTACAACTAGTGGGCGCGCGTGGCTTCGCCCGCTTATTTGCACCCTTAGGGGTGAATTCTAAAAAAACCACGAAACACGTGTCCAATAAAATATTTTTAACAATCTGAATTTAATTTTTTATAAAAATCGGTGGCGATTTAAAGATTTCTCCATACAAACTTTTAACTCCTTATTTGCACCCTTAGGGGGTGAATTTTAAAAAACCATGAAACACGTGTTCAATGAAATGTTTTTAAGAGTCTGAATTTCAAATTTTATAAAAATCGGTGCCGATTTAAAAAAAAATCCCTACTAACTTTCAACCCCTATTTCATTCCTTTAGGGTTAAAATTTTTCAAAATCCCTTCTTAGTGGATGTCCAGATTACGAAAATAAACATCTGTCCAAATTTCACGTTTCTACGCACAGCGGTTACGGCTGTGCGTGCGTCTTACCTCAGCCAGTCAGGTACATGTCCTTTTAGATATATAGATAATAATTTTATTATTTGTTTTGGTTTGAAAAAATCACTTTCTCATTTTTGGGATTTTTTTTTTAAATTGTATTAGGCTTTTATAGAATAGTTAAAACTGTGGTTTCTTTTAAAGTGGTGCTAACACTTCCATCCTGTATATTGAAATAAAATATATTAAAAGCTAAGTTGTTATACTATGTCACATATCATCTACTCCCCTTAAAATAGTGTCATAGTTTATGGATGGCCTCCATATATAAAACAATTCTAACATTAAGTTTCAACCCAATCAGTTTCAGTGATCATGGCCATGTTTTCCCCTTTCCCAGGCAAATAAGTCAGTTCCCATAGAGAATTACTGAGAACTAGCGTTTCCCCTTCATTCAGTTGAACATTCAACATATAACATATGTCTTCACAGGGTGCTCTAGGTTTCAATTGTATATAGGTTTTGCCTTTCAATTGAGACATAATTATTAAACCTATATCTAATTCTAAATACTTGAATCTATTTGTATCATAATTTCTAGATAGAATTAACCAATTAAAATGTGATGGAGGGATATGAGGAGAGAGGAAATAGGGTCTGGGTGCCAAAATTCTGAACGATTTAACCGCTCTGATGTCACAGTTTTGAAAATGTACAAACCAACTGGGTATATCGGTGTTGGTGATTCGAGACACGGTTTCCTCTAAATCCATGGGTTGTTTTCCTATTCTTATGTTAGTTAGTATCCTGCATGGCACAGAGTCGCGTAGTCTGTCATCATTACTTATTAGGGTAGTGAGGTTCAATTCTGATACAGACCAATCATAGTAAGCATCTGTCACAATTACTGGTGCCCCACGTAGAAGATGATGGTTGAAAACTTCATTGTAATTGGTATCTGATATACGGGCGATATCCTCTGTAAATAATAAAATACGAAAATAGTTTGTAACCAATGCTTTAGTTAGTATAAGATAGCATGGCTATAATAAGATGATTATAGATTCGACCCCCCACCCAGTAAAATATATTTAAATAATTTTCATTTCTTCACTCTGGCAAACAGTGGCCACCACTCAACTTGTCTTGATAATTAAGCAGAAAAGTGAGGAGTAAAGTGTCACATTACCTACCCGGTAAGCAGGTAACAACATGAAACTGTTTTAATGAAAAACTGTGTAAATGTATTTAATAACTTTTTTGCTAAATTGAATTGTCTAGTAATTATATATGCACATATATTTAATATTATTTGCGTCAGGAATAATATGTAAACACAAGCAATACATATGGCATATTGTTATTACATTGTTTTGAGCACATTAAAAATTATTTACTTACTGACAGCTTCACATGTAACACAATCAGCTAAGGAAACAACATCATTATCCGAATTCTGCGGTAGTGATCTATCAATTAAACATTTATTGTAATATAAGGGCGTCCAGTCCCATATAGGTAGCAATTTAATCAATGTTATTCTAGCAACAGCCGTTGCGTGCCATTGAAATGTATCGGTTTGGCTAACAGTGTAACCGATTGCTAATACCATGACTAGCAGTAAAAAAGCCCTGGTCCATCTTTTAATAGACGCCTTTCGTACAGCGTTCGTCAAAGGGCGACATATAATATCCATTTCCTCATCACTCATTCCAGCCTCTTTGCAATATTCATAGAAAGATCGCACTTCTGAGTTTATTAAATCGAATTTCTCACGTTGAGACATATTTGGCGCGGATTTAACACTCATTTTCGCTGTGACCTATAAATTTACGTGGAGCGAACGATCAATATTACTGTCGTAGCCACGACGGCTTATCAATACATATACAAAATTCGCGCGCGCGCGTGAAAGCTTATTCCATAGACAATACAAGCTTTCCATTTTTGCTTTATTAACTGTAATCAATTTAAAATATTTTTATGTAGAAATTAATTAAAATTTGTAAGTAAATAAATTTTGAATAATTACAAGAATTTTTTGTATGAAATAAAATTTTCCAAATTAAATAAAAGTAAGTTTAAAATTCTAAGCTATTACTGAAACCATCAAAAGTTATTATCATCTTTATTTTAATACATTTAACAACTAGATACTAAATTTCATTTACAGGACATTTTTAAACCATTATACTGATAAATTTCTATTAAAGTAGAGAAATATTAGACAAATGTAAAAATATATTTTCTTATCGTAATTGATAAAAAATATGTATCATAGACAAATAAAGTATAAAAACTTTATATGTATTATTTCACTGCTTGCAACACTTAAGGCTCTCGCCATATTGAAATATCCCGAGTGGAAGTTGGTCAATCATTGATCTTAATTATTATCGTTTTGGGCAAACAAGTGATAAACATTACAAAAGTGCTTAAAATATTCATTTTATTTATACTACAAATTTTCACAGTGAAAGTTGATTAATATAAGATAAAATTATTTTTTTGCAATACTTTTGATGAATACGTCACAGCGCCATGTTGTATTCCTGCGCTGATTGCAGGCACGAGAAATCTGCCAACCCGTTTATTTTTTGGGATTAAAGCCCAAGAATAAATCGATCTGCGATTTTGTACTCAAATATATTTTAATTTATATTTGTTAGCAAATGTCAAACAACTTTAGTGAATTCGATGCATCCCTGTTGTCGCATTTCGAGTGCTAACTCTTAATTTCAACTGCAGTTTTGTGCATCCGCGAAAGTTGATAGGACTGTGTTGTAAAAGAAAGAAGTGATAATTAGCCAAAATTCCGGTCCCTACGCGCAGACGAGAAGGTGCCTACCCGCCAGGGCAGTCGGGTGACGGAGATATGAACAACAAACGAAAAAATCGCCAAGGGCCGCCAAGGTAATGCCAGTTTATGTTCACCAACTTTCAGCGTTCATTTGACATGTCTTTGTTATTTAGGCCATTGTCTCTCGTATAGCGTAATTTAGAGGATATTATTATATTGTCAAGTTTTTAGTGGCGTGGTTACATAGGAGGTGTAAACAAACGTTTAGAATAAGCAAATTCATGCGGCGTAAGGTTCGGTGCGGCGGCCGTGCGCGTTCGCTCTAATCGAGATGTTTGGCCTACTTTTGCAGTGTACTAACGTCGATTAATATAGCCGTGTGCGAACAGCTGATCCCCGTGCTTATAATAATACCAGTTAATACTAGCTCATTTTAATTAGTCCTTTACTCCCTAGCCGTATAGTTTCAGTGCAAGATAGGATTGGTGTTTCGACTTTTAGTGTTACAAGTGAGGTTACCTCTAAGATTGGAACAATCGTTTAGGTATGGACAATAAAAGATTTTTACTTCTATCGCCTTTTAAAATACATTAACTAGCATTATAACCACACATTTAATAGTTATTGGCAAATGTCCAGTTTGTTAATTAACCAATTTTTCTCCATTCCCCGAGACAATGATTGAAAAAATATTTACTAAACACTTTGTTAATTATAAACAGTTGTCAGAAATTAAGATTGTTATCTTCTTTATGATGATGTGATGTAGAAATTAGATTGTGAACTAAAAATAATACAATGTCATTCAAATCTTGATAATTTACATTCATAATAATAATAGAAAGCAATGTCGTTCAATAATGTCAATTCATAACATGTGTTAATTGTTAACAATCATCCTTTCTATGTAAATTAGTTTTAGATGTCTCAAAAGAGCATGAATTTGCTGTAACTTTTAAACTTATATAATTAGTTACACTAAAGTTACTGCCATGATATTAGCTTAGAGGCCATTGTGGTGCAATGGAACATTGTCTGATTGTAAATGTAATGATGTGGTTGTAGTTTCAATCCTCACTCTAGTGAATTAATTATTTTATTCTCTGTCAAGAAATTCCATTTTTCAAGATTAAAGTGCTTGAAATTGAAGTGGAAAGCTGAAAATGAAGTGTATTTACACTAGGCTGCTTATTATAAGCTAAAAAATTGAAATTTTTATATATTTGAAAGTATATTTTAGATTTAACTTCAAACAATCGGAAAACAGTACTTAGTGAATGTATACGGTATACTATTAGTATATCTTATTTATTTTATAAACATCATTTTGTATATGATAACTAAAACTATTTTTTTTAATTTATTTTGAAAGTTCTTTTTTATTACAAAAATAATATCTGGTTCCAGCACTTTAAACATTAGTATTACAAAATAGTGTTGAGTTCTATTACACATCATGCATATCTCAGTTTCAGGCTGAAAATGAAGTGTAATCTCTACCTTCTCTTCTATATGTGGGGTACAGTAAAGCTAAAAAGAGTATTTAATAAAAATAGAGATAGGAGTACCTTGCATTCAGATTTTGAATATCTTTAGCTTTGACACTATTTTTTTTAATTATGAGTACTTATTTACTTATAGAATAACCAATTTTATTATTAATACAATTTTCATATTTAATTACATTAAATACAAAATTTTTAGGACAAATTACTTAAAATCTGTAATTTAATTAACAATATAGGCTGTGCGGTGTTGAGTTCCGCCACTCAACACGCAATGCCTCCAGATTTTGGCAGAAAGTGGGGAATGGAGTGTCTTAACACTAGATTCCCTCTGCCTACCCTGCTATATATGTTTCAATATAGGCAGTCTTAGTAGTGTTAGATAAGGTAAAATTATTATAAGTTTCTTATAGCCCTTAATAATCACCATGGTAACTAGTATAGAATATAGCTCTGTTGTAAATCTTACTAGTCTATTAATAATTTTAAAAGTCTATGATTCAAACAAAAATACAAAACTCGGCATTCTCCTAAAAATTGTATAGTATTTATTATAGTTACCAATAGACTTTTTTTTTATTTTCACACTGTATACTGCACTTAACAGGATAGTCAGAGTAAACCTGGGAACCTAGTGTTAAGACACACTGTTCCAATTAAGACTCTTCTGGAGCCCTCTTTTTGCCCAAATTTGGAGGCATTGCTTGTTGAGTGGTAGAACTCAATATCTAGTTACCACAGGGAGGAAATTAAAATATCCTCTTGAACATGAATCAAACTCACACAACATATCATTTTTATACACTTGTATTGTGCAAAAAGACTGGCCTCAAAGATCTTAAGATTTAAAATGTAATTTATTGTATCATGTGATTGAGGTTAATGAACTTATTAACAAATTTAAAATATAATATTGAGATATCCATACTAATATCTCAGATTATCTATTGTTTACCTTTATATACAACCATAAGTTATTAGGTTTAAAGTGACTTAAATTAAAAAAAATATAATTATTTAAAAAAAAATATCTGACATTTTTTATATATACATAAGATTTATCTATTTTTGTTAGTACAAAATTTATTTATAATTACATAAAATTTTTTCCATGATTTTTAAAATAATATTTATAATTGATGCAATTTTTTTAAGCTGTATGATGCAATCTTATTCCATATGTCTTAACATAGTCTATTACAGCTTACTTTTTTAATTAAGCTCCATTTTTTTTTACTCTTATAGCAGAACATTCATTCAGAGGGTGCATAGTTATGAGACACTCCATTTCCCACTTTTTACCCATTTTTCAAGACATTTTTGAACCCACAACTATCACATTCAATTGTTGAGCCATGACAACCTCTTTAATAAATATTACACTTATTAATAAATATTTTATTACAGTAGTTCTTTAATTCTATACAATTACTAACTCATAACAGAGAAAATTTTAATCTAATCTATTGTTCAGTGTTGCTATTGTGTAATAAACTAATAATATATATTTTTATTATTAAATAATTAATTAAAAAAACTTTATGTTGAATATAATAAACATTTACAATTTGCAGATATATAGTAAAAATACAACTTTTTATAGATATTATATAACCTTTTAAGGCTAATTGCGTTTATACTATAATTAATTTTTAACTGCGTGTTATTAAATTGTTCTTTAGCTTCGCTCACCTCTTGAGGCTATCATGACATGGTGGCATAGCATTTGGTTTCAATTGGTTATGGGTTTGATTCCCTCTACTTAGAGGAGTTATTATATTTCAATTAATAACATTTTTCCTTTTTTTAATATTTGAATTATTCATATATATATTTTTGGCACTACATGGCACAGTTCTGCCATTTGCAATTTTTCGAAAATTGCCAGCTGTTTGTTGCAAATATCATGAGATGTTCTAATCTTGTGATGCAATTTTAATACATTGCATGATGAGTTGCGGATCTTAACGCCGCCCTTAATGTTAAATAGAAAATACTTAATAAAAAATATTTTTTACCTCCAATAAGAAATCAAACCAACAACCAATGCATGTACAGTCAGACACTGCCCAACTGCACCTCAGTGAACTCATTCAATATTGTTTGTTTATATTGAAATGAAGTCAATGTTTTTAATTTGTGTAATATTATTGTTTATTATTTACACATTGTTGCATATGTATGTGCCACACACAGTGTATTGTTGTTTTTGATTGATTGATTTAGTTTTTTTTTTATAAAATAGGATTAGGTGAAGAGGTGATAAATATAAAAAAATAAGCTAAGCTAGCCTCTTTTATATTTGTTGTTAATAAAACTCTCACCAAATGTTTAGTTATTTCAAAAATGGATGTACTATTAAATGTAACATAATTTCCTTTTCTTTGATATAGATTTGATAATAAACGATAACTAAAAAAGACAAACCACCACAAAAAAATTATATTGTTAGAATATAGATATATTGTAACAAAAAATGTTAATAATTTGAAATTTTATACAACAATTCCCATTTTTGTGCAAAAAAAATTATATATTACTGTATATCTTTTGATATGTATTCTATAATTGTGTATAGTTTTCTTTCTTTAATCAATTTCTTTCATATATTTTCCTTACAATGCAAAATTTTATTTATAGCACAAATTTGCAATTTGATTCCATTTAACAAGTATGTGAAATGTGTGTGTGACCCTAGAGTAAGAAGAACCTAAGAGGCTAATCATAAACTGGTTGATGATATAAAATTAGCAAAATCCACATATTATCTGATTAGATGTATTTTTTTTAGATAGATAATTAGGCAAAGAGGATTTGATTAAAACATTTCATTCTCATTATCACTACTAAATACAACATTGTATTACTTCATATAGCAGATGGAGATAGAGAGGTAGATAGAGAAAACCTAGTGTTACGACACTATTCTATTCATAAAGTACAGGAGTTCTTTTATGTATAATAAATACATATCATCATTAGACATTTCACACATAAATTTTAATTTCAAATGAAGATCTCAATTGACAGTATCTCATATGCATAATAACTTAATTATTTCTTATAGTTTTCTTTAAAAAAATAAATTGAATATCTTTGTATGTTATTTTATATGGTTTGTAAGTGGGATCCAGCGAACTGTTAACTTTGTAGCGAACTGTAACAACAGATACAATATGTAAATATAATATTGTATAGCGGGCAGGTTTTTTTTTTAATCTATGGTCAATGACATAAAAGATTTTGCTTCTAAATTAATTTATAGTCATGTATAACCATTTCTTGTTTATTTTGTAATTCTGTGATGGAAAATATAATATTGAAAATATAACTTTTGAAATATGACTCACACTTAAATTTTTCGTAATGAAAAAGTGAAAAGCATTTCACTCGCACTTCACGCTGTATCCCGCATACAGCAGGGTAACCAGAGGGAACCTAGTGTTAAGACACTCCGTTCCCCACTTTCTGCCGAATTCTGGAGGCATTGCGAGAACTCAACGCCGCGCTTTGCCTCGACACCAGAGCGAAGAAATGGAATTATAATATTTAAATTAATATTTCATCTCCTCGAGTGGGGATCGAACCCACAACCAGACGGTTTTATAGTCACACTTCGTGCCGCTGCGCCACGACTGGCGCTCTACAACTCGATTCACACATTTGACCATGAAAAATTTTCATTTTTATATTTTAATTCTTCATTTTATTTTCAAAATGCATTCATTCAACAGCAATAATATGACGTTCAAATTGCACTTACACACGTATCCTACAATTTCCGAACAATAGACGTTTCTTTCCTACGCAGGAAGTAACCGCCATATCACTTGTATCCTATTCATACGTAATATTCTAATAAATCTATTTAATAACTAAGGAAATATGTTTTTTTTTCTGTATATTTCAGTGTGATAGAGAAAAAGAAGAATGTGTTGAATTTACAAAATAAGAATAAAAGTAAATCTAAATAATAAAAATTTCTTTATTCAATCAGACCATTATAAGCAATTTTGAAAGCAAGTTTTATTAAAATGTCAGTACCGTCAGTCGTATAGGAAGCTTCGTTGTCCTAAAATAGTTTGCTGCGTTGAGTTCCACCACTTAACACGCAATGTATTATGTCGTCAACGCTCATTTTGACGTGATTTTATCGAAGATAATAAAGAATTATTTCTTTTGAAGTGTTAATTTTCACTTCACTTTTCACTTTTTGTTAAAATATAGAAATCGGCGAAAAGTGGTGAGCGGAGTCTCTTAACACTAGGCTTCCTTTGCCTATCCTGCTACACGCATTCTGCGTGAATTTAACCGTGTATAAACGCCATTACAGATTTGCAATTGTTGTAATAATTTTTTTTATAAAAACATGATAATTAGACTTAAAATATTTTGTATCTAGTAATGATCAATAATGTATGAATTTTTATGATTTTTAACTAATATAAATGTCGCAGTGTTGAGTTTCGCCACTCAACACGCGAATGACTCGAGAATTTGGAGGAAAGTGGGGAACAGAAGTGTCTTAACACTAGGTTCCCTCTATCTGTTGCCCTAAAAAATAACTTCAGAGAGATGAGTCTTAACTTAATTTAAAAAAAACTAAACACAATAAAGATAACTAAGTGAAGAAAGATATGCATGTGTGGTCTGAAACAAAAACATTTCCGTTTCCGGCACACGTTTAGCTGTTAAAAATAGGTGACATTTTGAACGGTATTTATAGATTCTACTTTGTATATATAAATAGAACAGCCGAAACGGGATTTTGTTTGATGTTAATAGAGAATTAATAATATATAGGCTTTTATTTCAATATCTTAGACCAGTCATAAAGTGTGGATTCCATTCTCACTCGAGCAAATGAATTATTATTTATTAATATTATTATTTCTTCTCTCTGGCGTCGAGTCAAAGCGCGGCGTTGAGTTTCGCTACTCAACACGCAATGCCTTCAGAGTTCATGAGAACATGAGGTTCCCTGCTGTGTGAGAGATACAGAGAATCTCTTAGAAATCTCTTAGAATTTATTGTCTTGATGATGCACATCCGTTGATTGTTGCTTCTACCTCCAGTCGTCTTGATGATAATAATTATTTATTTCATTAAAATTTTTCCGCTTTTGAATTGAATAACACACAGTGTATCGAAAATTAGGAAAGCTGAGGAGTTGGACGGAAAGACTTGACACTACGTCTTCTTCTGCATATGCCGCAAAAAACGTGAAGCTTGATTCCCTTTTAAGTCAACGAGAAATCTCTTTATCTTTTAGGTTGATCCTTCCAGAAATTATATCTTTTATGTTTTTGAAAGTGATATCTGATGAGATCTTGATTACATCATAGTAGAGTAGGCTAATGTCTGACACTACATACAAAAGTTTGGGTGCGATTCCTACTGGAGACCTGTAATTGTTTTCATCATTCCGCTATGATTAGACAAAATACGGCGTTGGACGCTGTGACTGACGGTAGACAACGTAGTATCTAGATTCTAGACGCACTAAAAAAACACAACAACAATGATTCTGTAAGAGTTTCAATATTTTTTTGAGACATTATAGTAAGACATTTGTGATATTAGTTTTTACAATAATAAGCTAACATTTCGAATTTAAATACGAACAATACAGAAGACCGTGTTAAATGGTATTTAACGCTCCAAACGTAATCGGTAATCAGTAGTGACCGGTAATTAGGGATTCTTGAATGTTTAACATTTAACTAATTGGTCAAGGTTCGTTTCTCGGTCTATACATATAATAAAAAAAATGCTGATTGCTGCTGTTTGTTTGTATTTGGAAAATATACGAGAATAGTATGGTTTTTTATAATTTTTGTTTGTGCGTTTGTACACGCTAATCTCCAATCGTATCCAGCCGTTACCAAATTGGTAACGGCTTACCAATCTGTTAAGTAAAAAATTTTGATTTTATTTTTTGACTTCCTTTCACAGTGCTTATTTTAATTCAACTAGTTCATAAACAAAAAAGTTATATCATATTAAAGTACAATACGGTTAACAAATCGTGGCCGCCCTTTAGTTAGCTGTAGATGGCGACGCGGATTGGATTTTACGATATTTCCTAACTTTTGGATTATTTTCTTCCCGAATAGTTCAGAAAATCTAATTTTAGGGCGGCCACGACTTATTGACCGTACTGTATTGTAATTGATTTTTTCTTCAAATTTACTTTTTCCACGCAAACCAAATCGCGGGTACAGCTAAGTATATAAGCATTTCTATTTTTTTTGCCAATTACAGGTTTGGGCATGTCCCATAAGTTTGTAGGTCAAGTTTTTTTTTTATCTTATATTTGTCGATAATTATATCGGTATTATAATCGATCACAAAAAGTTCCAAAAACTAATTTCCGATTTTGTTAATTATTTTGGATGTGTTCAATATTTTTTCTCTCTCATTTAATTGACATTTTAAATTTAACAACACTACAGGTGTGATTTGCGCCCCTATACTGCTTAAAATTATACCAGTACCCCTTGTAATGTTCTTTGTGGTAAAAAGTCCATATATACAGTAAATCTCATCCGGTTTTTTGTTACCATTGCTTTGAGATATGATAAAGTTTAAAACTTCTTTTATCATAAAAATGAATGAAATAAATAAAGAAATCAGCTTCACACTTATTGTAGTGTACGTATTTAATCCTAGTGTGAAAACCCTCCGTTCCCCATTTTTCGCCGAGTTCTGGGGGCATTGTGTGTTGAGTGGCGGAGCTCAACGCCGCGCTTTGCCTGGACACCAGAGCGAAGAAATTAAAATATAAATGTCAATAAATTTTTCATTTTTTTTACCCCTATTTTATTTTAATATTATTTTTATTTGAGGCCAGTCGTGGCGGAGGGGCACAAAGTGTGACTGTAAAACCTACTGGTTGTGGGTTCGATCCCCATATACTCGAGGAGATGAAATATTTACTTAAATTTATATTTCCATTTCTTCGCTCTGGTGTCGAGGACAAGCGCGGCGTTGAGTTCTGCCACTCAACACGCAATGCCAGAATTTGGCAGAAAGTGGGGAACGGAGTGCCTTAACACTAGGTTCCCTTTGCCTACCCTGCTGTGTGCGGGATACAACGTGAAGCTGATTTGATTTATTTGATTTTCGGCAAAAAAAAGAGAGAATTGCTCATATAATGTATAGGCAACACGTGCACTCACAGATCCATCTTATCGCCGTTGACTAGAGGTTAATTTTAACTGTTTCAAAGACTCGGAACGTGTCTGACTCATAATGGTGGTCGTACGTGATGATAGTAGTAGATTCGAATCTCTTGATAGGTTCATAAACTTTATATTTACAATGTTTGCAGTTGTAATTTTAAATTATCACCTAATTACGTAATGTCTGTATTTAGACGGAGAGAAGGATAATATAAAATAGAGAATTTATACAGCTGTTGAGTGATGTTTTTCTTTTTCATTCGGAAAATTTGTGAAAGAAATTGGTTTTTAGAATGATATTTTGATAAATAATAGGTTATCCTATATAAGAGTTGTCATATTTTATTTTGGGAAAAATCTCCCTTTTTTAAAAGATAAATTTTTAAATGTTTAAAGTTAAAATATTTCGAGATTCTTTCGCCGAAAGTGGGATATATGAAAAAATAAATATAATCCGTAGTTTTTATTTGTTATTCATCTATTATGTGACAAATTGAAGTATAATATACTTTTTTTTATATGGTTTTTTTTGTAAAAACGTCACTATACTTGAAACAATGTCTATTTTGGCTTACTCTGTATACCAAAGGTGGCCAGTCTATATATCTGAAATTATTACTAAATAATTAAAAATCTTGAGGCCGGTCGTGGTGCAGCGACACGAGGTGTGACTGCAAAACCGACTGGTTGTGGGTTCGATCCCCACTCGAGGAGATAAAATATTTACTTAAATTTATATTTCCATTTCTTCGCTCTGGTGTCGAGGTTAAGCGCGGCGTTGAGTTCTGCCACTCAACACGCAATGCCTCCAGAATTCGGCAGAAAGTGGGGAACGGAGTGTCTTAACACTAGGTTCCCTCTGCCTACCCTGCTGTGTGCGGGATACAGCGTGAAGCTAATAATTAAATATTAAAGTTATTAAAATAAATCTCACAGTGCGGGGATTCAGGAAAAGCGGGTAGTCCCGTTTGGGACATATAGTTTCGGACAATAAATCGGGATATCCCGCAACACTTTTCTATATACATCCTAAATATTTTTTTTTAAAATATAATTTAACACTTTCCTCGATCAAATTAAACAATTATTTTTTATTTGGAAATTCTTTCATTCCAGTTCCAATATTCCATCGGCTTTATTATATGCCGTCGAATTCTTGAATGAACAGATTTTTATCCGGCTAGATGACATGGTTTTACGATCAGTTTACACTGAAACACATTTTATTTCACTATAGATTTATATAAAAAAAAAAACTAAAGTTGAGTTTTTTAAATTTTATTCCGCATGTAACGTATTAGGTAGGATAACTTAATGCTCCGTTCTTCCCTTTTCCACCCGAATTAGAAATATTACGTTTCGAGTGACGGAACTCAACGCCACATTTAATCTTATTAGTTTGGGGAAATGAAAATATCTTATTACCGTGAACGGGAATAGAACTTACAACCATCGTGTTTATAGTCGGAAGCTGTTACACTGCATCACGCTTATCTTATTTCGTGGAGGGAACCTAGTGATAAGACATTTTCGTTCCCCACTTTTTACAGAATTCTGAAGGCATTGCGTCTGGAGGCACCGCCGCGCCTTGCCGCGTCTCTAGATCGAGGAAATGTAAATATTTTTTCCTTCATTCCCCGAGTGGGAATCGAACTCACGACCGTCACGTTTACAGTAGTACGCTTCTGCCCCCGCGACACGACAGCCTCAGTAGTAGTAGTAATAATAAATTACAGTTTTCATAAGAATTATGTTTAATTTATATTCAGTTACACACAAGTAGCTTATGGTACAGGTCTTACCATCTCGTACAATGTATTTTTTTAATTGTCTTCATATATTATTTGCTTAGTTAGTTTTAGTTTTTATTGAATATATTGCCTTAAATGTTTCTTTTGCCATGTTTTTATGCTGTGTTGATATTAGAAAACCAACTTATTTATATATATATATTTTAAAGAAGCTAATCTTGTATATGTATACTGTAAAGTAGTACGCTACTTACTAGGTGGAGGGAACCTTATGTTTTTCGAGATATTGTGTGTTCAGCTTGAATGGCAAATCTCAAATCCTCACTGTCTTATACTTATTAAGAAAATATATAAAAACCCTCTAAGACGGACGGTTTTCAAAGAGGCACGGGTTCAAATCTCGCTACGTTAAAATTTTTATACGTTTTCTTAATAAGTGTTTTCTTTCCTTAAGTGTGGAATAACACTTTAAAAATGTTTAAAAATCCTCATTGTCTTGTTTGTTACCGGTGGGTGGATGTGAAAATAATTCGTTCACCCGATTGGGAATCGAACCCACAACCGTCGCGTTTATAGTCCGACGCTGTGACGCTGCACTGCAACGGCCTATAACATGTGTGTTTATTTAAAGAAATAGAAATAGTAGAATATAATAAAACACTGCATAATGCTCGTCAACACCTATGTATAAGCTGTTGAATCTTCTAGAAGGCCAGTAACTTTATTGACTGTATTAAGCATTTAATCTAATATTTCTAGAAATGGTTGCAGCTGATTTGCGCTCATTTTTTTATTCGGAACCTTTCGAATTGACTTTGTATTAGTAGTCTTCCACCCTAACATCTAGGTTCCCTAGCAGTGTTTGTGAACCTTCTAATCACATGAGCTCTCACGATTCACTATTAAACACTTCTTGTTATCTCGATTTTTTTAGCATCAATCACCGAAGCATATTATATTGTATTTCTAGTAGAGTAGACAGGGGGCACCTAGTGTTAAGACATTCCGTTCCTCCGCCAGCATTGCTTGTTTACTTGCGGAACTCCACGAAATATTAAATATTTTATTTTCTCGAGTGGGAATGGAGCCCACAACCTGTTGCGTTTACATTCACACTTTGTGTCCCTGCGCCACGACTAGCCGGCCGACTAAAGTGTTTATTTTAAAATATTATTGTAACTTTGATTGATCACCGATTGATTAATGGCCGACAATATGGCTTCCGCCATGGTCGCTCAACCGGTGATCTTCTGGTTTACCTTCCCCATCGCTGGGCTGCGGCTATTGAAAGCAAGGGAGAGGGCCTGGCAGTTAGTTTGGACATGGCGAAGGGTTTTGTTCGAACGTGGCATGAGGCGCTCCTGGCTAAACTTCCTGAGCCTATGGGCTTCCTGAGAATTTATCACTGGGCGCAGCATCAAGGTGGCTGTCGATGGTTTTTGCTCTAAACATATGCCCGTGAACGCTAGCGTTCCCCAAGGCTGCGTGCTGTCCCTACGCTGTTTCTTCTGCATATCAATGACATGTTAGAGGATTCTAGCATTCATTGCTATGCAGATGATAGCACGGTGGACGCTGTTTACTCCGGCCGAGCAAGTCTTTCTCGGGAAAACGCTGAACAGTGCCGAAATAAACTTGTGTCTTCTGTTGAGGCATACCTCGACAATGCCTCCTCGTGGGGTGAAAGGAACTTAGTTCAGTTTAACCCCCTGAAGACACAAGTTTGCGCGTTAACCACAAAAAATCCCATTTATCGTATCACCAGTCTTTCAGAACATTCCTGAACCTTTCAGTATCAGTATATTGAGCCTTAATGTTTCGAGTAACTGCCATTATCGCGATCATCTGGAAAGCAAGGCCTCGAAGAAACTGGGGGTTATCAACAGAGCGAGACGGTACTTCAGGGCCCAGTTTCGGCCTCATATGGAGTACTGTTCTCATCTCTGGGCTGGTGCACCCCAGTATCAGCTTGAACCATTTGATCGCATACAACGTAGAGCCATTCGAATCATTGGAGACCCAATATTCTGTGAAAAGCTTGATACTTTGGCTTTGCGTAGAGACGTCTCCTCGCTGTGCGTTCTCTATCGCATTTATCATGGGGAGTGTTCTGAAGAACTGTTTGACCTGTTACCTGCCGCCGAATTTTCTAACCGCACAGTACGCCATAAGCTGAAATATCATCGACACCACCTGGATACGTGTAACGTAATAAGTCAGACAGGTATACTCATAAATAGGTTATGTTGACATTGAGTATAAAATAAAGTATGTATGTATATCTATTTGTGTATATGTGTATGAATTTGTTTGCATGTGTATGTATTAGTATGTATGTGTGTCTAATTAAATGTCTTATATATTTAAATTTGTATTATATTATAAATATCTATGTATCAATTTATTGTTATATATAGTTAACTACACGTATATGTACATATATATGAAGACTAGAGGGCGCGCGCGGCTTCGCCCGCTTATTAGGAGTGAATTCTAAAAAAACCACGAAACACGTGTTCAATAAAATATTTTTAACAGTCTGAATTTAAATTTTTATAAAAATCGGTGGCAATTTAAAGATTTTTCCATATAAACTTTCAACCCCTTATTTGAACCCTTAGGGAGTGAATTCTTAAAAACCATGAAACACGTGTTCAATGAAATATTTTTAAGAGTCTGAATTTCAAATTTTATAAAAATCGGTACAGATTAAAAAAAATTTCCATACAAACTTTCAACCCCTATTTCATCCCTTTAGAGTTAAAATTTTTCAAATTCCCTTCTTAGTGGATGTCCAGAATATGAAAATAAACATCTGCCCAAATTTCACGTTTCTACCATCAGCGGTTACGGCCCTGCGTGCGTCTTACCTCAGTCAGTCAGCACAAGTCCTTTTATATATATAGATATATTTATTTATTTTTATTTTTTTGTTTGTATATTATACATATCTTTAATTTGCCACCTACTTACCTGCTTATAATTATGACAGCTTCTTTTCGCCCTAAAGGTTGTCTGGAAGAGATGGCTACTTAGCCATAAGACCGCCTTTTGTGCATTTTTTTTAATTATGTTTGTTGTGTGTATCTATTGTGGTGTACAAATAAAGTAATAATAATAATAAATAAGTTGTAACAAGCGCATAGGAATTTCGACGTAGCTTGATAAGAACGTATAGCTTAGTGGTCGTTTAGAGCGCTTGGACGGTTTCCAAGAGGCGCAGGTTCAGATACCGTTACATTAAATTTTTTACCTATATGCATTCTAAAACGTATTTTACTTTCAAAAAAATATAACAACCGTATATATAATAAAATTGCGAATTGGCAAGAAATGTGAACTTCTTTTGGATTCTAAATGTTCAAATTTGATTTATCTGAAATTTTCTAAGGAATTATAGCATTTTAAATTATTATTTTAACCTAATTATTAATATTGATATTGAAAAGAGCAATTCTTGAATTTCTTGCTGGCTCTTGTCATTTGAATTTAAATATAAAAACTTCAAACTTTTGTATAGTTATTACAAAGAAAACTCGAAAAAAAAGCATATACCCTAAAACATATTTGAATTCCAGATCCCCCCGAGGCCGCGTCGTGGCGGAGGGGGTCTACAATAATGCTCACTTCATGCACGCGGCGACGTCCCATGTAGGTGACATCGTCCAGGTCCTTACGCAGTCCGGCAGCCTCTGGGAGGGCGTGTTCAAGACCTTCAGTGCTCAATTTGAGGTTGGTGACTGCTTGTTTGTTTTTTTTTAATTTCAGGAGAGAATTACTAGTGTTGAGACTCTCCGTTCAAGTTTTCAGGTATTTTTTTGTTCACTGTTTGTTATGCTTATGCTATTGCGATATTTGCTTTTTATGTTTATAATTTTCTTTACTAGTTCTTATAGTAATTGATAGGATTTTGAGATTTTTTTCGCTAATATATTATTCTGGATTCGTTTATCAAAAAGTAGTGGATACATTTTTTTAAGTATTTTTTTTTATTTACTTAACATTTGACAGAATATTAATAACAAAAATAATGCACAATAGTACTTTTGTTAAGATTTTTAAATTAAATAGATTACTAAGAAGAAGAGCAAAAAGGGTAGGGTGGAGTGATTTATCTAGTTGGTTGTTTTCTTCTTAATGCCATCCGGAAAGGCAAGGGTTAGAAATACAATAATGATACTAGGAAAAATTGAGGCTGTCGTGGTGCAGCGGCGTAACGTGTAGGTTCGATTCTCACTTGGGAGAAATTAATTTAATATTATTTTCTCGCTTTGGTAATAAGACAAAAATTGTTAAGTCTGCCACGCAATGTGTTGAAAATATAGCGGTGCGAGGGAAACCGAGTGTCTCAAAAACTAGGTTCCCTTTGCCTCCCCTGCTATATGCAGGATACAGCGTTAAGCTCTATATAAATGAAGAATAATTTTAAAAATACATACATAACCTTTGTTCACTTCATTTGCATATAAATTATGACGATTATTTATTGCTAGATCGCCCGCATCGCGACTCGTAACAAGTAAGCGCTGTAAATGTTCCTGGTTGAGTTCAGTCTTTGTGAATTCTAATATATACATATTTCTCTAAGATGTTCGTGGCACAAGGACAGAAGTATGACGCGTGATGTTGTGGGTTTGATTCCCGCTCGAGGAAATTAAAGGTTAAATTTTTTGATTACCTCGCTCTGGTGTCAAGACAGTGGTGCTTTAGGTACGCCGCAAAAAAATACTGAAAAAAATAATTGTATACTTTATCTCCACTACAAGTTTGTGGAGTTCGTCCCATGTCTTGAACTATGTAAAGAAAAAAAGTGATTACTTCTTTATATAGACGAAAGAAATATGAATTATAGAGTCATAATAAGCAGAATTTTTTGGTGGGGAGAGTGATAGGTCACTAGACTTTCTGTTTCTCTCAATGTACGAAACACATATCAGAGTAGGCCGACGGTACTCGGAAACTTAAGACCTCCATTCTCCACTTTCTGACAAATACTTGAGACGTACGTTGCGTGTAAATGGCGGGCCACGCTTTGACATGTTACTTGATCGAGGAAATAAAAATATTAAATATTCCATTCCCCCGAGTGGGAATCGAACTCACCGTCGCGTTTACACATACGCACGCTTGTGCCCCTGCGCCACGTCGGCCTCTTTAATATTTAATTATTATATATTTAAAAAAATATATTATATTCCCCAGCAAAGCTAAAACTCCTCAACAGACACCGACCTTCATCGTGAAATTCCTTAATCGGCCGCTCCGTCGTCCACCGCACCGGTAGCGGGCGATGTCATGACTCACGAGCAAATGTGATACGCTATGAACAGACAGACAGTCATATATATTTTGTAATTCTTCTCAAATTAGTAGGATAAGTAGGATCCTTAGGAGCCAGTCGTGGCGCAAGGGCAGAAAGGTGTGGATGTAAACGTGACAGGTTGTGGATTCGATTACCCCTTGAGAAAGTGGAATATTTAATATTTTAATTACCTTCGCTCTGGTTACAAGGCAAAGCGCGGCGTTGAGTTCCGCAACTCAGTGTGCAACGCTTCAATAATTCAGCATAAAGTGCGGAAGAGAGTGAGTGACGTGCAGTGCAGCCAAACAGTTATATGTAGTTTATCGTTGATCTCAAATTAATAGCATTATATCTTTAGAGGCCAGTCGTGGCGCAGGGGCACAAAGTGTGAGTGTAAACGCGACAGGTTGGTTTCGATTGCCACTCGAGAAAACGCTGTTGTTTAATAATTTCATTTATTCGCTCTGGTGTAGAGGCGAGGCGTGGCGGAGAGTTCCGTCACTCAAAGCGCAACGCCTCAGGGAGTCGCCAGTGGGGAATAGAAAAAATCATGACGAGTCCTGAGTCACCCAGTGTGATATACAGATAGTTACATATATTTTCTAAAATAATAGCAGTATATCGTTAGAGATATTTAAGTTACTTTATGAATTATACATTGATTGACCACAAAGATCAAGGCTTTGCTATTTATTAGTTGTAAAAAAAATTGTCGATATTTGTAATTTCAGGGAATTCCCCTTGTATAAATTGTTGCCTTTTATGTCTATTTATCTAAGATGTGAGGATTGATAAATGCTTATGATTCAAGATCAGTTATTTTTTTGTAATAATGTCAATAAAAATGTATTAGGACCTTGAATAAGTGGCTGCTGTTTTTTGAAAGATGGCGTTGCGGCACTCTGTGCATAGAATTTCGTACGGTAACGAATCACCAAAGTAGTACTATATGTAACCTCAAATTATAGTAGAATAGTGTTTACTACAGTGTCAACTACATATTTATTTTCCCTTTGTGAAAATGTGTACTTTTGTGCCAAATAAAGTGTTTTTGCGGGGAATTTTATTGCACTGCTTTATTCAGAAAAAATCTGCAGCAGAAGCACACAGAATTCTCGTTGAGACAATGCTTTGTCGAATACAACGTGCAGAGACTGGTTTAGGCGCTTCAAAAGTAATGATTTTGACCTTGAAGACAAAGAGCGTTCTGGAGCACCGACAAAATTTGAAGACAGAATTGGAGGCATTGCTTGAAGAAGATCCATGTCAGACGTTAGTAGAGCTCGGGAAAACGTTACAAGTAGATGCGTCAACAGTTTCAAAACGTTTAAAAGCGTTAGGAATGATCCAAAAGCAAGGGCATTGGGTGCCGTATGAGTTGAAGCCGAGAGACGTAGAACGACGTTTTCTCATGTGTGAATTGTTGCTTCAACGGCAAAAGAGAAAAGGTTTTCTGCACCGTATCGTCACTGGGGATGAAAAGTGGATTCACTACGACAATCCAAAGCGAAAAAAATCGTGGGGCATGCCGGGTCACGCATCAACATCGTCGCCAAAACCAAATATCCATGGTTCTAAGCTTCTTCTCTGCATTTGGTGGGATCAGCAGGGCGTAATTTATTATGAGCTGCTTAAACCTAATGAAACTATCACGGGAGCTCGCTATCGACTTCAGTTGATGCGTTTGAGTCGCGCTCTGAAAGAAAAGCGGCCACTATACGAGCAGAGACACGACAAAGTGATTTTATTACATGATAATGCTCGGCCACATGTGGCAAAACCAGTCAAAACTTACCTGGAAACACTTCAATGGGAAGTTCTACCCCACCCGCCGTATTCACCGGACATAGCCCCCTCCGATTACCACTTGTTTCGGTCGATGGCGCACGGTTTAAGCGAGCAGCGCTTCCATTCTTTTGAAGAAGCCGAAAAATGGCTTGATTCCTGGATTGCCTCGAAAGATGAGTCGTTTTTCCGACGGGGGATTCAATTGCTACCAGAGAGATGGGAGAAAGTGGTCTCTAATGATGGACAATACTTTGAGTAATGTCAATGTAAGCATTATATTTTAAATTAATTTAAAAAAAAAACATACATACGATAACTTATTCAAGGACCTAATATAATTACATTTTTTTATTGATATCACGCACATGGAAGGGTAGGTATAGGAAACTGGAAATCCAGCGTTGAGACACTCCGTTCCCATTAAGAAACTTCCGCTCCCCACTTTCTGCCGAATCCTGAAGGCATTGCGTGTTACGTGATGGATCTCAACGTCGCTTTGTCTCGTTATCAGAACGAAGAAATGGAAATATTAAATATTTCATTTCCTAGTATGGGAATCGAACCCACAATCTCGTTTACAATCACACGCTTGTGCCCCTGCGCTGTGATTACTGTTGGGAAACTAAAAAAAAATAAACAATTTATGACAAATTGCAAAGTAGGTATGTTGAAAAATAAGTATAATAAATAAGTTTTAAGTTCCATTTACATTGTAATTACACAAACACGTTGTTTTATTCGTCATGGTCGAAAATAATGTGAATAAAACAAGTTAAATATGCACAATTTACAATAGTTGATTACTTATATAATGTTATATCAGTTTGCGACACCGTTTTGATCTAAAGGATTTTTTAAATATGTTTATACCCGTCAAAATCCTGTTTATATAAAAGATTTTAATTAAATGAGCTGGGAACGGAGATATATCAGGCCAGTCGTGGCGCAGTGGCACGAAGAGTGACTGTAAAACCGATTGGTTGTGGTTTCGATACCCATTCGAGGAGATGAAATATTTACTTGAATTTATATTTCTGGTGTCGAGCGCGGAGTTGAGTTCTGCCAGTCAACACGCAATGCCTCCAGAATTCGGCAGAAAGTGGGGAACAGAGTGTCTTAACACTAGGTTCCCTCTACCTACCTGCTGTGTGCGGGATACAGCGTGAAGCTGATTTAATTTTTTTTATTTAATTTTAGTGAAATCGAAAACCAAAAACGCGACAGTTGTGGGTTTGAATCCACTCGGAAGGAATAAATTGTTCGTTTCCTCGCTCTGACTGGCTGGCATCTTGTCAACAAATAATGTCTCGAAAATTGGGCTTTACGTGGGGTACGGAGTGTCTTAACACTAGTTTTCTTCTGCTGACCGTGCTATATGCGGGATACAGCGTGAAGTTAAAACAAATTGTACTAAGATAATTAGATCAATCTTAGAGATAAAAAAATGTTTTGAAATATGTGGTAAAACCCCAAAAATATCACTCATTATAACGTTACGTACAAGGTCCTGGGAGCTTGTTGCCTAATAGTATATAATAGTATATAATAAAATTTAAATAATTAACATATGTATTTCTTACAAATTTCAGTTAATTTTATATGTATATATGCTTATTCTAATCTGGTTAATGCTTGTCAACTTCATTAATTTTTTTTTTCAATGTTTCATTAAAACATAATAAAAGAGGGAAATGTCACTACCGAATTTGAAAATGAATAGTACGACGTTTGTTTCAATAGAATAGAAAGGAAAGTAGAGTTATGTCAGTTATTTCAAAGACAACATTCTAGTCAGTGATTTATGGTACAGTGCTGTTAAAGAGTCGTGGCCCCCTTTAAGGTGAGGTTTTCTAAATTGTTCCGCATTGTTCATTGAATAGCAAGAAACCATCCTAAATAAAATCTGCGAAGCCATCTGCAGCTAATTTCAAGGCGGTCACGACTTGTTAACTGTGCTGTATGTCACACAACACAAACAAGATTTTTTTTTACCGCCCGATAAGAGAAATTAAAGGTCACTTCACGAGTAACTACACGAGGTACTATAATCGGCTTAACTTACTTTTTGTTTTTTGTAACTTCATCTTTTCTAATAAATTAATATACAGAAATCTTTCAATAATTAACTAATATATCGTCGAGGCCTTTGAAACAGTGGCACAGCATGGTGCAGTGGTGTATGTAAATGCGACGGTTGTGCGGTCGATTTCCACTTTATTCACTTTTGCTCTGGTTACAATCAAAGCGCAGCGTTTAGTTCTGCCATACAACATGCAATGTCTCGAGACTTCTCGAAAGCTGGGAACGGAGATATGCGTGGCGCAGGGGCAAAGGCGAGCGATTATAAACGCGACAAGTTGTGGGTTCGATATTCTTACACGAGGAAATTAACTATTAAATGAGGCAAAGCGTGGCGTCGAGTTCCGTCACTCAAGTCATCACGCATCCTCTAGAATTGGGCGGAAAGTGGGGAACGCAAGTGTCTTAACACTAAAATCGCAGGTTCCCTCTGCCTACCCTGCTATGTATACGATAAATGTATATAGACCATTCACGTTTAGTTAAAAGTATTAAAATCTCCATTTGATCCTGTCAAATGCGTGTATCGATCCGCCCCAGTTAGGTTCGGTCGCGACAGAAGATAAGCTGTGCACCGCAACTGCTCCTTGTCAGTCAACACTGACGCAGTATACACCTTTTCTAATTACTATATATGGAATACTTTGGTTTTTTTTAATGAGGGGGTGGGTTTTTTGCAATGGATTGGGGTGGATTTTTATATTTTAATTTTAGAGGCCGTTCTGGTGCAGTCGCGACGGTTGTGAATACGATCTTCACTCGGGGGAAATATAATTACTATTTATTAATATTTTAATGTGTTTTAATTAAAACATTTGATTTCCACTGCCTATCCTTCTATATGCGGGATACAGCGTAAAGCTGTTTTTTTTTAATTTTCTTTATTGTATTTTAGGGTCTCTGTTATATCAGTGTGCGCCATTTAGTTATATGGCTGTGGTGTATGGTGCATATTTCAAAAATAGGAAGGGAATAAATAACGGAGAAATGTTATTCTACATTTTCTTCGCTTACTTCAGAACGTATAACAGATGCGAACGACAAATAAATTACACGTGTTCAAAAATTTTATGACTACTTATTACCTGTGTATTTATTCAAGGTTTTACTATTCAATAACGTTGGAACTTTATATTTATTATTTATCAGTTTCATGATGTATCCCGCACACAGCAGGTTAGGCAAAGGGAATCCAGTTTTAAGACACTCTGTTCACAGTTCTATTTGAAACTTTAAAAAAAATTTGCTTCACGTTTTATCCCGCATATAGCAGCGTCGGCAGATGGAACGCAGTGTCAAGACGCTCCGTTCTCCCTTTTCCGCCGAATTTTCGAGGCATTACGTGTTGAGAGGCGGAACTCAACGGCAAGCTTTTGAATTGTTGCCAGAAAAAGAAATGAAAATATTAATAAATAATAATTTATTCCTCCGAGTAGAGAGAGAATCGAACTCACAACCGTCGCGTTACAGTCATCCTTATGCCACTGCGCTACAATGGCCTCTCGGAACTTTATAAAGATATGTACAGCCTCTTACATTAATTATGTCCATACTTCAATGCAAACTCGATATGAATCCGCCATTGAAATCAATAAAGTGCTCACAGAAATAGATATAAACAACTAAGAAGTTTGCAACTCCACCAAGGAGGTATCTATTAAAAGTTTATAGAAAACCTTCTATCGGCTAGGATGACCGATTCTTTTGTACTTTCTGAGAAGTGTCCCACTTTTTTTTTTATTAAATAGAAGAATGTATTTCTATTCAATTGAATCATCTCACCAGCGGAATTGAAGCAGCCCTCTTTATAGATTAAAGTAGTTTTAGCGAAAATTTACTTTTTAATAATATTTAATAAATATTATTTTCGTTTTGTCTTGTTTTATAAGATTTTTATTTCAAAAAGTAAGTGGATAAGAAAGAATAGATTGGTTGACTGTAGCAATTTTCCAAAGGTGCGGGTTTGAGTTCCGTTTTTAAATGTTTTCATTTCTTTAATTTGCGAATAACACTTTAAAAAAATTAAATTAAATTAAACACTTCAAAAGCTTGTTAATAATCTTAAGACTACTATTATTTGCATTTTTTATTTTCATGAAACTTCCGAATTTTGCTTTATGGATAGAATATTTTGAGTAGTGTATCCGTCGCATGTTAAATTAAAAGGAAAATATTTATTTCTTATTTAAAAACGTTGCTGTATGCCGCGATCGAATCTACAACCACAGTCAGAGATCTCCAACCATGCCACGCTAGCGTTAATAACTGGTTATTCAGCTTTACGGTTTTTACTGCAAATAGCTGGATAGGCTGAGAAATACTATGGTCTAGAAAACTGTCCTCCGATCTCCAGCCAAATTCAAGACATAGCGTGTTGAGTGGCGGAGTTCAACACCGCACGTTGCTTCCTAGAACGGGCAAATAAAACTATTGATTTACTTATTTTCTGCATTATTTTATTGAACGCTATAATGCGTACCTGATAGTAATTAGTACGAAGACGTGAATACAATTGTTACAGATTGCATAGTCTATTAATATTGTGAATATCTAATGATATAACTCGACGCAGAGGGGCACGCTCTGACCTACATCCTTACACGCGGTGGCGGATCGTGGGGCATGGTGTGAATGTCTGTCACGAACGTTAACTTCTCTTGTGTTGGCCATTTGAGGTTTAGTTTATCTGTTTTTTTGTTTGAACTTTATTATTAAAAATATTTATTATCTGTATATTCTAAATTAAGATTTTTTTTTAATTAATTAAGTCAGATTCACGCTGTATTCCGCACATAGCAGGGTAGGTAGGGAGAACCTAGTGTTAAGACACTCCGTTCCGCACTTTTCGTCGAATCCTGGAGGCTTTGCGTGTTGAGTTGCTCGACACCAGCGCAAAGAAATGAAAATATAAATTTAAATAAATAATTAATTACCTCGAGGTGGGATCGAACCCACAACCAGTCGCCTTTACAGTCACACTTTGTGCCCCTGAATTACGACTAAACGACACTGTAAAATCACACGGGAGAAACAAATACATATATCGTGAATTAGCACTCATGCTTGACTGAGAAAAAAATACTAACACTAAACTTAATTAACTTCCTCATTTTAACTAAAAATTATAATTTCTATATAAAAATAATAACAATTGACATAAAAGAAATTACTTAAAAAAAATAAACAAACATTGTAGGCAGAGAAACCTAGTGTTAAGAAACTTCGTTCCCCACTTTTAGGCTAATGTTCGAGATATTGCGTGTTGAGTCTCAGAATTCAATGCCTAACATGGTCTTGTTACTAAAACGTAGGAATGAAATTAATACATTCCCTCTAGTGTTAATCGAACCCACAACCATCGCGTTTACAGTTAAACGCGAACTTCTCATTTTAAGTTCATAGTAGCTATAAATTTATTCTTTTATTTGTAGTCCCCAATTTTCAAAACAATATGGTGCAACTACTTACGTTTACGGAACGGTGACGCTAAGGCGAAGCTTGCATTCTGAATAATATTGATTTGTTGATCACATATTATAATATTTAGGTTATGACTTACTTGGCTTTGTCATACATTCAAATGTTGTTTAATTGAGAAGAATACATTTTTATATCTTTCTTTCAATCAGCTTCACGCTGTATCCCGCACACTGCAGGGTAGGCAGAGGGAACCTAGTGTTAAGACACTCCGTTTCGCACTTTCTGCCGAATTCTGGAGTCATTGCGTGTTCAGTGGCAGAACTCAACGCCGCGCTTGTTCTCGACACCTGAGCGAAGAAATGGAAATATAAATTTAAGTAAATATTTCATCTCCTCGAGTGGGGATCGAACCCACAACCAGTCGGTTTTACAGTCACACTTTGTGCCCCTGCGCCACGACTGGCCTCAGTATCTTTCTTTTCAGTAGAATAAATAGTGGTAGTGTCCTACTGTAAATGCTGTGGTTGTGGGTTCAATTTCTATTGAGTTCCGCCATTCAACATACATTGTCTTGAATTCGTGCTGAAGGCAGAGAATGGAAAAGTGTTTCGATAGCGCGGATATTGTCTGCACACTCTGTTTTATGCGGGATATAGCGTGAAGCTAGAAAAAAAATCTGTAGAAAAAATATATGTAACAACAATAAAAAGTAAAGTGGAGAGAAACAGTTTACACATTTTTTTTTAATTTTTTAGTAAACTAAAAAGTCTCTCATATTTATTATACTGCAATACGACAGAACGTTATAGTATGGAGTCATTTGGCGCTCCATTCGGCCATTCTACCCACAAGATGTGCTTGATGGTGGATATCAAAAAAAGATAAATTAAATATTCCATTATATTATAAGGCGGGAGGTGTAAAGGCGACAGGTTGCGGGTTCGATTTTCACTCGAGGAATGGATATATTTAATATTTACATTTCTTCGCTCTGGTATCGAAGATTTAGCGGGATTTAGTTCCGCCACTCAATATACAATGCCTAGAACAGAACAGAACATAATTCGGTGGTTAGTGGAGTGGTTTAACACTAGGCCTCTCTGCCTACTCTGCTCCATGCGTGATACAACGTGAATCTGAAAAAAAAATTGTCTGTCAAATGGAAGTAAGCATTTCAACCGATCTTTCTCTTTCACTTGATCTTTTAACATTAGTCTTATTGTGTACAAGTCGGTACATAAAAACCAAGAGATATTCCGACTTCCTCTCATATGTTAATTGTTATTTATTTTATAGCCTTACAAGGAAATTATGTGACAGATGTGTGTCATTCGTATATTTTCTATCATATATTTTTTACTATTTTTTTTTGAGGCCAGTTATGGCGCAGGAGCACAAAGTGTGATTGTAAAATCGACTAGTTGTGGGTTCGATCCTCACTCGAAGAGATGAAATATTTATTTACGTTTATATTTTCATTTCTTCGGTCTGGTGTCGAGGCAAAGCGCGGCGTTAAGTTCCGCCATTCAACACGCAATGCCCCCAGAACTCGGTGATAAATGGAGAACGGAGTGTCTTAACACTAGGATCCCTCCGTGTGGATCCTACCCTGCTGTGTATGGGATACAGCGTGAAGCTGATTAGATTTTTATCAAATCTCACACGTCGAATACTTTTGCCATCTACACTTCTATTCTCAATCTGAAACATAAAAAGCTTTCAAAGAAATACATAAAAAATGGTATAAGAATACCACGAGAAGTGACATACGGATATACAGGCTCCCCGAAAATATCCAAAATATTGAAATCTATGGTGATGTATCGATGTATGCTTAGATGTTTAAAAAAAAAACAATTTTAATGCGGTTTTGCTAAATTATACTCGTTTATTTTTTAGGGTTCTATACATTTTAAGGTAAAAAAGAGATTCTTTTTTTTCTTAAAATGTACAGAAACCTACTATAACCCTATAAGATCACTTTGTTGTCTGCCTGTCTGTCAAGCCCTCGAATTTTTTATTTAATAATTAGTACGAAGCTGCCGTTGCACAGATTTGTTTATAAACGCGTTGGTTATGGATTCGATATGAGAGAATGCATTATTTTCTTTTTTTGATCTCTGATAACAAAATAGAACGTGGCATTGAGTTCCTGCCACTCAACGTCTCCAAAATTGTGCAGAATGTAGAGTACGGAGTGTCTTAACACTATGTTTCCCGCTATATGCGGGATTCACATCCTGAACTAAAAAACAAGAATGATTAGTATAAACTGCATCAAGTCATTTGTCAAAACATACTCTCATATACTATGTCACAAATTACTTCTCAGTAAAACAACTTCATAGTTCTTCTAGGAACTTTGAAATGGAATAGTCGTATTATCAACATAGTACATGGAATAATTTAAGAAATATTCAAACAACGGCTTCCTTTTACACATAATATTTATATAATTTTTTTAGCCCTACGCTTTGACTCACGCAGAGCGCGGTGTTAAGTTGCGCCACTCGACACGCACTACATCTAGAATCCGGCGGCAAGTGGGGAACGGAAATGTATTTATTTGTACGGAGTGTCTTAATGTTTGTTGGCCAGGTTCCTTCTGTCTACATTGTTATGGGTGGGGTACAGCGTGGAGCTTTATATCTAAAAAGCTAGAGACAAAGGGAACCTAGTGTACTTCGATTTTCGAAACGACGAAAACAAAATGTAAAATAATAAAAAATACGATAATTCGATTGTTTTTTTTTTTCATTCATGCAGCATTTAACAGGGCAGGCAGAGGAAACCTGGGAATCTAGTGGTATTAAGACACATGGTTCCCATTTAGACGCTTCCGTTTGCCACTTTCCGCCTAATTCCGGAGGCATTATGTGTTGACTGGCGGAACACAACGCCGCGATTGAGAAAATGAAAATCACCTCGTTAACAGAGCGAGGAAATGAAAATATTAAATATTTAATTTCGTCGAAGGGGAATCGAACCTACAGCCTGTCGGGCTTACGGTCGCGCCTTTCCCCCTGCGTCACGACTGACCTCTAAATCCAATTGTTTTTCAAACCAATTAACCACCATAGTGGTCGATATTAATTTTCTGTATTTATACATTGTCTCCGCGTCACATGGTTAGTCATTGACTGGTTCTGGAGGTTAACAAACTATATACACTTTGGGTGCACGTACCTACAACTGTGTGGCGAGGTAACCTTTGGGAGACACTCACGTAAAATCACTTATTTTATTAAATTTATAGAAGAGAGACATTTTCTTGAGTTAAGTTGCATATATTACCAATTTGTCACAGAGTGCCAAGTTATGTTGCTATGGCTTAATAAAGTTTGGTAAAGTAAGATTTTAATCTTAATTTACTGCTTGATAAAAATTCTGATTCAAATTTTTTTTTATTTAAATAGATTTTTGTTGGCTTAGAAAGCTATTTCTGCTGATATATCGCTTATTTTGTGCAACAACGACGTAATTGCTTTGTGTGTGTGTGTGGTTTTTTTTAAACAAAGTTCAAATTGTACGTCGTTGTTGCACCCAACGAGTGATATGATGTAAACAATATATTTCGAAACTACTTTTCACATGCTGTTTTTTGCTGCCTTGATCCAATGGCAGCAATTAAAATTTGTCTAGATTAAATAAGGAGAATATTAAAAAGAGATTAAAGAGAAAAAAAACCCAGTCAAATGCGAGTTGAACTCGCATACTGAGGGTTCCATACCAATTTCTGCATTGTATGTCAATGGGAAATACAACTTATAAAAGGGAACAAACATAATTTTGTGGTGCTGTATTGGAATATGCACACCAAGCCCTTTCATCTGATACCTTACTCAAGCGGCTTGAATAAAAAATTTTGCCCCCATTTTAAGATTATTATTTTTAGAATTTAACGACAAATGTACAGTATTCAGATTTTTTCCTAAACTAGTACTACCTGCAGATGCTAGCTGCCAAATTTCATAATCCTAAGTCAACCGGAAGTACCCTATTAATTTTGATTCTCTTCATGGCGTCGAAATACGCGTTATTTGCGATATAAACGGCCATATCTTTTTTAAGTAAATGTAGAAAAACATTTTTTTTCTGGAAATCAAGGGACAGTAGGTCCGAGTTTAGAGGTTTAAATTTTAACTCGATATCACCAAGCGTTCTTGAAATAAAGGCTCTTAACAGACAGACCGAGAGAAAGGCGGACAAACAACAAACTGATCTTATAAGGGTTAATTTTTCCCTTAAAAAGTACGGAACCCTAAAAATTACCAGCAAATCGTCTTTTTTTGAATCAATTCAATAACATGAGGCCGTCGTGGCGCGGGGCACAAGGATGTGACTAACGCGACGGTTGCAGGCTAGATCTCAACTCGAGAGATTAACAACAAGAGAAATTATTATTTATTAATTCTATAATTTCTTCGTTCTGGCACATAGGCAAAAGCCCGGCGTTGAGTTTCGACGACTCAACACGCGATGCTTCGAAAAATTCGGCGAAAAGTGGGGAACGGAGTGTCTTAACACTATATTTCCTCAGTCTATCCTGCTGTATACAGCGTGAAGCTGATTTTTTTCATTTCAATGAAACGTCTTATAATGGAACTCAACTTTAATATTATTTATCGACAATAAACGCCGTCTAAACCCTTGACTTTTTTAGTAACAGTTGTGGAGTGCCCCGCGGACTGAACTGAAGTACGAGAGCACTCACAGTTTTTTTTTTATAACAACGTCGACAAAGATCTCTAAGGGCTTTAACGCTTTACTAATTACGAGGACCACTTTTGTTTGAGTTAAGTCTGGCTTACCTTTTTTTGTTAAGCGAGACCTTAGTATAGTTTCAATGATTTGACTTTTTTATATGTATGTTAGGATTCCGTACTCAAATGGTAAAACTAGACTAGAAGAAACTATATTACTAAGACTCCGCTGTCCCTTTGTCTGTCTGTCTGTCTGTCCGTCTCTCACCAGGCTGTCTCATGAACCGTAATAGATTATTTGTGGTTTGTTAAGTACAGGAGCCAGTCGTGGCGCAGGGGCGCAAAATGTGACTGTCAACACGACTGGTTGAGGGTATGATCCCCACTCGAGAGAGTGAAATATATATTTAAATGCGGGGGATACTGGGTGAAACTGATAAAAAATAAAAACACACAGTCAAGAATTGAACCTACGACCGTCGCGCTTACAGACAGACGCTATGCCGCTACACCACTACGGTCTCATATAATTGTAAGCTTTAAAACATGTGGATTGATGTCAACACCCCTATTCATACATTCATAGAGTAAAAGCTGTATTTGATTGTATTGAATAGTTTGAATTTTTAATCAGAAAGTGTCTGGTGATAACGGTTCTTCAGAAAATGATAATTCCTCGTGATTTATAGGCAAATGAGTATGTATTGGCTTCTTACGAAATAATCATAAAAATTAATATAGTAATTTGTTTTTTTTTTCTCTTCAGCTTCACGCTGTATCCCGCACACAGCAGGGTAGGGCAGAGTGAACCTAGTGTTAAGACACTCCGTTCCCCACTTTCCGCCAATTTCTGGAGGCATTGCGTGTTGAGTGGCGGAACTCAACGCCGCGCTTTCCTCTCGACACCAGAGATTCGATTCTAACTCTGGCGAATTTTTTTTTACAAATTGCTGCATTAATTCCGCCTCTCAATATGCAATTTCTCGGAAATTGACTGTCTTAACTGTAGGTTTTTCTGCCTACCTGTGCTATATATGGCATATAATGATATTAAATATAAATAATTCATAAAGGAATACTAACATAAAAAAAATATGTTCTTTACTTCATTCTCTCGTATCGTCTACCTCTATACAATATAATATACGTTCTTGAACTTGTTTTTTTGTATATCTTTATCTAGAAATCATTTCTTGCAATAGAAAAAAATTTGCAAGACTAGAATTTTATCTTTATCTCAACGATGCATGTTACACAGCAATAATACGATTCACCGTCTGGTGTAAAAGATTCACAAAAGATAAAAAAAGATAGAAAAGTCTAGATTGCAGCGCGGCGGGTGCGTTGATCTTATAGGACATTATCCGACCCAAGGGTACGAAGTACGATTTTTAGCGACAGTTACGTCTCTATTCAATTACCATTTTGCTACGTGGATGCTGTTTATTTATTTATTTTAGCTTCACGCCTTTCTCGCACATCATAGCAGGGTAGACAGAGGGAACCTGTGAACCTAGTGTAAAGACATTCCGTTCCGCTTAAGACACTTTCCGCTGAATTCTGGAGGCATTGCGTATTGAGTAGCGGAACTCAACGACGCAATATTATTGTTCAAATATTGTAGCCATTTTTTATTTGATTTTTTCTTATTTCAAAGTATTTATTGTGTTGCCTTGACATAACAACGATAGCGCACTGGTAAATCTCTAAATCACAACGTCCTCCAATTTATGCTAACTTTAAAGACACTTATGTATTTTGGGTATTTTTGTAGATTTTGTAGATTGACCATATCCCTAGCGGAGTAGCCTGGTAGAACAACTGTCATCAACTCCGACATTCACGCCCTCCGGGTGGCCTCGTACCTTTTACGTGACCTTCACCCAGTATCATCGATCTCGTGTTCCCGAAGGTCAACGGAGGTCTCCCTCTGTCTCTCCTCCCACTCACACTAGCTTCGTAAATGATCGCTGCTTAAATTTTATTTATATAATTATGTGATTAAAATATATATTTAAGACCGTCGTGACGTAGGGGCATAAGCGTGCGACTGTAAACTCGGCGGATATATGTACATAGGTTCCATTCCCACTCAGAGAATTAAATATTTAATATTTTCGTTCCGGTAACGAGTCACCAGAATTCGGCAGTAAATGGGGAACGAAAGTGTCTTAATGGGAACGGTGTTGACACGAAGAGAATGTCTTGACACAAGGTTTTCAGGTTCCCTTTGCCTTCTCTGATATGTGTGGGATGCAGCATGAAGCTGAAATATATAGAAATCATTTATATTGTCATATATATATACATAAGTATCAATAAATATTAATAAAAATAATCAGCTTCACGCTGTATCCCGCACACAGAAAGGTAGGCAGAGGGAACCTAGGGTTAAGACATCCGTTCTCCATTTTCTGCCGAATTCTGAAGGCATTACGTGTTGAGTGGCAGAACTCAACGCCGCGCTTTTGCCTCGACAACAGAGCGAAGAAATGGAAATATAAATTTAAACAAATATTTTATATCCTCGATTGGGGATCGAACTCACAACCAGTCGATTTTACAGTCACACCTCGTGCCGCTGCGCCACGAATGGCCTCAATAAATATTAAAATATTACATAAATAATTAGAAATCTTTCAATGTTTCAATAAACACCCATTTCCCTAATCCCGAGGCCGTCGAGCGGGTGACGGCTGACGAGGTGACGAGGCGGAGGCCAATTTCGGTGTTGTTCACCCTGGACCAATGTCACGCGGGTTTATCGCACTCTGGTTTCGTAGACACGATGCAATCATACGGTCGTTTGTTTGTTTGTCCTTTTCTTTTTATGTGTGTAGATTGTAGTCAGATTTATTATTTGCTTTTTGTCTAAATTTTTTTTTATTAATGACAATATATGTAATCTATTTATATATAGATTTCTTTTGAGAGCACAAAGTGTAACTGTAAAATCGACTGGTTGTGGGTTCGATCCCCACTCGAGGAAATTAAATATTTATTTTAGTTTATATTTTCACATTTCTTAGCACTGGGAACGATGCAAAGCGTGGCGTTGAGTTTAGCCACGCAAAGCCTCGAAAAAATCTGTGGAAATTAAGGAACGTAGTGTAACTTAGCACTAGGTTCCCTCTGCCTATTCTGCTGTGTGAGGGATACAGCGTGAAGTTGATTTTTTAATATAACGACATGTATAATTTTATTCGAGTCATAATTCGCACTCTGTTGTGTTATCTATCGTCAATATGAATAAGTTCATCGTAATTCTCTTATCGCCACGTTTCCTAACACAGGGATAACGAACTAACAGTTTCGTTACATACTGGCGATCCGCTCGCGGCTTCGCCCGCTTGAACTACATAATTAATTATTTATTATATAATCTGTATCGATTACGTTTTTTAATAATAATATTAATATCATTTTAAGAACAAATAAAGTTTCAGCCAATTCAATAAAACAGTTATTTAATGCAATTTTGTAGGACAACATATTTTATTTATAAAACGTAAATGTCAAGGAAAGCTTGCCAAAATACAATAGTGAAAAGTGGAATTAAATTGGTTAATCCGTTTCTTAGATTTGTGTGGACAAACACACAGACAAACAGAAATAAATTTTAATTAAAATATTTTTTTTGGTTCTATTACATTATTAAATGCCGCCAATACATTTTTTCCATATATATGTTCCATGTACACGTAAAGACACCGATATCATATATANTGTATGTATGTATATATATATATTACAAATGCTCATTCATGTTGAACTTCGTGATAAAGTTACATATTACTTGTATGTGATTATTTGTTGTTTTTTTTTATGGGTGATGATACCTACTATAGTAGTTTAAATATATGTTTTTTTTTAATATGGCTGAATGTGAGCTTCACGCTGTATCCCGCACACAGTAGGGTAGGCAGACGGAACCTAGTGTTAACGCACTCCGTTCTCCACTTTCTGCCGAATTCTGTAGGGATTTCGTGTTGAGTGGCAGAACTCAACGCCGCGCTTTGCCTCGACGCCAGAGCGAAGAAATGGAAATATAAATTTAAGTAAAAATTTCATCTCCTCGAGTGGGGATCGAACCCACAATCAGTCCGTTTAACAGTTACACTTTGTGCCGCTGCGCCACGACTGGCGTGAATGTGAGCTTATTAATTAATTATAGCATCTCAGTAGTGTGAAAGCTACTGGGTCCAAATCTTATTACATTGTAAGTGGTTTATGATATATTAGCATGTTTTAAACTTTCTATAGGGCTTCCGTAGTAGGTCATAGGTAGTGGCGCAGCGGCCTAGCGTCTTACGCGATAGTTGTGAGTTCGATACCCGCTCGTTTGTGTTTTCCTACTTTAGTTAATTATTTACTAGTTCATTACGTAATGTAAAGCTCATTTTAGAAGAACAAACAATAATGTATAATACATCAAATTATGCCATATAAAAAAAATATCAACAATATAAGATTTAAGATTATTTTTGTTAACTAAAATGAGTGACTAACTTTTTGTGTTATCTTAACAAAAAGTTGGACAAAATGTTGCGTTGAGTTCCTTCACTCAACACGAGTGGATCTTTATTTTATTTGTAATATTTAGTTTCACGTCAATGTTAAGACACTTCTGTTCCCCACATTCAGCCGAATTCTGGTGGCATTGCATTGAGTCGCGGAACTCAACGCCGTTCGTCGTAACCAGAGTGAGGTGAGATTTACAATATGCTCTGGTTACGACGCACGGCGTTGAGCCTCAACCTGTCGCGTCTACAGCACGCTTGCATCCCTGCGTCACGACTGGCCTTTTATAATTTTCAATATTTATTTTATTTATAATATTTAATATAATACACCTGTTACCTGTAGGTTGCATATACTTATAACAGGGGCTTCCCCTTTCATAGCATGCAAAGATGTAGATATATTTTGTATCAGAATTATTAATATCACTACAATTTTATCTCGAGATATAAAACTTATTGATAATTGCCTCCGTTCTATGTACTCCGTTCCGTTCCGTTCTTTGAAGATATTATTATCTGTTTTGCATACTTTAACATATCCTAAACCTTTTTTGTTACCCCTTTTTTGCTGTGTCCCTAACCGGAACCTAGTTTAAGTTTAAGACACTCCGTTCCTCATTTTCCGTCGTCTTCTACAGGCATTGCGTGTTGAGTAGCGGAACTCAACGCCGCGCCATGCCTCAATGCCAGGGCAAAGAAAATGGAAATATTAAATATTTCATTTCCTTGAGTTGGATTCGAATTCACAACCTATCGCGTTTACACCCACAGTTTGTGCCCGTGTGCCACGACTGGACTCACATAATACCTGTAAAAATTTAAATAAATTTGTGATGTTATTGGAGTAGCCTAAGCATTACAATATATAGATTACATACACCATAAGCTAAACATGGTAAGAGAGGCAGGGGGAGACCTCGGATAATCGAACCCACAACCGCCGCGTTGACAGTCAAGAAACGATAATATTTTAATATATAAAATATAAATATTCTGTCGAATAATAAAACAACCCGAAACCACCGTGTGTATAATTTTAAAATGATCATAACTATATAGTATGAAAAATGTCCTGAATTTTGCACCAGATTTTCTTTTTTTTTTAATATAGAATGTGATGTAAATTTGACTGAAAGTACGCCTAATTAAAAAATCTATGACGTCAAAAATCATATCGTTCAGGTGCGGAACGTATAATTATATATTAATCATAAATAAAATCAATAACCAAAGCAATCGTATTAATTTTTTATATTTGTTTGTCAGGTTGTATTAGAAGTCGCGCACAGAGTGGACCAGGAGGGCGTGGTCGCCGTCGACTCAGTGGTGGAGAAGTTGATCTTCAAGCCGCAGGACATAGTGTCGATCCGGGCGAAGGACTCGGACCTGGAGTACGCGACCCACGACGTGTTTCAGACTGATAGTGCTATATCTAACAAGTTTAATGGTAAGTTTTTTTTTGTATTGAATTTTTTTAAGTGTTATTCCTACATACACTTAGGAAAGAAAAATACTTTTTAGAAAACATATAACATATAACCAACTGAGAACGTATGGATTAGTTGATCAGAGCGCTTGGACGGTTTCCAAAGAGGCGCGGGCTCAAATCCCGCTACGTTCAATTTTGATATGTTTTAGGAGCTTTTTTTTTTGTATTTCTAGTCTAATCAATATTATAAATGTCAAACTTTGTGAGGATGGATGTTTGTTCCACTTTCATGCAAAAACTACTGAACCGATTTAGATGAAACTTTACAGTAATATAGTTTATACATCAGAATAATACATAGACTATAATTTGTGTAAAGATTTTGTATATAACACTAAGTATTAGCGGGCGAAGTCGCGTTTAGGCCGCTAGTAATTTATAAGTAGAAGTATATTTTTTTGCCCTAAAATTTTAACGTAAGTAAGGTCTACTCAGACTTGACTCTTAATTGCGGTCTGTCATTGACATGTCGGAGGTCGAGAAGTTTGTACTTGAGGTCATGAGTTCAAATCTGGCCAATAAACTTGCATATAAATATTTATATTCCTATTATAGAATAACGAGATAATACAGATAAAAGAAGATTAGTTTTAATTATAATTATTATTTATTACTTATCTCGTATTAGAAGGGATGCTTAAATTTATATCGTGGCTTTTGAAAAGGTCGAATTTCTTATATTAAACTTTTTATTTCTCCATCAATCTTAATATTAGGAGTTATATCTTCTAGGTAACGGTAGATCAGCAGAGGATCGCCACCTGGAGCCGTGGGACGGTTGCGAGGGTGAAACCAGCGAAACGCCGTCCCTGAACGGCGACGCGCGTCTCGAGGACCTGGAGCTCGACCACCGCGCCAACGGCTGGGACGCCAACGACATGTTCCGCAAGAACGAGGAGGTGTACGGTGTCCACAGTACGTACGATCACTCGTTGGCCGGTTATACGTTGCCGTTGCAACGGAAGGATACTCAGGATTATAGGTGAGTGATTTATCATCGTATTTTTTTCTGAAGTTCCAACTTTACTATACTAAAGTAATATTGTTTGAGCTACAAGTTTATATTGATGAGAAAGGATTAATAATATTTATATAATATTAAAAAATATAACTAAGTTAAAACTAGTTAAAAAAAGTGAGGAACTCAATGTCTTAACACTAGGTTCCGTCTGTCTACCCTGGTACCACATGCGGGGAATACAGCTTGAAGCTGGAAAAAAAATAATGACTATTAATCTAAATAAGTAAAACAAAAACAACATAGCTGGGTAGGCAAAGAAAATCTAATGTTAAGACACTCCGTTCCCCACTCCCCTCCAAAATTCGGCAGAAAGTGGCGAACGGAGTGTACTTTAAATTATACATACATTTATACAAAACAGGGACGCTGAAGCGAAAGCGGAAGAAATAGCGGCCGAAATAGAAAGCACGCCGTCGTACAAGGCGCGCATTGAGCTGGAGAACGGTGATGAGGAGGAGCGCTTCGCGGCGGTCGTGCGCCCCGCCGACACCGGGAAGTACGTCATACCCAACAAGCGGAAGAACATGCAGGTGCGTGGGGGTGGTGGTGGTGGGGCTTGGTGGTTTTTATTTTTGGTTTTTTTGTGTACTTTGCTCCATAATTATTTAATTATTTAGTTGTGTTGATTTTCTATTAGATAAGTTACAAGTGAACTTTATAAAATTGGGTAGGTATTTTTAATATCTTGATTAGTAAATAAATGTAATGAAGAGAATAAATTGAGGCCAGTCGTGGCGCAGTGGCACAAAGTGTGACTTTAAAACCGACTGGTTGTGGGTTCGATCCCCACTCGAGGAGATGAAATATTTACTTAAATTTATTTCCTTCGCTCTGGTGTCGAAGTTAAGCGCGGCGTTGAGATGTGCCACTCAACACGCAATGCCTCCAGAATTTCGGCAGAAAGTGGGGAACGGAGTGTCTTAACGCTAGGTTCCCTCTGCCTACCCTGCTGTGTGCGGGATACAGATTGAAGCTGATAAAAAAAAAGAATAATTTTGATTGAATTGAGCAAATGAAAATATTTTCTTTAATGGCAACACTCCTGAGTGGATATTGAACATACGATTTATTATAATATCAATGAAAGTCTATCTCGCAATTTGACTAAACCTGAGTAAAGCCATAGTTGAATTCTAACTTTGTGATGGTTAGGTTCGACGCCCACTCGGAAATATTATTTTCATTTCCTCTCTCTAGTAAGACAAAAAGCGGCGTTGAGTTCCACACTGGGCAAAAAATGAATATAATATTCCCTGGGCAAAAAAATCTTATTATTATTATATTACTTATTATAGTGTTTATTTCCAGACGGGTAAACTAGTGAAACCAAACAACAACAACGGTGGGTCGTCACCAGCCTCTAGCGGCAAGCCGGCCTTCACGCATGCCCCGCCCAAGGATAAGGAGCACCGCCCCCCGAGACACCACCTCACCCCGCCCTCGGAGAGACAGGACACTACGGTATATTTGTGGTTCTTTTAGTTACTAAGTTAATTGTGGTCAAAAAAAAGAAAATCTACTTTAGAGTGTGGTACCGTAATAGTGGTTGTTTATGGTGATGATGGCATGCAATATTAAAATAATATTGGAAATATGGATAAATATTATATTGTAAAAATATAAGATTGTTTTCAGAAATTTATTTTTCCAGTACATATTAAAAGTTACAGCTAACATGTGTATGTCATTTAGATATTCAGTAATTTCGATACGAAATATTAATACCCCGATATCTACAAACAATATATTAACATAATTAAGAGAAAAAATAATATATTAACATAGTTAATAGATATTTGCATAACGCTACATTTTTTTCCTCAGGCTGGCAGTCCAGTATCAAATCCAGCAAGTGCGCCCTCAAACAAGAGCTACGCGCAACAAGCTGGAGCCTATCACGCGCCACCACCCTTCCCTCATCATCATCATCAACATCAGCAGTAAGGATCTTTCACTATTATTACATATTAGTTTTTACCGTCGGCTACGTGGTCAAATGGAGTAAGAAAGAAATGACATCATGTGTTACTCTACATGCCACTACTCAGCACGCAATCCTCGAAAATTTGATGGAAAGTGGGTAACAGAGAGGTAATACTAGGTTCTCTCTGCCTGCCCTGCTAAATGCGGGAAACAGCGTGAAGCTAAAAATACAAATCAATTTTCAAAATTGTAAAATCCTTCTGATGATACACAATTACTCAAAGTTTTTTGTTTTAAATGTACCTCCTGGGAATTTGTACTCTAAGACTACTTTACACTCTAAGACTAATCTGACGATATATTATTCACAACTTTCATTTATTCACCACTTGAGTTTAGCTGCAAGTAGAATCTAATATAATTATTTATCGATTATATATATTTATTCTTTCTCTTTTAGACAAGCAAGCGGCAAAATGAATGGAGAGCCGCGTGCAGCTCAGCTACCTCGTCAGGGATTCCCACCGCACCACCACCACGTAAGGATTTCTTCTTTTTTTTTTAGCTTCACGCTGTTTCCCGCATAAAATAGGCAGAAAGAACTCAGTGTTCAGACGCTTCGCGTTATACACTATTCGTTCTGAATTGAAAAAAAAAAAACTTGTTGATTGCCGAAAGTTAACGCCACGCTTTTGTGTTTACACTAAGTCACTGTTCCACTGTACCCTAATAGTCTTTTCATGATATAAGAGTGGTCACCGAGGGGCACTCGGGCACAGCAACGAGAGGCTGAATACGTGACAAACACGGCTTCGATACCCGATGAAATAGTTAATATTTTCGATAACATATTTAGGGCTGGATAGGTAGAGGACACCTTGTGACACACTCATTAAAACACCCCGTTCGCATTAAGATACTTTTGTTCCCCACTTTCTGCTGAGTTCTGGAGATGTTGCATGTTGAGTGGCGGAACTCAACGCCGCGCTTCGTCTAGTTGGCAGAGCGAAAAGCGCGAGGGCAGTGGGAATTAATTAATTCCCACAACCCTCGCGTTTACAGTCAGAAGCCTGCCTAGCTTATGTATTTTATTAATATGTATATTTTTTTATTATAAAAATACATATTTTTATGCATGTGTATATAGAACCCTCCCCCGGGCGCCGAGGGGCACACGAGACCGCCGCGCCATCACGCGCCGCCGCCAGAGCCTCGCAGGCAGGATGAAGTGCAGGTTCGATTTAAATTTGTACATTATGAAATTTATCAATACATAAAAATAATCGTTTGTAAATTTAGGAAAGTAAAATGGTTTACTACATGTGATATTTTTGGAGGTTAATGTTTATTTCAATTTATTACTTTTGTGTATTAATAAACATTTTAAGTTGTAATTCTAGTCATACAAGTGACAATCACAAAGGATTTATATATTTGATTATAAAAATACCATTATTTTATTGCTTCACGCTGTACATAACAGGGTAGGCAGAGGGAACCTGGACACCTATTATTAAGATACTCCATTCTTTATTAAGACACTTCCGTTCCTCACTATTTGCCGTGTAGAGTAAGTGCCGGAACTCAATGCGCTGCGCGGCGAAGAAATGAAAATATTAAATATTTCATTGTTTTCATCATTATTAAAAATAATCTATGTATTTCTTTTCATAATAATTTTCTATTAACGTTTACATATTATATGTATGCATGAATACTATATAAACCCATAAATGCAGGAGCTTCGTAAATTCGGTCAAGAGTTCAAGCTGGTGACGTCCCCCGCGCCCAGCGCTCCGCCGTCACAGCCCCAACCCCAGTCTCAGCCGCCGCCCCAGGCGCAGCCCCAACCACAGCCCCAGCCCCAGCCGCCTGTTGTCAGTGTACCGGCACCGGTATGTACTATATGTTTATATAATACGGTCGACGAGTCGTTGATGCACGCTTTAAATTATTCTTATGTTACAGCCAAATTACAAGCATTCACACACCTCCCATTTATATAAACAGTAGAGTAGCGCAATTGTCCACTCGTAAATGGCCTTAAGTTAGCTGTAAATGGCTGCGCAGATTTTATTTTAGAAATTTTCTAAATTTAGATTTCCTACATGAGTTTACCCCTTATTGAGTCTAACTTCATGGTCGTCATGATCCGTCGACATTTGCAAACACTTGAATTGTAAAGAAAGATAAAATATTAGTACTGTCAGAACTGCAGAGGGCTTCAACCGATTCGGAAAGTTGAGAAACTTAACAGGTTGCTCTAGTCAATTTTTTTGTGTTAAATGATAATACTAACGCCGAATTCTATCATATTATAACAGTACCTAAATTAAAATTCTTCACTTATACATTTTTATAAATTATTGTATGACACTTATAAAATTAAAATAAAACCACCCATCACTATTTTCAGCAGCAGCAGCAACAACCACAACAACAACAGCCACCACCCCAACAACAACAACAGCCCCAACCACAGCAACAACACACCTCCGGCACCTCCAGCCCTCCCGAAGTCTCAGCAAACGTCGGCGCCCCGTCATCACCTCCCAAGCGAGAACCACCACGTGCCCACAAACACGAGCAGCCCCACGCCCCGCACACGCCCCCCGGGCAACACGTGCACGCGCATGTGCCCATGCAACACGTACATGCGGTGCCGCCGGCGCATGTGCAGCACCAGCACGGTCAGCATGTGCAACATGCGCACGCGCCGCCTGTTACGCATCATAAGGTGTGTAAAGAGGAGTTTTTTTTTTATTTTAGCTTCATAAAGTGAGCAGAGGGAACCTAGGCTTAAAACACTGCGGTCCCACCGCACCACCCAATTTTCGAGACAGTGCGTATTGAGTGGTGGAACTCCAATGTCTCGTTTGTGTACTTCTTTTAACAACTAAATTCCAGCAATATTTATTATGATTATTTTAAGTGAACAATAATTGGAATAATTATACTATTGTTAGATCTCGGAAGCGGCAACGTTCTTTAAAATCAAGATATCTAATGTAGAACACAAATCGTCTAAATTATTCGGAAATATATTCTATGTAATTGCAATAAGTGATATGTATCACCTACTAACAATACTTCACACTTGTTCCCTTCCAATAGGGGCCGTTCCATACAAGCAACTGCCCCTATAGATTTTTTTTTCAAATGGACTTTATTGCTGTTGACCTGGACTGGTCTTGACAGCGTCACCAGGCGGGCCCCTATTGATACAATTCTATTGCTTTTGTAGTCTTTTTCACCTATATCTACCCTCTTTTTCAAGTTTGATAACACTATAGAATTTTATTAAAAAAATCTTATCTATAAATATTTTTCCTACATTAACAAACAGAGAAGTCTTAAAAGATTGAGAAATAAAAGAGAAAACTATATTTAATACTTTATTATATTTCTCTTATTATCAATTAATTTTATTTTATCCACCCACAGCCGCCGCCAGCCCCCAAACCAGAAGAACAGCCCCAGGAAGACCGTTCACCAGCTTCCAGCTCGCCTCCATCTTCAGCGTCATCGTCGTCGCCCGGTGCCGATAGAGCAGCTGTCACCCTCAAAAAATCAACCCTCAATCCTAATGCTAAAGAGTTCAATCCTAGTGCTAAACCATTCACGCCCAGGAGTCCCACCACACCGAGTCACAGCAGGTGAGTTCTTACTAAGAAGACTGTCCTTCAACCTTCGAATCCTCGTCTGCTGATAACACAACTTTCTTTTCTTAATGTTACGTTAGTTTCACGCTGTATCCCGCACATCGCAGGGTAGACAGAGCAAAACCTTGGAACCTAATGTTAAGACACTTCACTTCCATTAAGACATTTCCGTTTCCCAGTTTTCGCCACATTCTGGAGCCATTGCATATCAAGTGGCAGGACTCCAAAGTAGCGCTTTGCCTCGTTAACAGAGCGAGGAAATGAAAATATTAAATATTTGATTTCTTCAAGTGGAAATGAACCCATAACCTTTCGCATTTACAGTCGCACGCTTGTGCTCCACGACTGACATTAATCTTCAACATTAACAATAATTATATATCATTTCTAAATATGTAGATGATATTACTATACCTGGTTAAGTTTTATAAATAAAAAGGTACTATTATTTATAAATATCTATGTGGCATTATTGTACCTAATGAATGTTATTTATCCCACAGGCCGCACACGCCGGGTACACCGGTGGGCGTGGGCATGGGCATGGGCGGCGTGGGAGTGGGCGTGGGGCTGGGTGGCGTGGGAGTGGTTGGCGCTGGCGTCAGCTACGTGCCCGCGCCGCCACCGCCTACTATGGTATGTGGTTTTTTTTAGTTTCACGCCGTGCCCCGCATATCAAGTTCCCTTGCACAGACAAATTTTCAAGAAATAGTGTTTTCAGTAACGGAACTCATCGCCGCGATTTTACTGGAAATCCAAACTACAACCGTCGTGTTTACAGTTAGAAATTGTGCAACTGCGCCACGATGTCCCTTACGGTATATTTATTTATATTGCCAAAGTTGTTATGGAATCATAAGACGTTCTAAGTGAGTCTGACTGCAGGTACAGTGGGTTACATTGAACCACTTAACGAGTCATACTATATTAGTCTATACATATACATATCACTTATTGCCTTCTTCGATAAATAAACAATCAAATACATTTTTTTTAAAATTTAAACAAATAGTTCCTAAGATTAGCGCTTTTAATCAAACAAAGTGTTCAGATGGATTTGAATGCGCGCCTCTATGAAACCGTCCAAGCGCTCTGACTACCAAGCCATACATTCTTATCTCACTAGGGAGATTTTTACGAATTGTCGCTACACAAAGATGAGGCGAGAGATAGTGCTGCTTATTGTTTAATATTTTGACATTTTAAAGTTTTATTTCACACTTTTTTTTTCAATCTTTATTCTGAGATAAAAAAATAATAATAATAATTAAAAAACGTGTAGAATAACACTTCAAAAATGTCCAAAACTATTTAGTTTTATAATATTAACTTAGATTAGTTTACATTTAAAATGTATTCTCGTCCCTGTAGGTGGCAGTGTCTCCCCATACGTACATGGTGGCCGCGGCGGCGGCGCAGCAACCGCCGGCGTATATACCACACCCCCATCCGGTAAGTACGCGAGTGGGTTTGAATTTTTGTAAGGGGATCGTAACTTTTTTTTTATAGTTGAAAGCAGAATATTGATTTGTTATATTTTTTACAGTATTTTGGATTAGATTGTTTTTTTTTTATATCACTTTTATTGATAGTGAAATTGTTAGTTGTGAACAGTTATCGTATTTTTATTATTTTTCTTTTTTTACGCATATAATATAAAGTAAAAAACATTGAATTTTTATGATTTGTTAAAATTTGGAAACCATTTTTTCTACGTAGGCTTTTCAAGTTATTTTACTTAATAACCTTTTTTTTTAATATAATAGCTTTTGTTACTTCATTTTAATTTATATTATTATTTTCTATTAATATATTTAAATATATATAAATGGGTATAAATAGATGGAGGTGGCCTGTGAGTGTCGCCAGTACGCACCGATACTAGTACTGGACAAGCGTGAGCGTGACGCGGTGAGATTGTTTGAACGGTTTTGATGCGATTTCTTACATTAATGTACATATTTATTTGAAGAAAATTACATTTTATTACATTATTGTTTTTTTGTCTGAGAAATTTATATATATTTTTGTAGGTTAATAATGCTATATTAGGAAGTAAAATGATCGTTTTATTATTTAGTTTTTTTTACTATTGTAACCTCAATTGGAATAATTAAATTTAGTCTAGTCGTTATTTTTAAAGTAATAATAATTATAATTATATAACTTAACTATCAGTTCAAAGTTCTAAAGTCAATAAATGTTATGTCGAGATATATTTTCTTATATAATTTGTAATGTGATATCAATGTATATGGAATTGGAAAATTAGTTCTTTTTTTTTTTTAGGCAAGAGATCGCTACATCAAAACCGTTATATTTAATGTGTGTTTGTATTATTAATGTGTTGATGCGTTTCTACTAAACCCGAGTAAGCTATTTTGACACCCCCTAAATAGTTTTAAATATCCTTAATTTTTCATAAAATTCATTAATAAGAAATTTTCTTGTCACTAATAAGTGAGAGTGATTTTTTTAATAATATGCTAGTGTGATTTTGCTAAACTTAGATTAATATCCCCCAAATCCTTTTAATATATCCAAATAAGGAAAAAAGTTATAGATCATTTATTATATTTATAAAAGAATATTCGTTATAAGCTTGTTTCCCCAAAACATTTTTCCATTTCCTCCTTTGATAACTTGACAAGATCTTGAGATTTTGTCCATAACTTGGCTGCCGCTTCTTCATCATCAGTCTTCCAAGACGCTTTTACTTCCCTGCAATCTTCGAAATACTTCCCACTCGTCTGATCGCATTCATGAGAAACCGCTAAATAAACAGACGTCTGAGCACCTTCAGTGGGTGTTTTAAAGAACGCATACAATAAAATACTGCGGATTTTCTCCAAAATCGTCGAGCTTCTATACAGTGATGTGTTAACCTGTCCAGGATTCAAACTATTCACGTCGATTCCGGTTCCTTTCAATTTTCTCGCTAATTCCTTGCTAAATAATACGTTACACAGTTTACTGTTCGCATAGGATTGTACATATCCATGTTTGCTGCTGTCCAAGTCTTCAATGGTTCCATATTTGTGCCAGGATGCCGACACAACGACTATACGACTTGGCGCTGCCTCTCTCAACATCGGCAGTAGTAGTATGGTCAGTAAATACGGCGCGAAATAGTTAATTTGCATATCTTTCAATAACCCATCGGTGGTACGCTCCCTATTGGTGCATATGGCACCAGCGTTGTTTATAAGAACGTCCAATTTTGATTCGGTTTCTTGTAATTTTGCAACGAATTTTCTAACGGAAGCTAGCGACGTCAGATCTAAGTGGACGAAGCGAACGCGTTTGTTTTTCGTCGTGCTGATGATTTTTTTTACTGCCTTTTCGCCTTTTTGGATGTTTCTACAAGCGATTATGAGTTTAGCTCCTCGTCTGGCCAGTTCTAGAGCGGTTTCGAATCCAATACCACCGCTAGCGCCGGTCACTACGACCACTTTGCCGCTCATCACAGTGTCTGCGTAGCATCGTCCTGTAGATAGTTTATTGAAAATCTTTATCGATACTAATAAAACTACTGTCCATATTATAAAAAGTAGCCACATGATGGTCTGTTGTGTCTTTTTAAAAAACAAGACGACATCTGAAAAATAAATATAAATATGTTTTCAAAAATAAATATAAATATTAGTGTGATAAGATAGCAAATAGGAAGCCTGTAACTTCACGCATTATCCCGCATATATCAAGGCAGGCAGAGAGAACACAAGAGTGTTAAGACATTGAGTTAAGTGGGAAACTAAAAAGTATTATAAAATCGTTTGTTAGGTCCAACATTCGTTTTTTTAATTTTGAAATTCAATAAAAATAACAAATTATGAATATATAAGTAAGAAGTAAATTGTTTTAACCGACTTCTATAAGAAAAGGAGGTTATCAGTTCAACTGCATTTTTTTTAACAATTGTTACCTCAAAACATTTGACTGGGTGAACTGATTTTGATGATTTCTTTTAAATTTTAAAGTTAGTGCTTCCCGTGTGGTCAGGCTAATGCTACAACAGCCTTATTACAATATCGAATGACTAAGCCTGTTTGTTTTACTTGACACCGACTTCAATTTTAAAAATCTTGTTTTAATTATTTTTTTTTAATTAGTTTAACAAAATCAAGGTACGTTTTACATTGTGTAAAATTTTTTTTTAAATTTTTAGTTCGTTGTTTGAAGTCGATTTTTTTTTGTTACTTTTTTTTTATATTGGACCTTGTGTGAGGACACTCAGATCCCCAAACACCGTCCAATTCATAAGCATTTAATTTTTAATATATAATCACATCTCATGCATATTGCCTATACTGTGGAAAGACGTAGATAACATTATAACTATATATTACAATTGACTTTTTCTTATAAAATGATATGACTATGTAAATATAAAAATTACCCCAAATTAATTTCGAATCCACACCCATCTCGTAACATACCACCAATAATTGCTTATTATATACTATATCATTTGAAGCCGTCGTGGCGTAAGGACAAACAAAACGCGACGGCTGTGGATTCGATTCTCACTCGGGGGATTCAATTATTTTATATTTTCATTTCCTCGCTCTGAATTCCGCCACTCAACACGCAATCCCGCAAAAATTCAGTGAAAAATATAGAAGGGACGTTTCTTAACACTACATTCCCAGGTTCCCTCAGCTTACCCTGTTAAATATAGCGTGAAGCTAAATAAAAAGCTATATCATACCAATATCCAAGAACTCAAAAGAAGTAATTAACTCGTATCGTTCCACTCTCCTTACTTTGATAATGTATGAATAAATTATTATAAAAAAAAACTAGTACTGTTGATCACGAAACGTTCCTACATTACTGTGTATTTAATACGACTGTCAGATTTAATAAAAAAATATTATATAAATATATATAAGTAGATTATATTATATATTTGCATCTGACTTTACTTGTTGTTTTTTTTTATATATTATTTTTTGTTGTTGGTTCTCGCCAATTAATAGGCAAAGAATTGGCTAAAATAATGAATAAGTGAGAGTTAACTAGATGATAAGTCACTCTGTTTATCACTTTTCTTTTTTTTAGAGACTTTGCGCACTGTAATTGAAAACAACAATAATATTAGTTTGTCCAATTAAAGAGAAATTAACATTGATCTTTATGAGCGGGATTTGAATTCATTACCGTCATGTTCAATTAAATATTTGAGATATTAAAAAGTCGTTTATTAACCGTTTTTTTTAATGCGTGCCCATTTGAAAAAGCAAAATGATTTATCATTTTTGTAAATACATATATTTTTTTCAGCCAGTCGTGGCGCAGGGGCTGTGTGACAAACACAACTAAGTGTAAAATCGAGTGGTTATAGATTCTTCTATCTCTACTCGACGAAATTAAATATTTATTTACATTTTCATTCTTCGCTCTGGTGTCCAGGCAAAGCGCGGCGTTTAGTTCCGCCACTCAACACGCAATGCCTCTAGAATTCGGTGAAAAGTGGGGAACGGAGTGTTTTAACACTAGGTTCCCTCTGTCTACCCTACTGTGTGTGGGATATGGCGTAAAGCTAATTTAATTGAATTTTATATATTTTTTAGTTGACCAAATACTTGATCACCAAATATGCAATTTAAATAAATAGTTTCAATGAATGTATAGACAAGTTATTAACGATATCTTATGTATGTATACATATATGATATATCTATCAATTACTGTTATCAAATTGTGTAAACAGTTAATAAATATCAGTAATTCCACATGTGACCATTTAATTCCATCGTGGTTGGGTACACGTATACGATAATATACCTATATAACTTCATATTTTGGGTGTTAGCCAAAAAAAGTAGAGTATCGTCACTCTCTCTTCCCTATATTCATTTTGGATATCTTATGTGTTTAATTACAGAGCCCGGAGCATTTCTAATGAACCCACATTATAAAATATGTATATTTTTAATATGTATATTATTAAAATATTCGGTGACCTTGTTTTTTTTTTATTTATTATTAATTTTTTTTATTTTTACATTGGGAGCTAATAATAATCGGCTACACGTTAAGTTAGGCAACCTAGTGTTAAAACTCTCTGTTGCCCATTTTCCACCGAATTCTGGAGGCGTTGTGTGTTGCGGCACAACTCAACTCCGCGCTATGCCGCGAAGAAATTAAAATATAATTTTAAATATAATTTTTTTCATTTCTTCGAGTGGAGATCAAACCCATAACTAGCCACACGTCTACAGTCACACACTTGTGCCGTTGCGCCACTACTGGCTTCATTTACATAAATCAGCTTCACGCTGTATCCCGCACACAGCAGGGTAGGCAGAGGGAACCTAGTGTTAAGACACTCCGTTCTCCACTTTCTGCCGAATTCTGGAGGCATTGCGTGTTGAGTGGCAGAACTCAACGCCGCGCTTAGCCTCGACACCAGAGCGAAGAAATAGAAATATAAATTTAAGTAAATATTTCATCTCCTCGAGTGGGGATCAACCAGTCCGTTTTACAGTCACACTCTGTGCCACTGCGCCACGACTGGCCTCATTTAGATAAATTATGCATATTAAAATATTCGATGACCTTGTTTTACTTATTACTTTTTTTTGTACCTTTGACATTTGAAGCTAATTATGTTATTAATGATTGATAATTGAGCTTTTTTTTAAAATCATTTTAGTTTTTTTTCTCGTCTGTATTTAAACACTTTTTTATGTATGATTTGTAGTCACTTGTATTTTTTTTGTTTGGTTTTAACTAATATATTCCTGTACAGTGCCAAATATTTTGGACTTTCTTGATGGTATAATTTGTGAAATTAAATTACTCTATTAAATGAGCCACGTGATATAATATATATATATATATATATATATATATATATATATATATATATATGTAAATATATAATTATATAGCCACGTGATATATAATATAAATACATGTTTAGTAAAAAAAAAACAGCTTCACGCTGTATCCCGCACACAGCAGGGTAGGCAGAAGGAACCTAGTGTTAGGACACTCCGTTTCTCACTTTTCGGCATTGTTTGTTGAGTGCGAAGAAATGAAAATATTAAGAAATAATAATTCATTCCCTCATGAGGAGATCGAACGCGCTTGGTTGTAGGTTCGATATACTCGATAGACTCGAGGAAATATTTACTTAAAATGTATATTTCCATTTCTTCGCTCTGGTAACCAAGCAAAGCGCGACGTTGAGTTCCGCCACTCAATACGCAATGCCTCCAAAGTTTGCCGGGAACGGAGTGTCTTAACACTAGGTTCCCTCTGCCTACCCTGCTGCGTGCGGGATAGCTGCGTGAAGCGTGTTTTTTTATATATATTTTAAGTCATTGCATCACTGAGGTAAAGATGAATATTAATACTTTATTATTTAAAAAACATTTCATAAGTGAAACTTCTAATATATTTATTAATTTAAGTGACTATTTTCATTTATAATTGTTGACTCTAGATATTAAAGCCAAAAAGATATCCTTTTGTCGTTTGGTATTAAAAACACCTACGCTATTAACTCTGTCTAGATCTAGAACATTTTACAGGTATTTTACCTTTGTGTACCATAAATGTTTACATATTTATATAAATTTGGCTATATTTATATAATATTTATGCCATTTCAGCAGCTGTATACAATGGGTGGTGGTGGCGCTGCTGTAGCTGGTGGCGGTCAACACGCCTCCTTGCCGACTCAACCTCAAAGAAACTTTAGGAAAGGTAAGTATTATTTGTATATGGTTTTTGTTATTTCTATGTAGATCTTTTTTAGTACTCATTTTTATTGTTCTTTCTTTTTTTTTTCAAATTCTCTAATTGTAGCTCCAATACAAATAATACTGTATTTGCTATTTTTCAAGTTTATTTTTTAAATAGTACTAACTAATATTTGTCTTTTTTTTAAACTATTAAATTTCTTACTAGCAACTTTGAAAGCAATAATTGAAATGACTTTTGTGTAGTAGGTTCAAATCTCTCATGCAGAAATATTTAAATTGAACAGATATATGACAAGATTCATTGCTTGTAAGCCAAGCAAAATTTTTTTAGTAAAAAAATTGATGAAAGACTTATCTATAATTTATGCTACCTAACCTACATACAATATCTTATAATAAAAAAATATAATAATTTAACTTTAATTGTTTATTTAATTAATGCCTTGATACTTACTTTGTCAATACACCAGGGCAGCAGCTTAAGTTGTGTGATTTAAAATGACCATATAGTACAGTCCAATACCAGACTTTAATCTCCATTAAATGTTAATCAACATATTATTTTTTCCCATTTGCCACCAGGTTCAGGCGTGCAGGTGGCGGCGGCGACGGGGCAGCCGCTGCTGGCGCCGGCGCCCATGCAGCCCTTCGTGCCCTACCCGCACCCGCACCCCGCGCACCCGCACCCCTCGCAGCCCGCCATACAGTACCAGCATATGGTGCGTTCAAATTATACATGTTTTTGTTTTTATTACACTTTAATTGGTACTTTTGGAATGTAAGAGGGAGGAGGGGCTTTGATAGTCAGTTCTCTCTTTTTATTTGACCTGAAAACCTCATGTTTAGACATTCCGTTCCCATTAAGACACTTCTGTCCCCACTTTTCGCTGTAGTGGGGGAAGTCAACACCGCGCATTGGCGTATTTAGAGATATTTTCCCGAGGGACCTGACCCCCCCCCCCCCCCCCCCCCCCCCCCCCCCCCCCCCCCCCCCCCCCCCCCCCCCCCCNCCCCTGGTCTTTTAGAAACGATGATCATTTTAGCAAAGTTGAGTTAATGCGTTATGTACGAAATGTTTTTAGAGGTCACGATGACACAATAAAGACAATAAAGTCTGAAACTAAAGAAATATATTAGACTTATTTACTTCAAAGAAATGTCCACAAGAAAATGCAAAATGCAAAAAAAGCAAAATAAAGTTTTTTTTTTAAATGTAAATAGATCGAAAAGTTTTCTAAAAAACATATATTATGACATTCCTTTAGTCTACAAAAAATATTCTTCTGTGGACATGCACAAGTCAAGCGGGTCGGATGGAATCTGTTCGTTAGTTCATGTGATCCTGAACTGAGATAGGTGCTAGCGCGTTTTTTTCGACACCTTAGCCAATTGGAGTAGTCACAGATTCGTGGAAGAGCGATCTTATCCACCCTATTCCGAAGAAAGGCGATGGTTCCACTGGGTTGCGTCTATTGAAAGCAAAAGACAGCAGCATCAATCAGCTCTCGACGGTTTCTCGGATTATTGATTATTTCTAAATACTTAAAACTTATACATATGCTTCTTTATTACGACACTCTATTTATATTTGGGTTTTAACATAACCTTGGCATGAGAATATTTTTTGTTGTGGGTTCGATCCCCACTCGAGGAAATGAAATATTTTACTTTTACATAAAATGTATATTTCCATTTCTTCGCTCTGGTGTCCAGGCAAGGCGCGGCGTTGATTTCCACCACTCAACACGCAATGCCTTCAGAATTCGGCTGAAAGTGAGGATCTGAGTGTCTTAACACTATGTTGCCGCTGCCCCTAACCTGCTGTGTGCGAGATACAGCGTGAAGTAACAATACCGGACCATTCTAGCAATACTGGGACTTTTTATTTTGACTTGAGATAAATTCCGGAATTCCGTAAAATATCGGGAGATATTTTCGAGATTCGAATAGAGTTAATAATATGTTTAATTACATTTTTATCTCGCGTGAAACAATTTTCTTAAAGACTATTTTAATTAGACTCTCCGCGCACTTCTGTAATAAATGTTTTCTGTTCTACAAGGAGATATTCTTGGCTTTTAATGCCTATCTGGCTTAAAACTCTGCCTATCTGGCTTCGACTTAATCTATCCATCAATTTTGCTTTGGCCTTCAATATCCTCGGTGGTGATTTCATTTACTCTTACGTCTTGCAACACGATATCGGAGTATTGCGACGCCTATAAAACATTTCTAACATTATGCATTATTAACTCAACTTTGATAAAACTGTCATCGCTTCTAAAAGGCCACTGGGTCAGACTAGGTCCCTCCTGGAAACTAGACACACCTACCTATGTTCAGATTGGCTTGGATTTAGCATTCAGACCTGGTCTAGAACTAATAAAGCCAAGAACATGGATATGTGTTACATTTTGTTTATTTTATTAAACTCCTAGGAAATAAAGCAATGCTATCACGGGCACGGGCCAATCCCCAACTCCCTATGCGCATGACGCCGCGCCTTGCTCGTGACCAGAGCGAAAGAAATGAAAATATTAAATATTTCACTTTCTCGAGTTTGAATCGAACCCAGAACCTGTCGCGTTATTAGTAGCACGCCTGTGTCCCTGCGCCACGACTGTCCTCATATACTAATCTAAGGTTTAAACTTTAAGGTCTCTTTTTTTCTGTGACTTTATACTCTTTTGACTTTTACTAATATATCTTTTTGCCACAGGTCCGCATGTACCACCACAGTGGCGGCGGCGGCGTGGGCGTGGGTGGCGGCGGTGTGGGCGTGGGCGTCGGTATGGGTGTGGGCGTGGGCGAGTACGCGCCCCCCGCACAGTCGCCGGTGGCGCCCTCACAACTGTACCCGCCGCCCTCGCCCGCGCACACTCCCCACCCGCACCCACATCCTCATCCGCATCCCCATCATCATTACCAGCAGCCGCCGTTTCAGGTATTGTTATTGTAATCTTTATATTATATTTACATGTAGGTCGTGGCGCAGCGGCACGAATTGTGACTGTAAAACCAACTGGTTTTGAGTTCGATCCCCACTCGAGGAGATGAAATATTTACTTAAATTTATATTTCCATTTCTTCGCTCTGGAGTCGAGGTTAATCGCGGCGTTGAGTTCTGCCACTCAACACGCAATACCTCTAGAATTCGGCAGAAAGTGGGGAACAGAGTGTCTTAACACTATGTTCCCACTGCCTACCCTGCTGTGTGCAGGATACAGCGTGAAGCTGATTTTTAATGTAGGTCATCGAATCGTGGTCTCCTGATATAAACCTGACTTTTTGTAACAGTTTTGTATACTCTGAAAGTAAATAATCAAAAGTAAGAAAAGTTCTTAAAATTAAATATGCACAGCCATCTACGGTTAAATTCAGGGCATGTCTCGCCGATCGAAGTGTAGTAAAAACCTCATTTCACTTATTGTAACACAGTTCTTGGGTTCAATTATGTAATTTTTTTTTATTATAGCACCTCCTATTGTGCAAGAAATTACTCGTACTTCTTTTACAAGATTCATATTATATATTTTTTTTTACACCACAAAAAGAAAATATAAGTGAAAAACGCCCATTCTGCCACAAAAACCTATAGTACATTTCATTACATACATTTGAAGTGCAGAGGGTCACCATGGTTGAGGGTCATCTCCCCACTCGGAAGAATATATAGAAATATTTAAATGATTTTTTCGTTCCAGGTGCTATGTCCCCTGATGGGTCCGGCGGGCTCCCACCACCACCACCACCACCCGCACGTGGCGTACCTCAACCACGCGCCACCCACCGCCAGTCCGCCGCACCACCCGCACCAGGTGCAGGTTGGTTTAATATGTTTTTTTAAATGATTCATATAAATAATATCATTATTTTTTTCTAAGCTAAGTTCAGCTTTAAAACAACTACAAAAACGCGTTAATGCAATTTTTCTTAAAATTGGCGTCGGTCTATTTATGTTCAAAATAACTATTATGTGACATATGTTTGATGCCGTCACTACATATTCATAAGATTTCTTTAGTCTGATATTACGTATTAATAAGAACATGAAATATATATTTTAGAATACTAATATCCAAGTATATTTTCTATTCCAGCAAGTGCTCCTCCCCCCACAACACCAGTCCACCGGCGGTTCCACTACCCCGGGCGTGCACTCGACGCACCCCTAACGCCGCCCCTAGCCCTACATATGCGTGCTGCATTTAGAGTGGCTGTACGTCGCCACCCGCGCTCAGTGACACAGTGACACCGCCCGCAGTGACTCGTAGTGACCCCTAGTGACCCGTAGTGACCCGTAGGGGCACGGTGATTAGTGATGTGACTGTGGCTATCGTTGGTGAATTGTTCTTGTTTTAAATTATTTCTCACCGGTAAACAAAAAATTATCGTCAGTTTTGAATTTTAACATTTTTTTTTTATATTTTCAAATTGGAGTTAATTTGTTATCTGTACTACCTATTGTAACAAACCTAACGATAGTCCAAGTGTTTATTATCACAATATTGACATTCTAAATGCAGTCGAACTTGTGTTAAAAAAATGTTAATATATAATAGATAGAGCTAATATATTCATTTTATTTAAAATTAAAATTAAATAAAAAAAACAACAACAACATCTTACTCTATGGCAGGCATAGATTAAAAATGTAGAAAAAGTTATTATTGTATATACGATAATTGTTTTCTATGAAACTGTTTTTGGAAGTATTAGCTCTGTCGGTGGTTAAGTATAATGCTTTACAGCAGTTATACTTAGCTGTCTAATGAAGATTGTTTTTTTTTTATTTGCATATGGCAACACTGTGTATAAATTATATTATTATGTCTAAAGTTATTAATACATTATCATATTATTTTTAATAGTTGATTCCAAACATAATTTGTTTTTTAGTGTATAACAATGGTTTTAATTTTCGTTTTAAACTGATATATTATTTATAGCTTTTATATTTAAAATATAGCTTTTTTAATATAGGAAAAGATTGCGTTATAGCTATCTTTTTCTTTACACGTAATCTATTAATTTTAAATTTATTGTCCGAAACATAGATAAAAATTTGATATCTAAAGTAATTTATATATTTATTTTAACAATATGATAATGTAATAATAGTTTTATGATAAACATTAGTGTTGCAAGCTTACCAGTGTAATATAGGTAGCTTAGCGGCGGGTTCGTGAGTTTGTGTGTATGAACGTGTGTCTGTCTGCTGTCTGCTTGTTTCGTATGAACGGTGGTAATGTATTATAAGTAGATAATTTACCCAATAGATTGATGAGATTTGTTAAATATTATATAAAGACTATAAGTTTTATTGCTATTATGTATCTCAATTGAAAGTAACGCGGGGCGTCTTCAACTATCTTTTTATTATCTTCAACAGTTTGCTAAGAAATTTTCGTTTGATCAATATTATTAGTCTGTTTTCGTATTATTATTAGTAGTTGACAAATCTCATCTATCATATTTTATTTCTTGCGCTGGTCCTTCGAGCGGGACCGCCATATTTATTTAGATATACGTTAGCGTTGTATTGATATGGTATTATATTAACGCGAATGTCAATTACGCGCGATGTTTTCACGTTATATTTGGACTTAGTTGATTCTTTCCTGTTTCATCTGTGCCAGAGTTTTAGTGGGTGTTGCCAGTTTTAACTTCTTTTTTTTTTAATAAGTGCGACAACATTTTTGAAATTTGAATACTATTATTGTCTATCTCAAATAAAAAAAAACAGGTGGGGGACATATTTTTAAATGACTAAAGTTTAATATATTATACAGTTAAAATAATAGTAGAAATAATTATGTTATAATAAATATGAATTAGTGTGTAAGTTGAGGAGATGATATATATTTGTGACTGGCAACACTTCAAACCCACATAATCTCTTGTTTTCAATGAAAGTAGACCTTGAAACCCACAAATAGCGGTGAACTGTAATATATTTATAAATATTTGTTTGTACTGTTACTGCCTTTGAAATTGTGCTCACGTTTCATGTCTATAAGGGCGCAAGTAGAATTGACAATAAAAAACAAATTGATAGATTGATAGATAGGATAGGCGGTTCTAATTTCGCGATTTTAAACCGTATTGTCATAAAGAATACGGCTCAGAACGCGAAAAACGTGGCAACTACTATGTTTGTATATATAGGTATCGGGATTTTATATTTAAAAGTAACGCTCGCTTCGATGTCAGTCCTGTACTTCTATTCCCATCGGAAATATTTTTTATGTTGCACAATTTCGCTGTTAGATGTTTAAAAGTAAAATTAGATTTACATATAAGATGTCTAGAGAATTTGGTAATTTTTGACTAATTTGATACGGAATAGGCGTTTGGCCAAAGGTTTTGTATGAAAGCGATAACCCTCTAAAGTTCGTTGGGTGCCTAACGGACCGCGTCCGGTAGTTACGAGACAGGGTACGGTTGGACTTGCATGGATGAATGTTTGTTTGTTTGTTCGTTTAATTGTATCAAGGGGGGCTCGTCCATGACCTCCGCGCGGTGCTCCCTGGGTCGCGCCAAACGTGGACACACGTGATAACTAACGACCGCTAGAAATACTAACTGTTATTATACTCGAAATATACTATTATATTGTAATTACACTTTTTTTTTGCTTCGAAAAGCACGAAAGTTCATCCTTTTTGTATGTCAAAAACGGTTTAGATTATTCCTTTTTTAAAATCATCAATATTAGTAGTTATAAATGGGAGCATCCGCTTTTTGTTTGCATATTTTCTCCGAATTTGATAACATGTTAATAATTCTAGATGAGTCGACGACTCTAGGGTTACCTTTACCCTACGGTGTTTAGGATCATTTGACTTTTTTTATATATAATTATTATAATACGACTAGACAGCAATGATACGTACGACACTTGACAAACTAAACGATAACTGACTACAATGTGTTTAATTAGAATTTCAATTTTATTGCGACAAAAATGTAAATGATGAACTAGTTATACCTATATAGACGTCTATACAATTCTATTAAATATATAATAATAGAAAGGATCGCGTTTCAAAATAATATGTATAAAAAAAACTTTCCTAAGTCCGTATGTAAATTAAGACGACTGTACATATATGTATATAAGAAGTATATATAGTAAGGCAATCGAGTCCTTTCCCGACATAGCCTTGATTTTTTTCATTTGTGATCTATACATACATTAAAGATTCAAAAAAAATCACAAAAAAAAGAAACAACGGAAAGGGCCTACTAGACCCGTGCCACGGTATTTACGTGTTAGCTATTAAGTATCATTTACTCGAAAACGTGGTATGGATCTTATACTATTATTAATATTATTATGTTTTTTTCTCTTTTGTTTTTTTTTTTATTAAATTTTATTACGTGCGTTCCGCCGCGTATGTTTGTTGCTAGTGACCGTGAGTGAGAGAAACAAATTCTAAGTGCGTCTGTTGTTTGTTGTGCGCCATAAGTAAATAAATGATTTTATAAATAAATAAATAAGATGTCGCAACACTAGTTTGTTTTGCGATTCGTGTTTAGCGTTAAGTGAGTGTGATAGGGATGTGCGTGATGTTTTTCTTTTTGAGAAAATCAATTAATTATATTAATAATAATCTGTGCGTCGGAGGGTGTATTCACCGTTACGTTACACGGTTGTGCTAACATTGTAACTAAATATTTTGTATATTTACCGGGGCGGGCTCTCTCTGTGCCGCAAATTTTTATCGGAAATTAAAAAAAAATTGAGTTCTCTTTATTTCGATGATAAATTTGATAGTATGTCACATATAAGAGCCCGTCGACACGTGCAACGATTATATCAACGTTTTATAACTATGATTTGAACTGACTGACGCCTTGCAGTACGTTTATAATGTGTAGATATAATGGAACACACTGTATAGTGTATATATGTATGTATATATTTATATATTATGCCAATTTTTCTATCGTTTTTTCTATTAGTTTTTTTTTACTTATACATTATAAAGTTACAACATGCCCAGACCGTGACACCAATGTTTATATATACACTATACATACAATATATACATTTTATGTATGTAATATAAAAAAAATCTGTTTTTTTTCTGTATTCGTTATACATATTATATGATATATACATATTTATATAAAACGAGAAGGCGCTAAATTAAAAATGTTAGATAATGTAAGATGAACAGGTCTATCTTAAAATTGTGACCCTACTCCAGAATATTGAAATTCGTCTTTGAATTAATATGTAAAAAGTATATCAAGATGGCCGCCAGTGATTTGCGGTAATTCCCCCCACGAATATTGGATTCAAATAAATTATTTATATTATTATTATCTGTGCCTTGATCGATCGCAATATTTGTAGGAGCCAAGTGCGACTCTGAAATCACAATTTATGTTTGAACGATACAGCTTTTTATGTTTTGTACCTGAAATATGGCACTTATATGATGCGTATATGTAAATATTCGTGCGGCTGCGATACGATGTGTGTGGAGGAGATATATGCCTTAGTGAGCGGCGGGGGAGCCCCGGCTAGCTGAAGCTGACGTGGAAGCAGGGGGGAGGTCTAGGGAGATTGGGCAGTAGGGCTACGGGGCTTCCTCGACGGCGCGCAAAGACTGAAGTGGACGCCAGGCTTGGTGAGAGCCGCGTACTGTTGAATGACGCGTACAGCTGTGTCGATGGATATTTTTCAATAAAAAATGATAAAAAATGTGTTTTAAACACAACACTTGGGTCTTTTATTTTTGTTTCCTTATTCTAAAACTAAATAAGAATGAATATATTTTGAGAATTAAATAAAAAAATAAGCAATAGTTTCGTTTAAATATTTATTTATTATACATTTATTTTTACATCACAGAACTAAAATTAGAATAATAATAAATTACAAGTAAATAGTTCATTAAGTTATACATTTATAGTAATTAATAAATATAATACACATTAAAACATACTATTTTTGTAGCAATTGTAGGTGTGGAATGTGATTTAATTGAAACATTATCAACACTTACCTAGCCTTCAATCGATATAGATATAATTTTCGTACATAATCGATTTATATAAAAAAAATGCTTACATTGAATATTTAAATAGTGTTGTGTCTCAACACAGGGGTCCCAGGTTCCCTCTGCCTACCCCACCATTGCTATGTGTGAGATATAAAAAAATGGTGTGTATATAAGATTTAAAGAAGGTGGCTGGCATCGGATGGATGCGAGAAGCCCAAGACTGGGATGGTTGGTGCTCGATGAGGGAGCAGCTACGTTCAGCAGTGCAGACGGCGATAGGCTGATTAATAATAAGACCAAGATCCTCACACTCATATTTTGATACTAAGATTCGCACTCTCAGAATAAAAGTGAATTACTAACCTAACTAAAGACATATACAAAAACAATATATTATTATATTTGTTGATTGATTGATTCCAAATTTGAAAGATCCAGGTCGTTTCTGGATTTCACGAATTCAAGAACTGTGTTCAGTCACTTTTAAGACTAAGCAACAATTCAACTAAATGAAACATCCTATATATTCCTAATATGTCTAGTATGCGTCCTATGCACACCTTGCATAGCATGTTTCACTTCTTCCAGGAACGAAGTCGAATTGTGAACAGTTGTACCCCCTAAGACTACGTGTACCCCCGGATGGCTTTGGTTAATTTGATGCACGCACAACGCCTCCTCATACGTGGTACCTCCAACTATAAACACTATGACGTCCTGAGGTCTCCTTCCTGAAGGATCGTCTCCTAGGGTCGGGTATTGGCTTTCGTTCAGTTTGCCTTTGAGAACGTCTTCTAACGTGTCTTTGAGGAGTGGCGTGTGTTGCGTGTAGATGTTCTCCACACCGCTTAGACCCTGTAAGAATACAGTGACATCACTATATGAATAAACAAGAAAATGGAATACGTGATATTGGAGGGATAAGAAATATTTATATTAGCTCCGGCGTACGATTATTAAGAAATATCTTTCTTTTTAGCTTCATTCTGTATCCCGCACGCAACTGGGAAAGCTGAAGGAACCTAGTGTTAAGGCACTCCGTTCCTCATTTTTTCGGATTTCTGGAGGCATTGAGTGTTAAGTGGAGAAACTCAACGATCAAAGAAAAGAAAGACTCCAGATTAAAAAAAAATCATCAATCATATACTGCGGATATTATGATTGATGATTTTTTTTTGATCTGGATATATGTATATAGCAGTGTTTATAAAGTTAGGAGTGGCTATCGAATTTGTAGTATTCTCAAGAAAGAACGAAAATTGAAGAGACTATAATTATTAAAAACAAACAATTATTAAAAAAATACACCTTACCTTAAATAATCTCTTAGTTATCTTAGCAGCATCCTGCAAACCGAACAGATCGCTCTGTCTAGCGTGGGCCCCACCGTACTCCACCGTTAGTACCGCTGCCGCCGGTCCAGCGGAACCCCCACCTGTACCTGAACCCCCACTTGTACCCCCAGTACCCGAGTCTGCCACTCGTTTCTTTAGTGATTCTACAAGCGTGGCGAGTGCGTTTCCGGCGTGCTTTTCATAGCGGAGTGCGTAGAGCGCGACGAGGCGGGTCAGGTCGTCGGGACGAATGGAATCGTCCGCGAGGAGAGCTTTGAGACGCTGTTACAAAATATTAGTACATACAGACATACAACATTTACAAATTTTTAATGTTTTTATTTATAATTTATAAAGTTATGATGGAGAGGCCGTCGTAGCCCAGGGGCACAAGGGTGTGACTGTAACGCGACGGTTGTGGGTTCGATCACCACTCGAGGATTCATATTTTCTTTCCGCTCTGACACCAAGGCAAAAGCCTGGCTTGGGTGCCGCCACTCAACACGCAATGCCTTGAAAAATTCGACGAAAAGTGGGGAACGAAGTGTCTAACACTAGATTTTCTCTGCCTACCGTGCTGTATGCGGGGTACAGCGTGAAACTGCTGTGTATTTTAGAGACCCAGACATATAAATGCTTCGATCTGATCAGCCTGGTATGAGACGACCAAACAGTGATTTACCTATTGATTTTCAAGTTTTTATTAGTAATAACTTCACGCTGTATCACACATAACAGAGTGTACGGAGGGAAACTAGTGTTAAGGCACTTCGTTTCGGCCCAGTTTCCACTCCGGCATTTTGTTCAACAGAACGGCCTTTGTCTTGTTACCAGAGCGAGGAAATAGAGATAACTCATTCGAGTTTCTATCGAACCCATTATTATCAAATCATTTGATTTGAGGTGAGTCGTGGCGCATGGGCACAGGTTGTAGGTTCGATCCCGACTCGAGAAAATCACATAGGCAGGTACACTAGGCTCCCTCTGACTACCCTGCTACGTACCGGAATACACTATGAATCTGAAAATAAAAAAATATTACTGCAAGTGAACTGACCTGCAAATGTTTATTGTGATCGGACTGGCAGACCAGCTCCTGCTCCAGCTCCGACACCACGAGCAGCGAGCGCGCACCCACCGCCGCCGACAGCTCGCCCACCACCGTTATGTGCTTGCTCACTGTGCCCGACATTTTCTGAGGAAAAATATATTATTATAATAGATATAATATGCTAAAAAAAGAACTATTTAGAAACATATGAAAAGTTGAACAATGCGTCTCTTGGAAACCGTCCATACGCTCTGACGACTAAGCCATGCGTTCTTATCAACTGTAGGGATTTTTTTACAAATTTGCGTTACAGACAGTTTATTGCTAAGAATGATCTTTTGGCAAGAGAGAATGCTATTTATATAAATAAAATATTACTAAATGAATGTATTTTTCACACATTCAATTACTATAATAAATAACATTTTCAAAAATGTAAAAAAAAAAGACTAAATTTATTTATATAACAGTAGTTGATTAGGCGTCGATATTAGCTCAAATGGTGGAGGGGAGCGTTAACGCAAGTTCGAAGGTGCAAAATGGGCTAAACTTAAGAATCCATGAATACATAGATTCTTAAGTTTAGCCCATTTATTCATAGTAGTTGCATTTCTGAATATAAAATAAAAAAGGGTAGGGCAGAGGGGACCTAGTGTTAAGACACTGGATACCCCACTGGATTTTAGGTGGCGAGTGGCGGAACTCAACATCACAATTCGTTTTGTAACTAAAATAAGGAAATGAAAATGATTAATTCTTCTTCAGTAAAACGGCCTCAATTGTCAATATACTTTCACATTATTTTTATTCATCTGTAGTACAAACCTTGAACAAGGGATAAGTTTCCACAAAGTTCTTCATATCGGCAATGCTCTCCACTTTCTGGTGACTCTTCGCTTTTTTTTGGAACTCATCCATTAAAGATTTCATTGTTTGACCAATTTCACCGAAATTAGAATATAGGTTCTAGAAAAAAATAATAGTAATATTTTCCTTGTTTAAGAAAACATATATTTATTACTATGTTTAGTCATTTTATAAATTTATCTTTTCTCTTAATTACTCTAATAGTAATTTACAAATTGTAATTGTTATTACAGTTAAATAAAAACAATTATTATTTAAAATAATGTTTGGCAATGTTATTAAAATAAAATGAGGATAATGGATACTTTAATTTAGAAAAAAAACTAAAGTACCTTCACGCTGTATCCCTAGACAGGGAGTCAAAAAGTACGGAGCATGCAACGCTACGATTTGTGCTTACCTCTATCGCCTCGTCCAGTCATCAACCTCTTCATACATGCCCTTTTGATACTGTGTTTTCGAAATTGAACCGAAGTCTCCCCCTACCTTTCTTAGCGCTCACTTTTCCGTCATAAATCTCTTCTGCCATTCGTTCGACGTGCCCAAACCAGCTGAGCACGTTCTTCTTCATTCTCACCGTGACATCCTCACTAGTACCTGCCGTTCTGTGTATCTCTTTAATGGGGATTTTGATCAGCTAAGCAGACTCCGCATATCCTACGAAGAGATCGCATCTCCACAGTATTCATCTTTCTTTCATCCATTAATTTGTGGTCAAACATCGTGTTTGCCACAAACAAATTCTTTTCTTTGCAAATTTCCAATATAAACTTGCCAGCATCATTTATTCTCTTGTCACCATACTGACCTAGCACTCCCTCGTAACCGCTTCGCGCAGTTCCGACCCATCCGTTCAAATCGCCACATATTATTAACTTTTCATTCCCTCTAACGCTACCTAGAACATCCCTGACACTCTCCCAAAACTCCTCGAGTTCGCCTAATGGAGCTGAGGATACTGGCGCATACGCCGCTAACTAAAATACTCTTGTTAACCCCAGCTTGAAGCGAATCCAAAGCAGTCTCGGGTTGATCGCCTTGTATTCAACCGCTGCACTAACTAATCGAGAGGACAATAACACACCTACACCTTGACAGCCCCGTTCGCTCTCTGGTACGCCGGCCAAGAAAGCGACCCGACTGCCCGGTAGATCGGTCGTGTCACATTATTTCACATACCGCACACAGCAGAGTAGGCAGTGGGGAAACTGGTAACTTAGTGCAACACTCCGTTCCCATTAAGACACTTCCGTTCCCCACTTTCCGCTGAAGCTCCTTGAGCATTGCATGTTGAGTTGCAGATCTCTAGGTACTAAGATTTTTGCTTTTAAATGACTATACAACTTACTTTAGCGTAAAACTCGTCTTGCTCCGGCGCTAAGACCACTTCCTTGAAATCTTTGTTCACGTTGGGCAAGTGCGCCAAGTTCACTCTGTTATTATTTATTGTTAGTATCTCGTGTACCATCGCTTGGTAGGTCCACTGTGGATAAATATTTAAATAAAATAAAATCGAATATTATTTATTCAATTAAATTAGAGCACAATTGAATTATTAAGTTAAGTAAAAATTTCAGAAGTGACAGCTGTACAGGAAGATACTACTGGTGAGGAAGGCAGTTCTGCTGATAAGAATCAAGAAGAGTAGACAGAGGGGTCCTAATGGTAAAACACTTAAGTTTCCCACTTTCCGCCGAATTTATAGGCATTGCATCTTGAATGGCGAAACTCAACGCTACGCCTTGAAAAAAATAAAAATATTAAATCTTCCATTTCGAGTGGAACCAAATCCAGAACCAGTCGCGTAGTTTAAAAGTAAACATTAAACGAGTAAAAGACTAATTAAATGTTAAACATATTCAACAGATATAAACAAAAAATATATTTTTGTCTGTATTTTTTTTCCTTCACTCTATTCTAATATCCACACTAAAATTAACAAAAAACCCTCACACGATACCAACAAGCACACAAAAATATCAAACCCACACAAACACCCACCTGACTCAGCAGCGGCGTCACCGGATCGTCCCGTCTGTCCAATATAAGCAATAAAGGCTGTGGTAAATCACCATTAAAAGGTATATTATTATCCATTAAGACTGCCTCCTTCCTCATTAACTCCCTGACCTTCTCCGCTAGTCTGACGCAGGGATCAGAACCACCCTGGTAACGGATGACGGGACGCCGTTTTAGGGAGAGAAGTAGGGAGAAGATGCCTTGGGAACAGCGTTGTAAGTGTTGTTGGTTCCAGTAACGACCTGGATTATTGAAAATAACAAAAATATATTGTGAAGAATTAGGAGAATTTAATAGAATGTAGTAAGACACCATATTTTTCATTTTCTATTTATAATTAAGAGACAGAACCCACCATGCTAGATTCTGTTACTTATTCATAAGCTTAAATCACGTTCAACCAAGGAATAATAAAAGTAAGTATATATAAAAATTACTCCAAAAGCAGGAAACAAATATACAGTGTTTTTGGTAGCAACACTTTGGTTGAAGTCAGTTTTAGCTTCTCTATAAAAGCCTAATACAATTTAAAAAAAATCGTAAAAACGAAAAAGTGTTTTTTTCAAACCAAATAAATAATACAATTATCGTTGTAATATAAAACATCATTTGTCAAGAACGACCGCCGCATACGCATCATTCCCAGATCGAGTCGTAGGTATTGACGGCAAAGTTCAAAGCTGTTTAACTTTTAGTAGTATTTTTGTAGAGGTATGTATTAACGTTATTGGTATCTATGCGTAACTACATCACACGAAATACAGGTATGGATAAACATCGTGCAATGAAAAAAAATCCTACGTCTCAACTGTTGAGGTATCTTGATTTATTTTTTTAGGTATGGGTTTCAAATATTTTACCCTATATGCTGTTCCCATAAAGGAGAGCTGACGCTTCCACCCTGTATAGCCAGTCAGACACTAAAGAGCAAAATAAGCAAAATAAGACATATTATAATAAAACACGGAAGTGATGTATCACTAAATTCCCTCCTAAGTCACAAAATGTGATTCATGTTCTTAGAACTCACCGTGCAAACAACCCACTATATTAAAAGAGAACAAATGTCGATCAACGGCTAAATAATCCGCAAAAACTTCTTGTACTTCCCTCACTGTTTCCTGCTCATCACACTCGGCCAACGTCTTTATATCTGCTTTGGATACTACATTACTGAAATCTGGAAGGGTTTTGATTGTTATATTTGTAATTTATTTATTTGTTTTATCTTTATAATTAATTTATTCTATATAGTCATGTGGTAAATAGAGATATTTTCTGGGTATGTTCAAAGGTAATCCCTCCATGCCCCATGGAGGGATTACCTTTGAACATACATATTTTTGTGTAAAGGTTTTTATTTCAATTTCTCAAGGCAAATTTATTGCTAGTAAATTTTTTGGGGTGGGCACAAAACTAGTCAACAAAGAAATTAAAAATATTTCTAAATAATAAATCATTCCTCCAAATAGGGATCACACCCACAATAACTATTACTTAGAATAAAATTACTTTCTCTCCACACCTAGACACTTAATAATATTAAATTTCGCACTTTATTTCAACTTCGTTTTTCCACATTTTGTAGATTTTTATAAAGTTTTGTGTTTGTTGAGTGTCTTCATTCTATCTTCCGGAGCAGGGAAGCAAAAATAATTTATTTTTAACATTTTTTTAAAGTGTTATAGCACACTTAGGGTAGAAAAATAGTTATTTAGAAAACATATAAAAATTTGCCTCGAACCCGCACCTCCTGGAGACCACCCAGGCGCTCTGACCACTGAGCCATACATTCTCATCAAACTACTCGATTTTTTTATGTTTGTTACAACTTATTTATGTTGTAATTTATTTATTTTTGGTTGTAATTTGTTATAATATTGTTGTAACTTATTTATCTCTGTAGGGAGATTTTTACAAATTTCCACTAAACAAAGATTAATTACTAAGAATTATCATTTGGCAAATGATCTTAGTAATTTGGATAGTTTAGATCCTGCTATGTTCAAATTTTTATATATTTTCTAAAAAGTTTGAACAGTATAAGTTAAATGTTTATTTAACTATTAATATTAACAACAAAAAATAACAATCTAATGTTGTTAAAACTACTTACAAATAAAATATACTCCATATTTAGGACATTTCAACTCTCGAGATAACAATGCAATATTTTCAGAAGTAGGCCTCAAGAACACAATACATTTCATATGCTTTAAGTTGTCCCATTTAGTATGACTGTCTATTCTTTCAAATAGATATACCTCCTTTTGTAGAATTTCCGAGTGACTGAACACCATGCTGACAATACTTGTCTAGAATTAAAAGAGTAAATAAATATATTTTTTTATTAAATTATGAAAATCATAATTTTAGCTTTTAGCTTTTTTTCAGGCTGTTGTGGAGCAGGGTTGTGAATTCAATCTCCATTTAAGGAAATAAATTATTATTTATTAATATTTTCTTGTCTTCGCTCTGACACCAAGGAAAAGTTTGAACCACTCAACACACAATTCATCAAAAAATCTGGCAGAAAGTGGGGGACGGAGTGTCTTGACACTAAGTCCTCTCTGCCTATCCTACTGTATGGTGATAGGATACAGCGTGAAGCTGATTTCATTTAATTTGATTTACTTTTAGTTTTATGCATATAGCAGGATATATTAGTGTTAAGATAATCCATTCACCACCAAATTTTTGCAATAACGCTGCGCTTTGTTTTCTTTACAGAAAAAGAAAATAATAATAATTCATTCCTCTCAATAAATATTACACCCACTACCTTACTGGCACGCTCGGAACGCCATAATCGAAGAACCAATACCAATACCACCCACTACCGCAGCTCATACAGAGTGACATTGGGCCGCTGCGCCAAGACGGCCTCTTAAGTAATAAATTATATATATTTATATCTTATCATTACCGTATCTTTATCCATAAGAATGACTTTCATGCCAGGGCCACTCTCTTCAGTCATTTTAGTTATATACATTTTAACAGCTTGTATCACATTCATTTTGTGAATGTTTTAGTGAACAATCTACGTTACTTATAAATTTTCAATATTTTATTTAATTAAGAACGGTGGATAAAAGTGGGTGTACACAACACTTTTTATAACTAATTTGTGGGATATGTTGTAAATGTTTCCTTTGAAGACCTCTATTTTTTTTAAATATAATGAGAATTACATTAAATAATTAATACGTTGATAATCGGAGGAATATTTATTTATAAATGTAAAAATCAACACAATTATGTAGTTTTCCCGATACACGACATTGACATTTGATGATAGTTCTGAAATCTAGTCTTCACATAAAATATTTCAAATATTTATATATATTTTAAAATAAGCTTTTTTAATATAAATAATATATTTTTATAGTAAACGTAATCTTATTTAATATGAAAATTTGTACATTTTTTAAATGATATTTCTTGATTTATAATCATCGACATAAATTATTATCAAACAGATAACAATGACATCTAGCTAATGACGTTAATGACGTGAGTTACATCACTAACCAGTTATCTAAAGGTCGGCCGGGTCGAGAGGTCCGCTGTGTAAACTGTATTTGTATTAGAATTTGAAACCTCCAGCGTAAAAGACAAAATGTTCTCCCGCGCAGCAAAACCAGTAGCCACAGCCGCCCAAAATGGCATCAAAAACTTCTCTACAACATCACAGGTAAACCTTGAAATTGCTTGAAGGACACGTTTACATTTCTACCCTTAATTTCATTTATGTTGCACTTAATACACTTATTTAACAATGAACGATGCTTTATATTTTTTAGAAAAACTTCAAAGTTGTGGTGGCGGGAGCCGCTGGAGGTATCGGACAGCCCTTAGCCCTATTATTAAAGCAAAATAAGCTTGTAACTAGGCTGGCTTTATACGATATCGCACCAGTAACCCCTGGAGTGGCCGTGGACCTCTCGCACATGGATACCGCAGCCAAGGTATCTGGACACCAGGGCCCAGACCAACTGGGTGATGCCATTAAAGGTAACATTTGTAACTTTTACAATTTTGCTTATACACCATTTTTGCACATTACATAACACTTACTGTGTGTATAACCTATATTTCAACATAGGCAGATTTCCAAGGTCAAGTACAATTAATTCTGGAACTATATTTATGAATGAATGATTAAAAGATGCAGAGGATTTGTATACTTTCCACTCTAAGGATTATATATTTGTTAACATATTATAAATATAATATAATATTATTAATTAAAATTAAGATAATATTATAAGGAAATTAAACTACATTTAAATTTATTACATCCAATAGTCCCAAGTTATTATTAATTATTATATATTGTAGTTAGTTAAATCTTTAATTTATATAATTTTCAATTTATATAAATTTCAATAATTACAAAAAAACTGCTTACGTAATACTTGAATGGCCCCTTAGTATTCATAGTAAAAATTGTGTATTTAATTTTTTTTAGTCCAGTCAGGAGGCCATTTGTGGCGCAGGGGCACAAAGTGTGACTGCAAAATCGGGTGTGGGTTCGATCACTACTCGAGGAGAAGAAATATTTATTTAAATTTATATTTTCATTTCTTCGTTCTGGTGTCGAGCAAAGCGCGGCGTTGAGTTCCGCCACTCAACACGCAATGCCTCCAGAATTCGGCGGAAAGAGGAGAACGGAGCGTCTTAATACTAGGTTCCCTCTGCCTACTCTCCTGTGTGCGGGATACAGTATGAAGCTGAAACATTTTTTTTTTCTAAATATTGATATGTTCTCCAGGCTCCGACGTAGTAGTAATCCCAGCCGGCGTACCCCGCAAGCCCGGCATGACCCGCGACGACCTGTTCAACACAAACGCCTCAATTGTCAGAGACATTGCTGCCAGTATTGCCAAGAACTCTCCGAAGGCCATCGTGGCCATTATAACTAACCCAGTTAACTCCATGGTGCCTATTGCTTCTGAAGTGTTGAAGAAGGTTAGTTAATGTGTTTTTTTTTCTTGTTAATTTTTGTTTTGTATATATATATTTTTTGCTTTACGCTGTATCCCACATACAGCAGTATATGAGCAACCAAGTGTTAACATAATCCGTTTGCCGCCTGATTTTTTTAGACTTTGCCTGTTGTATAGCGGAACTCAACGCCGCGCTTTGTCTTGATACCAGAGCAAGGAAATGAAAATAATTCATTCATCGAGTGGGAACTCACTACCATTATCCTTACTTACAGTTAGTCCATGTAATATGTAATATCTTTTTTCCTATCATAATCAACTTGAAATATACAAAAAAATGTGTTTTTGTTAAAAAGTATAAAATATTTGATATAAAATAAAGTGACGTTTGTGTCACTACAGAAACACTTCTGTATGTAGAACAACAACATATAAATATTACTTTAATATAATATTAGATTGTATTCTTTATTAAATTAATTATTATTCATTTATTTTTTTTGTTTAAAACCTACAGATAGAAAAAATCCATGTTACAAATGAAAAAATGCCAAAAAAAAACTAATTCTATGAAAAATATATGAATATTACTAGAATTTATAAATTATTCTATCTTTAAATAGTTTATCGGTATATGTGATTATTTTTTTTTTATATATTAATTTTTTTTTTTTACTTTCTTATTAAATAATATAAACAAACCCCTCACAGGCAGGAGTATATGATGCAAACAGGGTCCTCGGTGTCACCACCCTAGATGTAGTTCGAGCAGCCGCCTTCATTGGGGAGATCAATGGGGTCGACCCCCAGTCCGTGTCCATCCCAGTGATCGGAGGTCACTCCGGGGTCACCATCATCCCTGTCCTGAGCCAGAGCAAGCCGGCGGTCAAGTTGTCAGAGCAGGCCAAGATTGATGCGTTGACACAGAGGATTCAGGAGGCTGGCACTGAGGTACGGTATTGCAAGATTATTTCGATTTTTAATAAGATATTTTTTATATTTCAGAAGGCGCGGGTTCGTTGTCCCGTTACGTTCAAAATTTTTATGTTTTCAAAAAATATATATATATGATTTCTAAATAAGTAATTTTGTTTCCTAAGTGTGGAATAACATTTAAAAAAAATGTTAAAAATATTTAATAAATAGCATTCTCTGTTGACAGACGATAATTCTTAGTAATTATCTTTGGATAGCGGAAATTTGTAAAAATCTCCCTACAGAGATACTAACAACATAAATAAGTTGTAACAAGCGTATAAAAATGTCGACTTAGCTCGACGAGAACGTATGGCTTAGTGGTCAGAGCGCCTGGTCGGTTTCCAGGAGGCGCGGGTTTGAGTACTGCTGCGTTCAAATTTTTATACGTTTTCTAAATAAGTATTTTTCTTTCCTTAGTGTGGAATAACACTTTAAAAATATTAAGAAAATGATATTTTTTTGTCGTTTTTAATTTATCTTTTATTTATTCTAGTGAGATTATTTATACAAATCATTAAGATGGCTATTATTTTTGATTTAAATAAAATTTCCATGTTTATTTAAGACTAAATAATTATATTTACTTTAATTATATTTTTACATTTTTTATCATCTTTATTTACTTGATGAGCTTGTGAATTCAGTGTAATTGATAATGAAAGAGAATTTGTTTTCTCAGCTTCACGCTGTAATCCGCACACAGCAGGGTAGCCAGACGGATGACTAATGTTAAGATTCTTCTAGTGTTAACACTCCCGTTATCCACTTTACGCCGAATTCTGGAGGCATCGCGTGTTGAATGGCGGAACTCAATGCCGCGCTTGTCCTCGACACCAGAGTGAAGAAATAAAAATATAAATTTAAATAAATATTTCATCTCCTCGAGTGGGGATCGAACCCACAACCAATCGATTGTGCAGTACACTTTGTGCCTCTGTGCCACGACTGGCCTCCAATGTGAATGTTTTATTTTGAATTATATTTAACAAAAAAACATCTAATTGTAGAATCCTTCATCTCAAATGCTAAAGGTTAAATGCTAAGAAAATTAGATTTCTTAGTTTTACGTTATTCATTTATATAAAAAAATATTAAAATATGATATATCTAAATTTTGTTTTCTTTTACAGGTAGTAAAGGCGAAGGCTGGTGGCGGTTCCGCCACTCTGTCCATGGCGTACGCCGGAGCCAGGCTCGTGGGTTCAGTCCTCAGAGGGCTTAACGTGAGTTAAACTTTTAATTGATATTATAATGGACTTTTTATGTTAACATATTGATATTAATATGTAACTCAGGTTTGATATAGAAAAGACATTTCTTTTACATAGTAAGTTATATGAGATGTGTAAACAATGTATTCAAAAAAAAATTATTATAATATACAGAGTGTAACTTGATCGACGTATCAATTGTTGTCTATGAGCTATATTGAGAAAAAAAAATCACGACGCAGACTCAACAGTCCGGCTGTATTTGCTACTTTTTTTCAAGAATCGGATATTCTCACAATATTTTCAAAAAATCACAAATTCTCAAATACCTGCTGAACCACTGAAAATTTACTAACATACACGGGTGTGAAATGGAGAGGAACTGAGGTCTTCTACCCTTAGACAACCGTTGATCTGATGATCGACTTACACCCCGTATAAACATATTTTTTAAAAAATATAAACAAACATTTTTAACCATTCAACATTTACTTCCAGGGTGAATCCAACGTAGTAGAATGTGCATACATCAAGTCCAGCCTAACCGACGCATCATACTTTGCAAACCCAGTGGTGCTCGGCAAGAACGGAGTCGAGAAGAACCTCGGGTTCGGTGCCCTCAACGACTATGAAAAGAAACTTCTTCAAGCCGCCATTCCTGAACTGCAAAAGAATATTAAAACTGGAGAAGTATTCGCGCAGAAATCTTAATTTTGTATATAATTGAAAGAAAAGTAGTGAAGAAACCGTAAATAAATATATTGTTTCAAAAATTTATTAAATAGTTGAATACTCTAAGCGTAAAGTGTGAATGTGAATGTAAAATATTTTTTTTTAACATTTTTTTTGTTTGTTATTTATTTGTTGTGGTACTACCAACAAGTGTTTAGACAATGCTGCCATCATGTTAATAAAATTTAAACGATTTTACTATTGTGTTTAATTTTTTTTTTGTATATATTACCCCTATTTAGTTTGTTTATAATTTTTTGAAATTCACACACTGAGGAAAATTAAATATCTACTAAACACATCGAGGGCAGTCGTGGTGCAGTGGCACGAACGTGCGACTGTAAAGACAGGTTGTGGATTTGATTCTCCGAGAAAGTGGGGAACAGAAGTCCCTAAATGGGAAAAGAGTGTCTTAACATTAGTTTCCCAGGTTTCCCTCTGCCAACCCTGTGTTGTGTGGGATACAGCGTGAAAATATAAAGAAATATTTCTACAAAAAAAATCAAAATGAATATAAATTACTACCAACCTTTCCGAAATAATAAATCACACAGCTTCCTCGCCGATTTGTTACAACATCAACATCACTTTGAAGTAGATCCACGTCTTGTTTAGCCTTAATTGGGTACAAAAGCTTAAAGTCAAATATATTTAAAAAAATAATAAAAAAAAATTGACGGAGAACAGAATACTTTAACTCTAGCTTCTATATTTCTGTTCTTTTTCTTCTACAGTTCTATATTTTAGTTCCACTTTGCCAATAGTTGTATCACAATTAGAACAAACCAAAAGAATTCAAAACGTCACATATTTTCCTATAAATGCGTAAATGCGATTGTTTCTCGTAAAACTCGATATACATTTCCATCATGAGGAGCACTAAGTACGCGGAGAAAACGGTCACTCCCGTCCAAGAACGATTCTTGGGGTTTGCGTAAGTAACGCGCGCACTCTCCGTCATCTTATTTATATTTAAGTTGGCGTTGTGTCAATTGTAATTTTAGATTTGTTTCGTTTGTTTTGATGATATTATAGTGGAGTAGTTGGCAATTGAGTAATGAAATACAATGATTGTAGGTTTGATTCGCTGTTAGGGCACAAGTTATATATAAGATGGACGGATTTATATGATTTGGGCGAGTAGGTCGTGCCCATCCCAAATAGTGTATATATTTTTTTTCACAAGACTTTCTTTAATTTTATTTAGGGGATTGGCGCAGTCTCTATACCAGAATACAGGTAAGAAGTCCACTTGATACAGATTTAGGTAAACTTATATGTTTTCTGCTTTAAGCCTATTGTTTGTTAAAGTGTACTTAACAAATAGTGTGAAATGAAATTAAGTTTTTTTTAATTATAATTTTATTAATAATAAAATATTTGTTTTTTTACAAAAAATAAATAAAACAAACCAATATTAAAATTAGCTTCACGCTGTTCCGCACACAGCAGAGTACCTAGTGTTACGACACTTCATTAACACCCTTTCCGCCGAATTTTTTGAGGCATTGTGTGTTGAGTGGTAGTGGTAGTGATAACTCTTCCTGCTCGCCTGGTATCATAATGAAGAAACGAAAATATCAATAAATAATAATTCATTCCCTCGAGTGGATTCGAACCCACAACCGTCGCGTAATAGTCACTCCCTTCTGCCCATGCGTCACGTCTGCCTTAGCTGTTATTAAAATAAGAATATACTAAAGGTTATAAAACATTTAAGTGTCACTGCTAATATCATTGAAGTTACTGCTGATTTATGTAAGTTTAATATATAGGAAAAGGATGTTGTAATGTCAAAAAACGTCGAAACGATAAAATACATTTTAGTATATAAACTAAACTAGTTTCACTCTTTATCCCTAGCGGGGTAGTCAGAGAGAACGGAGCGCCAAACGCTACGGCCCCTACATACCTCTTTCGCCTCGTCCACTGTCATCAACCTCTTCATACATGCCCTTCGGGGGGTCCTCGTGCTTTTTACGTGACCTTCCTCCAGTATCTTTGATACTGTGTTTTCGAAGGTCAACCGAGGTCTCCCCCTATCTCTCTTACCGCTCACTTTTCCATCATAAATCTTTATTGCCATTCTTTCATCACTCATTCGTTCGACGTGCCCAAACCAGCTGAGCACGTTCTTCTTCATTCTCACCGTGACATCCTCGCTAGTACCTGCCATTCTGTGTCTGCCATTTCAGTATATATTCTTTTTAATTCAAGTCCAGGGCTTGTAACCGGCCCCAATTTTTTTTTTGTTATTATATAAGGTACACATCTTAAATACCTGTACTTGACCCAAAAAAAACAGGTACGTTGCCGCTCCGCTTAGTGTCGCGCGCGTTGATTGACCTTATATTTGCTGGCGTTCTAAATTTTTACTGCTTAAATATATAATTAAAATTTTTAAAATATTTTTTTTAATCATTTTATTATAATTACTACTTATACCTACATTTTAAGCGAAACTGAACATATTTTATTTGGTAAAAGAAAACTGTATTTATAAGTCAAGAACCTTTAAAAAAAAATGAAACGAAAAATTTCCTATTCCTATTCTGGCTAAAGGGCATGTAAATATTCGGTCCCTTGTTTGCTTTCCCGGTAGTGTCGCATTGGAACTCCACCGTTTTTAAAAAGTGAAAGAGCAAAGCCTATAATTTTCAACTTTCTTGTTGTTTTATTTTTATTAATACTACGGTAATGACATACATGATATATCTTTTTGAAATCCTTCTATTGAGCTCTTGAATTTGATACCCATATTGTGGTGTTCGAAAAAAAATTATCCTATGTATCCATTTATCATCATATCTATGTATCCTATTCCTCAATTATGTAAATCCGTTCAGCAGTTCTGGAGATATGAGGTAATAAAGTAAAACAAATATATAAAAACTCGAAGTTAACTTTTAGCGACTGGGCAGCTATTGGTATATACTGAAGCAGAAACAATTTATACGAATTATATAATATAATATGAGGCAATGGAATCAGGATCCGGTGTTCTTGTTAAAATTTTGGAATTATTCAAAAATATTTAAAAAGGTATGTATCCAGGCTAAGTCCTATGTATATAAGGGCAAAAATCTAGTAATAAAATTAAAGTTACATGGGATGCTATTACGACGTAACTGGGCAATCTAGAGCTGTCTGTGAATCTATTAAATTAAAAGTAAACAGTGTAATTTTAAATTCAGATTTAGAAGTGGCAAATACTTTCCAAAATTTCTTTTCCGAAATACCTATAGCAATTACACGTTCACTGCCATCATCTCCTTCGGAAGCAGTATTTATACTAAAAAAACCATGTAACTAGTTGTAGACAAAATTTTGTGTTTAAGGAAGTGTCACCAGAAGAAATTGTCAAAACTTTTAAAAGCCTTAATTTAAAGAAAACAGGTGACTTATGGGGCATGTCTGTTAAAGTTCTTAATACAATTATACCTAATATTGCTCCTTATCTTGCTTTAATTTTTAACAATTGTGTAGCATCCGGTATGTTTGCTGATTTAAAATTCAAATTCAAAGACAAAATATTCTTTTTTCAAACAAACTCTTATAAGTACTTTTGAATCGCCGAATGAACATATAAACACAAAAAAAAAAGCTACCACCGGTTCGGAAGGCAGTTCTGCTGAGAAGAGCCGGCAAGAAACTCAACAGTTGCTCTTTTCAAAGTCAATGGTATAATATATAATTTTATTACATTAACTGGCAGCTATCCTGCATCACATTCAATAGACATTAATTCCATACATGTTTATCCTCTAAATATTCTTGAACAGTGTAATAAGCTTTACTTGTTAGTATTTTTTTTAAAGCTACTTTAAATTGTGGTAGTGGCAAACTTAGAATACACTGCGGAAGTTTATTATATACACGTATACTCAGACCCATAAAAGATTTGTTAACTTTTTGGAGGCGAAAACTTGACGTAACAAGTTTATCTTTGTTTCTCGTTCCTATCGTATGTTAAATTAAAAATTAAATTAAATTAGCTTCACGCTGTATCCCGCACACAGCAGGGTAGGCAGAGGGAACTTAGTGTTAAGACACTTCGTGTTGTTGTTAAGACACTTCGTGTTGTTCGTGTTGAGTGGCAGAAATCAACGCGGCACTTAACCTCGACACCAGAGCGAAGAAATGGAAATATAAATTTAAGTAAATATTTCATCTCCTCGAGTGGGGATCGAACCCACAACCAGTCGGTTTTGCAGTCACACCTCGTGCCGCTGCGCCACGACCGGCCTCATGTGTCCTATCGTATGTATATCACTATTTTCACTATGACACTGTACATTTTGCCGGACAAACAGAACATTATAATATACAAATTGTGAAGCAACCGTAATAATACCTGCATCTTTAAAAACATCTCGCAGAGATTGGCGAACGCGGCAGAGCTGAGTTTATCCGCAAGTGCTTCCTCCAGATGAGTGTTCCACTGGAGTTTGGAATCTATAGTTTAAGTTAAGAAAATAGCTGATTCCGACACACTGACTGTTTCTCCTTTAATTTCTAGACTAAAATTATAATTTTTAACGTTTGGTAAAGCAAATTCAATACATTTAGTTTTTTTAGCACTTAACATTAGATTATTCATATCAAACCAATAAAGAATATGCGATAAGGCACTATTCACTTCGTCATAGTTTGTTTTATTTCTGTCTACCTTAAATATTAAAGAGGTATCATCTGCGAAGAGTACAATATCACATAGGTTCTTTGCATAAAAAGGCAGATCGTTAATATAAAGAAGAAATAAAAGGGGACCAGAATAGATCCTTGTGGAACGCCCGTCCTTAGAGGAGATCCAGATGATTTTACATTATTAATACTAACTTTTTGGATTCTTTCGCTTAGATATGAGGCAATAAGATCAAGGGCAGTATCCTGTATACCATAATGATAAAGTTTTAATAACAGAGTTTCATGGTCTACACAATCACAGGCTTTGGATAAATCACAAAACAATTGCATTTTGTGACTTCTCCCATGCGTCATAAATGTGCTTGAGGAGTGCAGCACCCGCGTCTGTAGTGGACTTGCCTTTGATGAAACCATATTGCTCGCTATGTAAACAATTGTTAATATTTAAGAAAATTGTGAGCTGGTGAAATATTATTTTTTCAAATATTTTACTTAAAGATGGTAAAATAGAGATCGGTCTGTAATTTCCGGGGTCAGACGTATGTCCACTTTTGTAAAGCGGCACTATGTTGCTATATTTCATTAAATCCGGCGTTCTTGTTAAAAGTTAGTAATTATTCAAAAATATCTAAAAATGTATGTATCCATGCTGAATTTGAAAAGAACAACTGTTGAGTTTCTTGCCGGCTCTTCTCAGCAGAACTGCCTTCCGAACCGGTGGTAGCATTTTTTTGTTTATATGTTCATTCGACGATTCAAAAGTGCTTATAAGAGTCTATTTGAATAAAGAATATTTTGAATTTGAATTTATTATATACTTACATACATACAAGATACGCGCGAAAAACATATCCTTCCCTTAGCAATCGAGAATTACTGGAAAACACTGGTAATTTTAAAGGTACCGTCAATCATACTGGTATGTTCAATACTGGTATTATAATAACACCTGTATTTTTCAATGTCAGTATTACCTATACTTGAAAAATACCGGTATTACAAGCCTCTGCATTGTATTCAACACATCATTTTTTAATATCAAAGAATAATAATCTTTTTTAATTAAATTATTTTTTAATATAAATAACACTAAGTTCCCTCTGCCTTATATAGCGTGTAGCTAAAAGCTAACGCGTGCAAAGCTCCTATAAACGATTTATAAAATGTCAAAAGACTTATATTATTATATATTTTCACAAGAGTACCACTGTGCAGTTTGTGTGAATCTAATTGAATGTGTAAATGAAAATAATTCATTTCCTTTAGTAGTGATCAAAGCCGTTGTACTTAATATCAGATGCTGTCAGAGTAGGCCAGTGACGATGGCCTTACTAATAGTTCATTAAACAACATTCAAATATATTTGAAACGAATAATATAAAATACGAGACCAGAAGTGGCGCAGTGGCACAAATGTGTGACTGTAAGGGTGGCAGGTTGTGGGTTCGGTTTCTACTCAAGGAAATAACAAATAATATAAGAACAAAAAATATTTAACATTTTCATTCGGTGAAAATTGGAGACCAGAGCGTCTTAACACTAGACTCCCTCTGCCTACCCCGCTATATGCGGGATACAGCGTGAAAACGGAAAAAAATGAAATACAAATGAAACACAAGATAGATTTGCATCTTATTTATTGATCTGTCCTCCCAAAACTTTGTTTCTGCTTCAATTGGACATACATGATTATTTCTTCGACTACTTAATACGTTACCATTATATAAAGAAATCACAATGTGAGGCGCCGGCCGGGAATAAATTTAATCAGTCGTTTTTACACAGTGTCCCGTTAGTGTCACCGAGAGTGTCACAATGTCACAGAGAGTGTCACGGAGTGTCACCGAGAGTGTCACAATAAATACGATATTCACTTACCCCGTCCGTAATTACATTATATACATTTTACATCATAAAAAATATGCATGATTCTTTATTATATATATATGTATGTATAAAAAAAACCACTTCTCATCGGGCCGTCACAACACAACACAGTCTAGGCGGGCCGCGGGCGGGCCCCGCGCCGGATGACGGAGGCGCGGGGCGGCGCGCGCTAGGCGGGCGCGGGGGGCGGCGCGGGCGCGGCGGGCGGCGGGCGGCGTCATTCCTCGTCGGACAGCGGCTCGTACTGCGCGGACATGAGCGGCGCGGGCTCGGGCTGCCCCACGCCGCCCGCGCCCCCCGCGCCGCCCGCGCCCGCCCCGCCGCCGCCCGACGACACCGGCGTGGAGCCTGCGGACAGGACTACCATCAAATTAGAGGTCCAATGGGAGAGCATCTGACAGGGTTCGATCACACAAAGTATAAGAAAGACATTTTTATAACAATAAATAAATATGACGGTTGCGACTCCATTAAATAATTATATTTAAATTATTATATATTCCCGACGTTAGACAAAATGCTGCGTTAAACTCTGCAATTCAACACGTAACGTCTTGAATATTGGACGACGCTTGGCTGACCGGACTGTAAAACTAAAAGTAACAAAAAACCAGCCCATAATTACCATCGGAGGCCGGCGTGGCGACGTTGAGCGCCGAGTAGGGGTAGGCGTAGGAGGTGGGGAAGGGCAGCGGCTTGGCGCGCTCGTCCGCGTCGTTGCGCATCACCTCCACGATGCGCGTCTTCACGTAGTCGTAGGCGGTGAACCCGCCGCCCAGCTCGCTGTAGCGCCGCCCCGCGCCGCCCCCGCCCCCGCCCGCGCTCCCGGCGCCGGAGCTGCGGCTGGAATGGGAATTAAATAGTAAGTTAATACAACAGTTTGATTTAAAAAAGAATTTAAAAAAATAAACGACAACTTTTTATTTAATTGAATTTATTTTTTTTTAACTTTTCTGTCAGACAGACACATGCATAGTGTTTGGAACTGATGCCGCGGGATGGCGCTGTTTGGCTGTGCCCATGCGCGGACAAAATTGTTACCAACGCGACAGCGACTTGCAATTGCAATTGAATGTCGGGCGTCGCAATCATACATAAAATTTTATTTGATTAAATTTTCTTTATTAAACGCCTATGTCATATCATGGATACTAACCCACTACACTGGTTATCGGGCGGCGACACGGGCTCCAGGTAGGGCGCGTGTTTGGGCGTGTCTCTGCGCCAGTCGTCGCCCTCGGAGCCCGCGCCCACAACGCCGCCCACCCCGCCGCTCACGCCGCCCACCACGCCGCCCACGCCGCCCGCCACGCTGCTGGCCACGTACGTATCCGCACTCGACACAGCGAAGCGGCTGTAGAAAACAAATTATTAGAAATGTATGAACAAATTGTTTCTTTTTGGACCACTAAAACAATATGTCAAAAACAAAAACAAAAGATAAAAAAAAATTAAACTCACTTATGATGCATCAATGAATTAGTATTCGGACTGTTGAAGTCCCTAACAATAATCTTTGACGCCAACTCCCCAAGTTTGATGCTGGTTTTATGCGTCATATTGTCATCTCTTTCTCGTTCCCTTTCACGTTCCCGTTCCCGTTCTCGATCCCGTTCCGCTTCACGTTCCCGGTCTCGTGCGTGATCGATGGTTATCACGCGGTCAGGTTGCTGTTGGACGGGCTCACCTTCTCGAATGATCTGCAAAATTTAATATTAATATTGTTATTTACCTTGCAAATATAAAAAATAATGTACTTATAAATATATTATAATAAATAAAGATTAGTTTAAAAGTTTGAATGTGTAACAGTATAAATGATGTAAGGAGTGGACAATATTTAACAAAGAAACAATCAAACCAAAAACATTTACAAGATCAAAGTTCCAACGACTAACAATTATGATGAATGAACCCAATTATCAAATGGAACAAGAGACCTAAATATCTAATAAAAATTAAAAATAATATTAGACCTAAACAAAATCGATCAAACGACTAACTAAACTGACTGAGAACTAAAAACCAAATCTCAAAAATAAGTAAATGCACTCACAGGTGGAAATCTCTGATCGCACGTCTGATTGATCTGATGTGTTATTATCGCATTAATTAAAGAGGCGGCTGTCAGTTTACTGCTGTCACCAGGCCTTGCCCGTTCCGCCCCCGTTGGCGGGACACCACCTCCAGGCACGGGAACAGCCCCCGAGGGCGGCCCAGCTACGGGAGTATTTGACATGGATATGGTTCCTACTGATGTCGCTACGCTCACTGGTGGTCGTCTGTGGAAGAAAACATTTTACAATATAATATGTAGTTTTAGAGGTGTGACGGAGCAGGTAAACATAAAGGGGTTAGATAAATAAAAACGTCTTTAATCATTATTTAATTTGGTATATTATTAAGGGTCAAGAGTTTAGAATTCCTTTTTTACAATATTGATAGAAAAAATATGATATTGGCTTAAATGATAAAAGAATACATGCTTTTATGCTGTTTCTTAATATAATTTTATTTAATTTACTTTTTGATGATCACTATTATTTAAGGACATCAAAAGCTAATTCAGGCCGTCGTATTGCAATGGCACGGCCTATTACTATAAACACGACAGTTGTGGGTTCAATTTCCACTCGGACGATTGACTGAATCACTTTCTCGTTATAAGACAAAATCGACGATGAGTTTCGAAATTTGAACGGATAGTAGGAAACGAGGTGTTTAACAACTAGGTTTCTTCGGTTTACCCTACTATATGTGAGGTACAACGTGATCATAAAATAAATAAAATTAAAATTAACATACAAAACTAATGAAACTTACCCATCTTTCCTATCGATAGTATGCAACGTTCGCTTCCCAGCGGGACTGTAGGCGGTGGACACTCCCACACTGCCCACACTGCCTACACTGCCAGCTGACCGACGATCCTCGTTTTGCTGGAAAGAAATTTATAGTAATACAATTTTAATCATAATATTTTATATTTTATTGTCTAATTAATAGACTGTAAAACGTCGATTTTACAGTCCCACACAGTTGTTTGTGGGTTCGACCCCAACTCGAGGAGATGAAATTTTTACTTAAATTTATATTTCCATTTCTTCGCTCTGGTGTCGAGGTTAAGCGCAACATTGAGTTCTGCTTCTCAACACGCAATGCCTCCAGAATTTGGAAGAAAGTGGGGAACGGAGTGTCTTAACACTAGGTTCCCTCTGCCTACCCTGCTGTGTGCGGGATACAGCGTGAAGCTGATTTTTTTTTATTTTTAAAAGTTCTCTATCTAATAAAAAAAAACATATCAAGAACATAAGCTCATATGATAGACATAAATTAAAAATATTGTAGTAATATGACAGTGAAATGACAGAAAAGCAACATGAATATAATTAGTGACTCAATAAACAACACCAACCTGTCCATGCTGCATATTATGCCGTTCAATCATCTGTTGATGTTGCTGATGCTGCTGATGCTGCTGGTGTTGCTGATGTTGCTGATGCTGTTGATGTTGTTGATGTTGCTGGTGTTGCTGGTGCTGTTGATGCTGCATATGCAGAGGTCGTGGCTCTATGACGTAGTGACGTTCCGCCATTGGTACTGTGAAGCGTTCTCTATGCATGCTGGAATATTCATTAAAAAAAAATTAAATTATTTTTTTTATATTTTGTAATGATAAAAAATTATGACAGATTTAAGATAAATTGGATAAAAAATCTACAAGAATATCTTACCCATCTCTCGGTTGCTGTGAGGGCGCGCGTCTGTCGTTGCTTGTGTATTGCGCGTACTTTTGAGATAGAGCAAACTCTCGAGAACCCCTGTTTTGAAAAAGGTATTTTTATTATTATTATCATTTTATTAATTTCGTTTGCGTGCACTATATCCCTGTTTTTTCTATTCTCGTAAAAATTTCGAGATATCTTTTATTTTTAAGGACATCCTAAGACAATAAAGATTTGCAAATGTTCCGGTCCTGTGTTGTCTGTCTGTCTCTCAGTTGATAATGAAAAGTTTCAATATATTATATAACTTAGTAATAATGTCACAATTTTGGCTGCATATCGTGTGTTCATTTCCCGTAACAACCTCAGGGAATCCTCTGTACTCCCTATCAGTTCTCCACAAAAAAATAAGTTTTCGTTAAAAAATTAAAGCATGTACTTATAAATAAAATTATTTGACTTCGATTTTTTTTACTTTGATTTTAACTTAATTTTTTTAAAAAGCAAAGCTTGACTTTTGACCTTGAAAAAGTCGAAAATATGTGACTCTGACTTTGACTATACTCACTTGATCTCGTGCATGTTGTGGTGGTGGTGGTCGGCGGGCTCGTCCCTGGCTCGCGGTACTGGCAGTGCGGGCGCCGCTGATGCTGCATTTACTAAAGAGGTAAATGCTTCGTGACCTATGGAAGTATAAAACATTTAGGAAACCAGTTTGTATTTTACATATTAATAAAAAAATCTATTTTATTTTCTGTTCAATAATGTATAGAATAAAAAAACTCGACACTACACTCTTTAACATTTCACTAAATGAATTCGTTTAGTCAAATTCTTATAAAAGAATTGAGAAGAGAAGAATATAAGTATTTTTTTTAAGGTTCATGCTATATAGAGGGCTCCATTTCCCACTAGCCGCTCATTGTTCAAATTATTGCATGTTGAGAGCAGGAACCCAACGCCACGTATTGTCTTGTTACCAGACCGTGGAAATGAAAATAATAAAATAATTCATTCCCCTAAATGTGTATCGAACGCGTAAGTATCATAATGTTTCAAAAATTAAAAAGAAATATTTTCTGCGTAGGCAGAATATTTTTTGCTACCTGCGAGATACTGCGTGAAACTAAAAAATATGAATATGAATAAAACTCACCTGGAGGCGGATGTTGATGTGAATACGCGTGCGTATTATGTCTCTGTATCACTGACACTGTATCTCTGTCCCTCCTTATCTGGGGGTGTTGGGGGTGTTGCGGGTGCTGGGGATGCTGGGGGTGTTGGGGGTGTTGAGGATGTTGGGGATGTTGTTCCCGTTCCCGCCGCGTGTTCCCGTGCATTTGTTGAGAGGTGATGAAGTCGGTTAGCATGATTTGTCTCCGTTCTAAACCGGTGTATGGGCCTCGGGATACTGCTGCTGTGGCCTGGGATTGGAGTTAATAATAATTAGTTATTATTCATTAAGTAATCATTATCTTTAACAATCATAAGTAAATGTTTTTTAAAATTTAGAAAGTGAGAAATTCATAAAGAAAAATAAAAAGAAATATATATTTTTTTAAAGATTAAGAAATATATATTTTTTTATTTTCATCAATTAACACTAAAAAATATATGTATATATAAAAGAGATGAGAAATATTTTAATTCAATTTAATAAACTTTATATTTAGAAAATCACCTGTAATTGAGAATCAAAATTGATAAAAACAAATTTACCGTAGAATACGACGACGGTGACTGCGGTCTGGGCTGATTGCTGGTCCCATAATACGCGCCTCCTGGACTTCTCCGTCTATGATAATCCAAATTCCTCTTCTCCGGCAGATGATGGGGCCCATGGACTGGGGTACCCGCAGTTATGGACCCAGATTTAGTATCAGATGGGATCCTCTCAAATCTGGTCTCGACTGGGGTTCCTAGTGTTATAGACCCCTTGGGGTTGGGCAGTTTGATCGCAGGTCGGGGGGAAGCAACAGGTTTGGGTTTCGTATTAGTCGGGGATTCCCGTTCTGATTGTGTACGGTAGAAAGCGTATTCGGCGTTGCGGTGTTGCTGTAAAGGAATATTTTGTTAGTGATTTTTAGTTTGTTTTGTTAGATTTATTGAAAATTAGTTTCATATGAACATTTTAAAGTCACAACAGTGACAGCACATCACATAAAAAAAAATTATAATGTCACTAATTTCACAACTACATACTTGGGTTTAAAAAATATAATATTTTTTATTATTAAAGTAAACCAAATAAATACTTACAGGCTTAGGCAAATCATGTCTTGGCCGTTTGACACTCAGGTCCAAAAGAGGTTCAGCAGAATGTTGGGCGGGATGTCCACCATGTTGGGCGGAGTGACCACCGTGTTGGGCGGAATGACCTCCATGTTGGGCGGAATGTCCACCATGTTGGGCGGGACGAGGCTCTATATGTAATAACATCACGTCCTTGTCTGGCGGGATCGGTGTTATAGTGGCTCCTCGATGTGGGGAACGAGGAGAGTGGGGTGAGTTGGCATGTCCTGGCCCGCTTACTACTGTGAGTGTTGCTAGCGATTCATGTGTTGATACCTGTAAATTTTTCATATTAAGTTGTAAATTATACAATGTAAATGTAAATTAGAACTATAATATTTATAGTAGGTTCTTAAGTACCCGTAAAAATCTTTTTATATAAAATATCATAAATATAATGAATTAACAAAATATTGTGAAATAGTATAATTAATTATAATAGTTATTTAAATTAAATTATTTTTTTTATATAGAAAAAATCTATGAGAAAGCTTTGTTAGGAATAATAATAATTAGAATAATAGAGAAAATTATCATCGTGAAGATGATAGAATCATAGAGAAAAGTTGTGGACCATATGTTTGTGGTGATAAATTATAAATTTAAAAGAAAATAATTTTTGAAATCATTGTGAAGACAAATTTAACTTGACCGAGTGAGGAAAACGTTATTAAAAACATAAGTATAATAAATAAATGTAATTTTACGATTATTGTTATAGCATGTAGATTTATATTAAATTAATATAAAATATTTCTAAATTTTGCAATAAAATTCACCTTTGGAGGCTGATGTTGAATCTGCGGCAATGGAGGAGGCCGCGCGTTCTTCAATAGGCTAACTTCAATCATATTGAGCACCACGTCACGCACTGTGAGCTGCGTCGTTGTCCCAGATCCCGACCCCATGCTACCCGACCCCGACCCTGAGCCCGACCCCATGCTTCCCGGTCCCGAGCCCATGCTGCCCGACCCAGGCCCCATAGTACCCAATGTTATACTGGGGGCGCTGGGAGTTGAACACGGTACGGGGATTGGTGTAGGGGCTACAGTCTGGAATAAATAGATATTAACAGTGAAAAACGAGACCAATAATTTTCTTATTGACAACTGGACCACAGCTGTTGAGATAATGTATTGTAAATACACATTTAGTAAAAAAAATATATAATAAAAAAATCTGAGAATTAAAAATTTAAAGCAGCAGCCAGGTTCTGAGTGCAATGTTGTCTGTTCGATTCTCGTTCGAAATGCAAGCGACAAAGCACGGCGCTGAGTTTTACCGCTCAACATTGCAGTTTCCCAAAAAATTGTTGAAAAGTGGAAAACCTTCTGGCTACCCTTCTTTCTATGCGGGAAAAAAACGTAAAGCTGCTAAGAAAAATAATAACTTACCTTCGCACTAGGTGCATCATTCTCTTCGTCAGCAGTCTCCGTGGCGGAGGAGTCGTATTCTTCCCGCCGATGTCTCCTCGGGGCCACGGCGTCCGTTCTCGGCCCAGGCAAAGGCGGCGGTCTTGGTGAGTCCGCACTTGCCGTATCCGTGTCCCCCGAACTGAGTATACTGTCATCTGTATCACTGCCCCTAGAGGGCTGCCGTTCACTTAACAACGAATCCAATTTAAGTTTTTTCCTATATGTAAAGTAAAACGCTTTTAAGCTGGCAGGAGTTCTTCCGCTCGCGGTCGACATTCTTTCCCAGGCGGTGCCGTGTTCGTGTAATAGCGTACGGAACCTCGCGGCCTCGTCCTCGGTGGGCTCAGGGGCGGAACCCCCCTCCCCTATCGTGTCTAGCCGTCGAGTTATCCTCTTGAAACACGTTAAGCAACACTTGCTGAGGTCACTTGGGATTTCTGCGAAGCGAAGGATGAGTTGTATAAGATGCGGTTAAGTAATATTTTTGCTTATACAATAAGGACAAAACAAAATGAAAACCATTGTAATTAAAACAAAACAAGAAAACCATTTTAAAAATGATAACAAACAATAAAATAAAGGTAACTTACGAAACTCATCCATTAAAGGAGTCTTCAATTCTATAGGCAAATCGTGCCAACGAGGCGGTAGATGCCTAAGCCTCTTCGCCCTTGGTCCTGCACACGAAGGCACTGAACACCTGCTTCGTCTTGCCCTGACACACCTACAGTGGCACGCTTCACAGACCCTGGCACCGGCTATCGAAGGATCCAGGCCATATTGAGCAGCTCTGGAAGGTGCCACTGCGCGCGTCGCTCCCGTCGCTGAGCACACCGCACAAGAACTGGTCGTAGCATTGGTAGTTGTCGTGGATGGTGGCACGATTGAGGAAGGCGTGCTCGTTCTTTCTGTGACCGCTAAAACAAAACAAATACCCATTTTATATAATGTAGACCAACTTAATTATCAACAGATTATATAACACTGTAACGAAACGTCACAAATTTTCAAGTTTTAAACCACCAAACAAATATCAGCTCCAAATACATACATATAATAAAGACAAAAACCATTTTACAGCTAAATCCACAAATTATACAATTAATCCGATATCAAAACCGTATAGTGCTATTCAATTAAACATTCAGATTTAAATCAGAACGGTGTTTCCTAAATCAGGTTGCATCAGACGGATGCAATATTCAGGCCCACGTTGGGCGCCAATTTGCAAAGCGGAGCAGATTAGGGGCGGTCTCATAATCCTCTATACATTATTTAACGTTCTGTACAACTGGTGACTGTTATCACTTCGATCGGTCCAACTTTATTTGGAACAAATAAATATTAAATGTTAATAGCAGCGGTTGTTGTGAAGTTTTATCCAAATGGTCCAATACTATTTTAAAGTAGGTTTAGGTGTTTTTGGATAGGTTTGCGTTGGGTTTGCGAAATAATGTCTTTAAATTCATAGGAAAGACAGATAGATTAACTACACCAGGGTCTGACTACTTCACAAAAAGTTAAGGGTTGAAACTAACTAATTATCTGTTTATTTTTCAACTAAGTATTAAAAAATCTTGTTAATAATAACATTATAATTTTGTAAATAAAGCAGCTCCACTTTTTTCGCGCATAGTAAGATAGGCGATATAGAGTTACGGAGTTCAACGCCACGCTGTGTCATCTTACCAAAGTGAAGAAACACCCAATTGGAAATTGAACCCAAAACCGTCACGTTTACAGTCAGACGCCATTGCGTTGGCCACGAAGACCTCCATAAATTTTGAAATATATATATTATATAATACTAAATTAAGTAAATGTTACATAATAATACTATTATTTGCGTTCTGTTAGTTGAACTAAGAGTTTTAGAACTAACAAACAGTTAAATGCAGTTTCTGTGGATAATTTAACGTGCAAATTGCACTTTCAAACTAAACTGTGCGCTTCAATTATTATGAAAGACAAAGATCTATTAATAAAGGTAATGTTATTATTAATATTTATTTTGTAAGCTATGGTATTAAGTAAAAGATTGTTCTCAATGTTTTAAAGTTTTATGTGAATTAGAGAAATATCTAGGGGGTTGCTGAAATTTTTTTGATCGTTACATTTATTATAACTCGTTTAGATTAAATTAAAACATTTGATATTTTTTTAAGTATTATTTAAATATAAAATTATTCTTTATATTTTCTTTTTCATTATTAAGTTTACTATATTTTTTTTTAATACCCGTTTATTTTTCAGTTTCAAAATGTATCCCGCACACAGCAAGGTAGGCAGAGGGAACCTAGTGTTAAGACACTCCGTCCCCGTATATTTAAAGTGGAAATATAGTCAAGGATCACACCATTCTTAGCTTTCCATTCAAAAACAAAGTAATCGAGTTTTTGACTGAACAGTCCAAAAAAATGAAAATATGATCTAAGGAAACATTACTCCAGAGAAATTCTAACTCTTGTGAATTAGAGTCGCCCGTCACTTTAAATCAGGTCGCTGTTAAATAACAAGTCAAGAGGCCATTCGTGGCGCGGAAGCACAAAGTGTAACTAAAATAGAATGGTTGTGGGTTCGATCCCCCCTCGAGAAATGAAATATTTTCATCTCTTCGCCCTGATGTTGAGGCAAAGCGCGTCAATGAGTCCGCCACTCAACGCGCAATGCCTCCAGAACTCGGCGGAAAGCGGGGAACGGAGTGTGTCTTACTTCACACTAGGTTCCCTCTGGCTACCCTGCTGTGTGTGGGATACAGCGTGAAGCTGATTTAAGTTATTTTTTTAAGTTAAATAACAAGGAACATGTGTAAAATATGTTATAATCGTGAAAATCAAAGGCCTAACGAAGATGATTTACGTAAATCATTTTTTTAGGCAACCTGCCGCATTAGCTCAGACACTCAGAATATTGGGTTGAAATTTAGTGTTGAACAGATATGTTCTGTAAGGTTTTTGATACACAATTGGCACAAGCCTATTCTGGGATGGGCAGTACCGACTCGGACCCCCTTATTCCCACGGCCTTTTGGGTGGGCACGGACTACCCGGCCCCCATGAATACGTCATGTGTCATACAAAACTTTAAATCACTTCCCAGTTTACCACAGGGGACGATGCAGAAGGAAAAACATAATTTACAAAAAATAAAAGACGATAAATCGTAATTTACTTATTTAGAAAACGTATAAAAATTTTGAACGCAGCGGGACTCGAACCCGCGCCTTCTGGAAACCGACCAGGCGCTCTGACCACGTAGCATAAAAATTTCGACGTAGCTTGGCGAGAACGCATGGCTTAGTGGTCAGAGCGCCTGGTCGGTTTCCAGGAGGCGCGGGTTCAAGTCCCGCTGCGTTTCAAATTTTTATACGTTTTCTAAATAAGTATTTTTCTTTCCTAAGTGTGGAATAACACTTTAAAAATGTTTAAAAATCGTAATTTTTATTAATTAACTGGTGGTAAATACGCCAGTTAAACCACACAAAAATATCAAAATCATCTTTTATACATCAAACACAGGCAAAAGGCCGTTCCAGCTAAATCCGAGCACTGTCGATTAATACACACCAATTACTGATATTTGCACAAGAACTAATTGGATCCGACTCCACGATTTATTCTGTGTAATTAAACTCAGCATAATTCGGCGTTCATTAGCGGTGGGAACGGTGGCGCCCAACGTGGGACTCGCTTTGGACTGTTTGGCAAACATTAATTATGTTTAAGTACCCGCAGATTAAAACTAAGTTACTTGTTTAAATTTTAAAATAAATAATTATTAAGCTTCACGCTGTATCCCGCTCACAGTAGGATAGACGGAGGATACCTAGTGTTAAGACACTTCGTTAACCACTTTTAACTGAAATTTTCGACGCATTGCATGTTGAGTGGCGGAACTAAACGCCGTAAAAGTTATGTATATTGTAATAAAATATCATAACTTCTATAGATTTATAATCAATTATAAGAAAAAACACAAATATTTTTATACCATGGTTTTATACCAACCTTGCAAAAAAAAACATCAAAATTCTAGTTTCGTACAAACGAACAAACAAACATCCATATAAACAAACAGTATCAGTATCGCAAGCAATCACTCCCGCAACGTGAAATATCACGCCAGAAACGATTCGGCTGTTGCGTGTCGCGTGTTTGCCGTGATACCGAGCGTGACATTTTAACGAGCTGACAACCGTATTTGGTCAGCAAACACGGGGGACATCTTGTAGATTAAACGAGATCGGGGCGGGCTGCGGCACTGGAATTGATTTGAATACTGTTCTAACATTGATGTGTGTTTAATGAAATATAGAAATATTTTGTTGAACTAACATTTTTATTGAAAAAACTGCAATGGATATATAAATTATAATTTGTCTATTTTTTAGAGATATAAAACACTGACTGAGGCCAGTCGTGGCGCGCAGAGGCACAAGTGTGCGACTGTTGACGTGACAGGTCGTGGGTTCGATTCTCACTCGATAAAATGAAATAGTTTATATTATCATTTCCTCGTTCTGGTAACAAAGATAAGTGTAGCGTTGAATTCATGAATGAAGAAATTCCACTAGAAAACGGAGTATCTCAACATTAGGTTCCCAGGCTCCCAGGCTCCATCTACTGGTATATAGCGTGAAGCTTGAATATGCTTATATTTCGAAGGCAGGTAGGTTCAAAACGAATAATCCTTAAGTGTGACATTGCCCATTTATCGATCTACAATTCTACAGGATATGGATATGTTCCATCACCTGAACCGTTTCTAAAGCCGGAGCTAAAAGCTAAAACCTTAAACATTATATACTCCTAAAAACAATACAATCAAACTTAAAACAAAAGAAATAATGTGAATTGTAATCACATTTAAAAGTCAGCAATACGGGAGAGTAACAGCACATATCCCCTTTAAAGTGCCACAGGGTTGATTTGGTATTCCGTGTGAACGTGGACGCCGTGACAGTGGAGCCAGGATTACGCGTGACGGGTTTAAGCCGTCGGACATGTTAATTTTGTGATGGAACTGTCCAAAAATCGTATAAAACGAACCGAGTTTTCTATTATATTGATTGGCCATTATAATATTTTGGTAAAGAAGAAGAGCTGATGATGTTTGGATGGGTTGGGCCGGCTGTACATGTGATAGTGGATTCGATTACTGACAGCCGTATTGACTCCTTGGATTGAATATGTATCAAAGTTATAAATAACATGGAAAATATTATATGAAAATAAAAAAAAAATGAGAAAAATACGTATTTTGGTAACATAATTATAAACTTTATATTTGACAATCCAATACAAAGAGTCTCCTTGACATCTTTTATTTATATATTAATTGAATATAAAAAAAAATGAAAGAAAGAACTCTACCTTAGGGAAATAATAGCTTTGAATAATAAAGTAGTCATTGTAGAGAGAAACTCTTGGATTTTATACGACAATTGTTCGTTCCTTTTGTTGACTAACTGACAATTCAATCTTTTCAGATTGATTATGACATGTAGCAAAAATATTATTATTATAATTATGAAACTTACATTTTTTTATAGCTCCACGACGTATCTCACACATAGGAAAGAAGAACAGAGGACCTAGTGTTCAGACACTATTCCCCAAACACCATCCAATTTTCGAATCTTTGGAAATCAACGCTGCACTTCGCCTCATTACCAGAAAAAACGAAATTAATTAATTCTACTATGAGGATCGAATCCACAACCGTAGCGTTTTCAAACTTACGTGACCTCAACGTCATTCTCATGTACTCGTATATTAACGGATTTCTCTGCAATATAATGCAAGCAAAATTAAACGCAACCACAATGTCTATAAAGACATTAACCAGACATAAAATATTCCACCTTCACAATACCCCTCCACTGGGGAGAACTTTCACGTTCTCCAACAAGAGCCTAATTTCCCTAAAATCTCAAGTAGCCGGTAACAAAAGACAGTTATGAATGCTAGTTACGTTCGGTGTTTAACTCTCAATGGGGCGGTGTTGAACAAGGTCCGCCGGCCCCGGGGACCACCGCTAAGTGAATTAAGTGTTTGCCGACTCACAGACACTCGCCGGTTATTATGCTGAGAGGAATATTTTATACGGCGCCGTGGCCCGAGATCCGCGAAATAAAAAAAACCTGTCAAATGCTTTGTCGAGTCGAGCTCTCGTATTTACATATTTTTTCGAAATGTGCCAGCGAATATTTCGAATTAAAGTATCGGTGGTTGGCGGTTTTGTGTGTTATTGAATAGGCCACGCCTGTGATGAGTTAGTGAGATGGGGACCCTCTATCGGGTGCGTCCATTTTTAATTGCGAATTTAAAATTTATAAGACGTTTAACATTTTCGGTGCAAAGTTAAGGGAGACGGTGTGTATATAAAGCGGGGTCGGCGGGCGCGCGCTCAGTCGGCTTTGAGAGGCGGCGCTAGGATGTTGTCGCTGTACCGCGCCTGGCTTGGGCCGAGTCCGTGCGTGGCGCGCCCGGCGCCGCCGCCCGGTGCTCACCGACCCGTGCCGAGGCGGGCTAGGGCACCTTCGCCCCCTGCATCGCCACCACCACCATCGCCTTCGTCTACCACATCGAGCGAGCTGGACGTGGAACGCATCGAGCCCGAGACACCACAGCGTCCGAACAACACAGTACTGGACATAGCCTCGTGCGACGGCCCGGTGCGCTTCAGCCGAGTCCTCAACGTGGCGTGGCGGGAACCCTCGCCGGAGCGGGAATGGCCGTGTCGCCACCGCAAGACGCAAACGCGCACGACGATACACTACTACCCCTGCAAGACCTGCGGCTCCAAGTTCCCATCGTACTACTTCGTCCACAAGCACAGGAAGAGGTGCCACGCGGAGGAGACCACCGGCCAGAACTCCCCCGAGCCGTCGACGTCCAGTGCGTGAACGTCAAAGTGGGTAACATATCAGTATTATATGCGGGTGTGATCGAGCGAGCTTACGCGGATAGGTTAATGCAATTTAGTTATGGTTGTTTAAATAAATGTTTATGAATAAATGATGAATGAGCGTTTTATTTTAGATACGTCCTAATATTATTAATTTTATTATTCACAAGATTTAATTTTTAAAGATAGTATAGTAAATATGTTGTTATTATTATTTGACGTCACTTATAACAATATAAGTTATCTAAAAAAATCACATAGGCTTTTTCTTTTTTAAAATATAAAAACATATATTTTTGATATTATTACATAAAATTAGCGATAATGCCTACCAAAAAAAATATTATTAGCCGTACTTTCAAATTGAAATATCCCATATTTGTACGAAACGTGTGAAATATTTACAATTAAATTCAAATTTTAAATAAAATCTAAATCAATGATCCGACACACAACAAAAAACCATAATATTACAAAAATTAACGTTACTTTACTGTTTTATATAATATCTCAACAAAGGTAAATTTTGCAATACACATATATTTTTTTAATATTTTATTTTTTATAATATTTTTTGTGTCAAAATAAGATATAGCCCAGAGTCATCATGTGTTTCAATAGTAAAATAATATAAATAATAATTACAAATTAAACATAGAAAATAGATTAATTATGACCTCGATAATCCCATAGTAAATTCAGATCATAAATTATATTGTATTTTTATTTTTCTTTAATATCACGCTGTCTCCACAAAAAACGGGGTATTTTATAACGTTACATATTGACTATTGACTAATTAGAGAAAACTCCAATCGGCGATTTGTCTTTGAAAAAATTAAATTTATTTAAATATTTTCCGAGTTGGGGTCAAACCTACAACCACCTTATAATACTGTGCAAGCCTCTCTCAGTCCGAAGCCATTACGGAACAGTTTTTAAATTCACACACTCTTTAAAAATCGAAAATGAATCCTGTAAAAGTAATAAGTGTGAGGCTGATTTGTCCTGCTTTATGGGAAATATAGCGTGAAAGTGACCTATCCCACTGTATGCGGGATAGAGCGTGAACGTTTAAAGCAACGTTAACATACCTGGTTCGGGTGTGGGCGGCGGGTGCGTGGGCGTGGGCGGGTGCGCCGGCTGCGGCGTGGGCGGCGCGCTGTTCGACGACGACGTCGACACAGCACCGCCACCACCGCCGCTCGACACTGATGTCGTCTGGTTTTCGGGTTAAAGAAGGAATTATTGTAGATAATATGTATATAATTTAATATGTATATAATTTTTTTTAAAAGGCAAGTAGATAGTGATAGAACTTTCAAGTATAATCTTCTTTATTTTATATTATATGTTTTAGCTATTGGTCGTATGACACATATATTATAGTATGGTAGGCAGAGAGGACCTTATTTGTAACACACTCGATATCCTACTTTCCCTACACTATTCTAGGCATTACAAAATAATTCATTTCTCCGAGTGAGAAACGAACCCACAACTGTCGCGTTTACAGTCTGACTGCTGACGTGAGGCTGCGCTACGACGGCATAAGCATCTCTATTTTTATCTTCAAAAATTATCCCCATCACGGGAACCAAACCGAAATAATTTTAAATCACCACGGGCTCAGGTTGAATGATGTTTCTTAAATGATAGTTAACTATAGTCTATAAAGATAGTTAGTTAGTCGTGTAAAACATCTTAAATTGTTTATATAAAGTAAAAAAAATAAACATTATTAATATTTAACATTAATTACAATTTAACTCTTTACTTTTTAATAAATTCCTTTAAAGTTATTCCAGGTGAACAAAACAAATATAACAATATTTACAGAATAATTTAGTTACTTTGATTTTACGTGTATAACTAGTAACTAATTATAAGAAACGTATCAACTGCGAAGTCTATGTATAATTAACTATAATACTTACAATTTTTTTTATCCATCTATCATCACATAAGTCATTAATACAAAATAAACAAAGAAAAACTCACAGTAATCACAGTAGGAGTGCTCGTTGTAACCGTAGGGGGCTGGGGCGAGGGCGCGGGCGGCAGCGGAGTCTCCGACACCGGGGGCGTAGGCGCCGGGGCCGGACTGCTCACCGGGACACTAGGTACACTCGGCACATTCAACACACTTACACTGACACTGACACCACTAGTACTTGTCAACACACTGGTCACTGAACTATTGGGGACAATAGGGTTACTAGAACCACTGGAGCAGCTCATAGAGCTGGGGCTGGGAACGCTTAAGCTAGTCGTGGTGATGGCCACCGGTGGTGCTGATGACGCTGGTGGCGGGGAAGGAGGTAATGGCGGCGTTCTGTTCAACTCCGACCTATTGAATGAGAAAAGTTTGATAAGAATTTTTTTGTACATATTACGTACGTGAGAAATGTAATATTCCTAAAGAGAGTTAATATCATGTTTCATGTATGACGCCATGGAAAATCCAAACGTGGAGAACAGAAAAAAAGTAGAAAACGAAAAAATATTATAGTTTAAATATAATATATTAATCTTTAAAGTTTTATATATTTTACCCTGTGCTTAAACCAAAAATGTTAACAATGTAAGTTGTAATGACTGTATAAAATATGAAGTACAAAATCATCTTATAGTTGATGCAACATGTAAATTATGATCCAGAGCAAAAGGCAATGCCATAATCTCGATAAAATGTGTTTTAACATATATATAACAGTTGTTTCTGTCATACCTTCCAAAATTATCTTAGCCCAATTATTATTATCTTAGGGATAAGATCTAAATAATCTAGGGTTAATCTTAAACTAAAACGCAAAAAAAATCTCAAAAAAAAAACTAATATTCCACATAAATATTTAACATACTTAATTAAAAAAATATATACCTACATACATATATGCTAAGAAGTAATTGTATTTAATTCGTGCCCAAGTGCTTTATTAATGCGGGCCGCGGCCGGGGAGCCGCGGGGTAAATGGGTAATATAAAGAGTGGCGAATTGCGCTAATTATGTTTACCGTTGCCCCTCTCCGCCCGCACCTCCCCACCCACCGCCCGTTTCGTGTTTGCGTTTGTGTAATATCGCATTAATCAGCTCAAATGTATGTTGATTTTGATGTTTTTTTTTTATTTTATTTTATTTTCAAAATATATGTACATTGATAAGATCTCGTTTTATTATATTGACATGGGTATATTAAATATTCTTATTTAATAAACATTGCTGAAAGCTGCTAATTAAATAAAATTAAAATGGAAGATTTTTTTTAGTTTCACGCTGTATCTCGCATATTGTAGAGTAGGCAGAACCTAGTGTTCTTAAAACTCTGATCCCCTCTGTTCGTCTCTAACTCCATTCCCTACTTTCCGCCCAATTTTCGAGGCATTGCGTGTTGAGTGATGGAACTCAACGTCGCGCTTTTTGCCTTATATTATTAGAAGTTTAGCGAAACATTTTAAAAGTAATCATAAAAAAGTCAATTTGAAGTTCTAATTGAAGCTTATGCTTAGTGAAGATTTTATAAAATATTAATCTCTGATTTTGTGTATAAACACATAATTTCATAGCGTTACGATAATATAATATCTTTAAACAGATGAAAAGCTTCACAGACAAATATACAACTAGGTTCTCTCTACTCAACAAACTAACCACATATTTAAAAATAAAAAAATAAAGTCTTCATATTTAATTTATAGCATACAAGCGTAATATTAAAAATTCGGGTAATTATACTCGAGTTTAATTAACGTTTAAGCAAACAGGGACGCCGCATCCGATTATACAGGGCTTTACTCGTACACTACCATTTGTCTTCACGTGAGGATATAACTAATTATATGTTAATATTTATAAACTACAACATTATTTTTTTTTGCTTCACCCTGTATTCTGCACATAGTATGGGAAGCAACTTGGGAATCTAGTGTTAAGACACTCCGTTCCCATAAGACATTTACGTACCCGAATTCTTAATGTATTGCGTGTTAAGTAGCGGAACTCAACGACGAAATTTTATTAATAATAATTATTTATTTATATATTATATATTTTGAAAGTCCTATTAAGTTTATAATCTTAAACTGTTTATATTTTACGTATTTGTAAAGCCAACTTTTAAATTGTTAAAACTCAAACGAAGTAATGTCTATTTAAATTTCAATATAATGATCTTAAAACGATTGAATCCACTATCTCAAATATCTTACACGCTAATAAGCAATCAGTCTTCTAACAGTTTATTTATTATGATACTATTATACTAATTTCTTTTTTATTCTATGATAATAAATAACATACAGCTTCACGCTGTATCCCGCACACAGCAGGATAGGCAGAGGGGACCTAGTGTTAAGACACACTTACCACCGTGTTCTGGAGGCATTGCGTGCGGAACTCAACACCGCGCTTTGCATCGACACCAGAGCGAAGAAATTTAAATATATATTTCATTTCCTCTAGTGGGGATTCAGTCAGGGACAACCAGTCGATTTTACAGTCACACTCACTTTGTACCCCTGCGCCACGACTGGTCTCAATAATTATGATACTATTTAACTCTTATTCTATGAAAATAATTAATATACTCTATTTATATTTATCAAATACACTATAATATTTATCAACAGAATCGCAAAAAAATAAACTTTTCCATTGCCTTGTGTTTCGTTTTCTCGATTGGCGGGCGCTTTTAATTAAGGCAATTAGAAAGATGGGCGCTGTGTTTGCGTAAAAATCTAAACAACCATCGGGAGACGAGCAGTGATGGTTTCGTGTCGATATTTCTTTTAACCGCAATCGACAGAAATGTGAATAGAACATTTTTTAATACTATAAAATCATTGTAATTTTCAAATTCTATAGTGAAAGAAGAAATATTAAGAAGTTTTATAATCTTAGCAGAAGTACGGCAGTTAAAATCTACCAGTCAATGTAGAATATGTATTTCCAAATGGCCAAAAAAATGCACTTAAAAAAAACAATAACACATATACATAAAAAAAAAACAATTTAACACACCAAAACCTACAAACAATGACTAATATTAAAAATATATATATAAAAAAAAAACAAAATATCGATATCGACACCCGCCTCCACCCAGCATCCATCACGTATCCCGCGGGATCCTCCGCAAATAACAGCGGGAGGGATTGTCAACACACGCACGAATATTCGCATTATTATTCCTATCTCTATTGACAACCGGGCCGAGCCTCCCCTCCCTTGGGAGAAGTCAAATTGGGTATTTTATTTGATTTATTGATGAAAAATACAGTACTGTGATTGAGTAAAAATGTGAAAAATGTTCACTGGTAATAAGGATCCCATTTTTTTGTGATTTTATATGAAAAATGAAATGTAACTAACATTATTAATTATAATTAATTAATTGAGGCCAGTCGTGGCGCAGAGGCAGGTGTGACTGTAAAACCGACTGGTTGTGGGTTCGATCCCCACTCGAGGAAATGAAATATTTATTGAAATTTATATTTTCATTTCTTCGTTCTGGTATCGAGGCAAAGCGCGTCGTTAACTTCCGCCACTCACCACGCAGTGCCTCCAGAATTCGGCGGAAGACGGATGAGTAGTCAATACTAGGTTCCCTCTCCCTCCCTGCTGTCTGCAGGGATACAGCGTGAAGCTGATTCTTCTTATTATAATTAAGACATTCTTCTTATTATAATTAAGATATGCTTCAATATTATGGCCGGTCGTGGCGCAGCGGCACGAGGGGTGATTGCAAAACCGACTGGTTGTGGGTTCGATCCCCACTCGAGGAGGTGAAATATTTACTTAAATTTATATTTCCATTTCTTCGCTCTGGTGTCGAGGTTAAGCGCGGCGTTGAGTTCTGCCACTCAACACGCAATGCCTCCAGAATTCGGCAGAAAGTGGGGAACGGAGTGTCTTAACACTAGGTTCCCTCTGCCTACCCTGCTGTGTGCGGGATACAGCGTGAAGCTAATTTAATTTAATTTAATTTTTTCAATATTATAATTAAGACACCGTAATAGAATAACAAGGTTTGAACGCCATCAAACTTAATAACTCGAGCATTTTCTTCTGACAAATCAAGACAATATTCGGCGTTTAGTTCTGTTATACCGCACATAATAAATCCAATTGAAAGGATAATAAAGATGAAGTAACACAATTATAATACAAGTCCAAGAAACCAGCAAAAAAAAAATTTATAAAAGAACTTGTTCTTAAAAGAACAAAAAAGCAATAACTTTCCAAAGGAAAGACTCAAATTGAAATTAAATGTCAACACACCAATGTGATACAAGCGTTTATCTGATATCTTAAGACTTAAGTGATTGGACGAAGAATATGAATTTTAAAAGGTTTAACGTTAAGACACAAAGAGAAATAACAGAATTTGATAATGGAGAGTGGAGGGCAAACATGGAGAGTCCGGAACCCCTTTCTCCATTGACTTTTTAACATTTTATGAAGATTACATTTTCATAGGGCGGGCACAGTGAACTATGTTGAAATTTAAATCGTTTCTTTTCATATATAAGGATGGAGGAAGTATTTGCTGAATTTATGGTTTGAATATGATAAATTTTTGTAATATGTTGGGTAGTTGTTGTGTTTAATGATAGTTAATTTTTAAGTTGAAGGAAGTGGGTTCGGTAACAAAATAGTATATAGTAATGTAAGTTTATTTTTTTTTAGTTTATGGAGTTTCTAGAGACAAGTTTAAAACTTTTACGGCGCCACGGTGAACTGATGTTCATTGTTGCATTATTTCCAAGCATAGATTTTTATAATTTATAGCACAATAATCGTAATTGTGTATGGAGTGTTGTTTACAGATTTATTAAGCAGTAGTTTTAGATTCTTTTTTGCGTATTTAGATAAACTATATAGTAGATGAAATTTGTTTGGTTCTAGAGTATTTTATGCTGAAAAAATGTAACAGTTAAATGTAGTATTAATATAATAAAAAAACTTTTCTTTTAATAATAAAGGAATTTGTTATACAAATATAATTTCATATGTAATTAAATATTTAATATTTGCCTTACTCTGGTATCGATGGTCGAGTTCCACCACACAACACGCAATGCCACCAGAATTCGACGGAAAGTGGAGAAACGGAAGCGTCTTAACGAGAACGGAACGTCTTAACACAAGGTTCCTAAGTTCCCTACGCCATAACATAAATCCTATATATATAAAAAGACAATAGATATATATATATATATATATATATATATATATATATATATATATATTTCAACGGGTTCCAATAAAACGCCAGAGGGACCCTGCAGCGTCTCATCGCCGGTGAATAATACATAGAACAGTGTTGACCTGGCGTAATTAAAAAGCTGCCGGCTGCCAGCCCTCTCTATTGATAAAACTTCTGTTTGACCAAAAATGTAAATCTGGTATTGTTATTGGATTGCTTGCTGTCGGGTACTTTTTTTTGTTTGGTAGTTTTTGGTTTTTTTTTTAATTAAAAAAAAGTAATTGTTGAGTTTTTTTTTTGGTCGGGTTTTCTGGGAATAATATGTATTGTGAGCGTAATTTTAGCGTAATTGTGATTGAAAATAAAAATGTGACAGATTTATGCTTTTCTCGATGAGTGGTGGGTAGAGAGGGAGAACCTAGTGTTAAGACACTCCATTACCCACTGTATGGCCAATTTTCGAGTTTTAGTTGCGTTTTCACTGACGGACCTTTACTTCGCATTTTGCCTACCAGAGCGATAAAATTAAAATAACAACAATCATTCCATTTACAGACAAACTCATTTAAAAACAGCTTTTGCATATGTAATAATAGCGTTTATTATTGTTTTAAAATTAAAAAGAAATTGAGGAAATTAATAATTTACTCGACCCGCTCCCGAATTACATAATAATTTGTTTACTAATTTAAATTACTTTCGTGTTCTAATAACAATATCACTTTAAAGACAATATCTATGTAAATCTTAAGGGAAGCTTACAATAGTGAGCTACGAAATCTAAAATTAAAACGGTTAATCCTTTTTTAAAATTAGCATGAACAAACGCTCAGACAAACAGACAAAAATATTAAAAATGAATGTTTTGGGTTCTATTACACATTGATAGATGGCGTACATAACAGATTTTCACATATATCTCCTATTTACAGACAGCTTTCAGTTTCTATGTTATTATATAGCACTGGTTCCCAACCAGTGGTCCGCAGAAGCCTAAATATGGTCCGCGAACGATTTTAATTTTGACTGGGGATGGTGAGGCGAAGTTTCTGTTTGATTATCACAGTTAATTTTTATTATACCTACGTGCATAGTGGTCCCTGCTACCAAGAATTATATAAAAGTGGCCCTTGATCAAGAAAAGATTGGGAACCCCTGTTATATAGTATAGATAACATATTGTTCGACGACACCGCAACGTACGTGAAGATTTTGATTTTAATTAGAGAATTTAAATTGAAGAAAAGTTTTTTTTTTAATTATCCATGTTAGTACTTGTTGTTTTCTTTTTTATTTTGGGGCCCCATAATAAAGTTCAAATGATAAGGATTTCAAATGTGTATCCATTTCTTTAATAATATCACATTTCGTCTCATTTTATTATTTCACATTACAATAAAGATTCTTATCTTAGTATATTCGATATCGAAATGTTGCACAGTAAAGAAACAGAAAGAAGAATCTTTAACTTGCTTAAAATATTATTAACCTTCATCAAAAACTTTATTTTTATTTGAAGTTTCCCAAATTTACTAAACAAAAGCTACAATCCTTTTCTTTTTTCTTTTTAGCTTCGCATTGTATCCCGTATATAGCAGGGTAGTCAGAGAGAACTTATCGTACAAGCACTCCGTTCCCATTAAGACATTTCCATTTCCCCACTTACCGTCCAATTCTGTTAGCATTGTGTGTTGAGTGGCGGAACTCAACGCCGCGCTTCGTTTCGTTACCAAAGAGAGGAAATGAAAATATCAACTAAAATGTAAAATTTTAATCTTTTTCATCATCAATAGCGCCACTGGGTATTTTTGACAAGGTAATATCTATTGAAAGGGGTTGTAATACCAACCCCTTTTAATAAAACGCTGTAAAACGTGTATAGATGGCGTTTAAGAAAAGTTATATTTAATAATTTAAGATAGATGGCGCTGTGATTTAAATGCTAGCAAATAAATTGTTGTGCTCTACTGGCACGCCTAAAAACCATAAAATAAGAAACAGAACAGAAATATATTGTTTCTAAGAAATGTATGCTAAAATAATATACACTTTTTTTTTCTTTAACAAATAATAAAATATGATAGATTAATAAAATATTTCAAAAAATGGCGTGTGTCGCCAAAATTTGAAAATAATGCTCTTATTCTTGTTTACAAGCAAAAATACAAATAGCTTCTATGTGTATCTTATTATAATAATTCATATTAAATTAACAGCACATACCAAAAAAATATTACAATTTTTCAGTATTAAAAGTTTAAAATAGTTTTTTTTGTATTTGATTAATGTAAGTTAAAGTTTAAAATTATTTGCAAAGCAAAAGATTAATAAAATGGTATAAATGTAAATTTTATTGTAAAGTCAATTCTTTGCAAGGTTACTGGTTCAAGTTCAGGAGAAAAATATATGTTTTAAATACTTTTGCCAAAAACAATTATAACTATCAAAAAACTTGTTTATATCTTTTGAGCAAAAAAAATCTTTCTTAGCTTTTAAAGAATATATGCAATATTCAAAATATCCCAGGTTCAAATCCTGCTACATTTATACATCTATACTAGTTATAAAGCTGCAGAGTTTGTTTGCTTGCACACATTAACCTCAGCAACTATTTAAAATTGAATTTATCTGAAGACGGCTGCTTAATCTTGATTCTAGGAATGGTTCCAATTGAATTACTTGGCAGCCACGACACATCAACCGTATTATATGTAGTATTAGTATTTCCTTACCTGGCAGGATGCGCGGGCGCAGCGGGCGGCACCGGTATGCAGTTGACGGGGGTCTGCTCCGGCATCTCTTCTAGGCTCGGCTCCTTATCCGTTGTTCGAGCTGAACCTGGTTGGGGAATTGGTCATTAATTATAGTTATTGATGTATTTTTTTTATTTATGGCTAGTTAAATATACTTTTAACATATTTAGTATGTTGACACATACTACTATATACAAAAATATTTAGAAAATGTGCAACAGACGTCCATGGAATTGAACCCGCGCCTCTTGGATATCGGCAAGATATGCAGTTTCAAATCCTCCTACGTTCAATATTTTTTGTTTTCTAAATAGTATTTTTTTATCTTAAGTGTGCAATAACACAAATAATGTTTAAAATATTTCTATAGAAATGTATAGTTTCAGATTTTTTTCTAAACTATTATAGTACTACAGAACTGTTGATGCTAGGAGCCAAATTTTATAATTGTAGGTTAACCGGAAGTACTCTATTAATTTTGATTTCCTTTTATAGTGTCGAAATACGCGTTTTTTGTTATATAAACGGCCATATCTTTTTTTTTAAGTAAATGTAGAAATGCATTTTTTTTTTCAGGAAATCATGGGCCCGTAGATCCAGATATGATATGGTTTGAATCCAAGCGCCAAGCGTTCCTGAGATAAAGGCTCTTGACAGACAGACGGACAACAAAGTGATTTTATAAGGGTTCCTTTTTTCCTTAAAACGGTACGGAACCCTAAAAATAGATTTTTTACAATTAACAATATACTAAAAGTTCTGAAGAAAATATATTACAAGGAGCCTATAAACAGCCGACAGCCGACACACACCTCGTGCCGCTACGCCACGATTGGCCTCAGTATAACTCTTTTAAATAAATCAATATAGTTATACAAGTTATAACATACAGTTTATTTGTACAAAAACAATACAGTTTATTTGTACATTTATTCAACATCTAAACTAAATCCATACATATAATAATAAAATCTAACTGATTGTTGTCTGTACATGGAAGATATATGAGAAAATGTAACAGAACCCAAAAAAATTATTATCTTATTACATTTCTTAACTGTTCGTCTATGGGTTTGAACACGTCAGTCTCAGAAATTTATTAAATGCATTTTTTAAAAAATGGTACTGTATTTTGGCAAACTTCTCTTAACATTTAGTTAAACTAAACTAGCTTCACGCCTTATCCCTAACGGGGTAGTCAGAGAGAAAGGCGCGCCTTACGCTACGGTAACATTTAGTTATATATCAATTTAAACTATTTTCTTCGACAATATTGTTACACAGATAACTGTGTTATTGAATTAGCTAAAACTTTAGTTTCCAACGTATAGTCTTTAAAATGACAATGCTAAAAGTATACGAAAGCAAGAATCACAATATACCTTGCGACCGCTGCAACCGCGTGGTGACTCCGGCCGGCAGCTCGGGCTCCGGCGGCGGCCTCGGCCTCGCGTGCCGCCTCGGCCGTGGCTTCCGTAGTAATTGTTTATAGTTCTCCGCCTTTTTGGATAAGTAGTAGAACCTGTTGGAGTAAAGATTATTAATGTATACGAAATAATATAACAAAATAATAATATAGAATATAAAAAAATTAAACAGCATTCACGCTGTATCTCGCACACAGCAGGGTAGCACACACAGAAGGAACCTGGTGTTAAGATATTCCATTGCGTGTTAAGTGGCGGACTTTTGCCTTGGTGCCAGATCGAAGAAATAAAAATATTATTAAATAATCATTAATTCTCTCGAGTGGGAAGCACAACTTAACACGTAACACCCTCGGGCACGACGGCCTCAAATTTTATTAATACATGATGCTGTAGATCTACAAAGTTGTAGTTTGCTAAATGTTAATACCTATACATCTACACTAATATTATGCAGTTGAAATTCTTCTTCACTTCTAATCTCAGGAATGAGTGGTTCAATCTGAAATACCTTTTTATGATAGACCATGTATTAAAAGAAAACATAGACTAACCATCCTATTAAAACGTTTTAGTATTTTTTTTAATAGTATATTTTCAATCTATTTTGTATAAATCAGTCTTGTCAACTTAAATTTTGTTAATTGAAATTGCAAGCGAAGTAAAAGAATTAAAATCGTACAATTTGTTATTTTTGTATAATACATTATACGCTATATCCACTATAAAAGGTGGTACATTAAATGGTCTTAAGTTTATATTTTGAATTTCTTATATTTGTCACCAATTTATAGTGGAATCAATCTAGTCTAGTTCAGAATAACGCCTTAATTTTATCATCACTTGTGGATCTTAAAAATAAATTAACAAATATGAATCGCTTCATTTAACCCATTATACCTGCACAGAGTCCCTGCCCTAGTCAGATTTATCTCCCGCACTTAAAATATTTCATATATACAGTTCTTTGATATTGCGATATAACCGCCCCACACGCGTCTTCGCCATAGGTAAAAGCTATTAATACATAAAAACAAAAAATCTAACCTAACACAATCCCTAACACTCTTCCTGGGCAGGAAGGAGGCGATGGTGCCGAAATTCTTGGGGTGCTGCAGGTACTTGTCCCGGAACACTTCCCGCTCGGCCGCCGACCACACGTTGCGGAGCTGCAGCGCCTTGTGCGAGCACTCCATGTCTATACAACGCTCTGGAACAATAGAGGATACGTCATAATTAATTAAAAATCTAAATTCAATGTCTAAATAACAGTTAAAATCAAAATTAATCAAGATTTATAAACGCGATAGTTGATGGTTGTGGGTTTGATTCCTGCTCAGGGGAACGTACTATTTCTATTTCTGTCCTCAATGCAAGGCCAATTACAGTGTTGAGTTCCGCTCAACTCAATTTCTCGAATTCAAACACGAAAAACGATGTATATTAGGTAAAGGTTCTCTTTGTCTATCTAACTATATTATAAAAATCAGCTTCACTCTGTACACAGCAGGGTAAGCAGAGGGAACCTAGCGTTAAGACACTCCCATCCCTATTTTCCGTCGAAATCTGTAGACATTACGTGCTGAGTGTCGGAACTCAACGCCGCCCTTTTGCATCAAAACCAGAGCGAAGAAGTAGAAATATATATTTAAATAAATATTTCATTTCCTCGAGCGGGAATCGAACCCACAACCATTCGCGTTTAGTCACACTTTGTGCCACCTTGCGGTACGACCGGCCTCTACTAACTACAAGGCTACAAAAAACGTAAACAAATATCCAACGGGCCAATGTTCATAATGAAATAAGGTAATCACAAGCATTATCGAATGTCAGTAATGTCAGTCTTGTGTGATATATACGATGTCTTGTATTGTGTTTTAAAATATAATTTAAAAATTAAAATATTTAAATAAAAACAAACAAAACACGAAACTATTTTAAACACTTTTAAAGTGTTATTCGACACTTGAAAATAAAAATACTTTTTTATGGATTTGAATCCGCGCCCCTTGAAAACCGTTCAAACGGTCTGACCACTAAGCCATACGTTCACAAGTGGACGATTGCCAAGGGACGATTCCAAATTTTATACTTTTTCAAAAAAATACAGAAAAATAAATTTTACTATTACACTATAATAACTCACTATTAGTATCTAAATGCAAAGGCCTGGCTTCCCTCGGGTCCCTCAGTAACGGAGGCACCACGGTCAGCGACCTCATCTTCTTATCCTCGTGCTCCTGCTCGTGGAGTCCATCAGCTATCTCTTCTAATTCAGCTTCAGACTTCACTCTGGCACCGAGACGGTTGAATCGCTCACGCTCTTCACGCTGTTTCCTTAATTCTGGGAATACCTGGTTAAGGACAGTTGAAATGTTAATAAAATATTATTTCACAAAATAAAAGAATTTATAAAACATAGAAAAATTGTTTTTTTTTGAATACGATTCGACTCCTCTTTTAGAGTTTAGATATAAACCACAAACTTTATTAACCAAATAACACAATTAATATTAAATTAAATTAAATTTAATTAATATTTTTCCTTGTGCTACAGTGTATTTTTCCTTGCCTACTCAGCTATATGAAAATACAGTATGAAAGTAAATATTTTTCTTTATACAATGTGGCATAACACCATAATATATTTAAATAATTCACAAAATATTTCCAATATATTACTTTTATAAGAACTTCTATGATATACATCTCCTTTTTAATGGTTTAAACGTGGTTGGACAGTACAAAAGTGGTACCAATTCGAATCCCTTAAAATTTTTGTATATTTCCTAAATTTCGCTTCGAGAATAAACATATCTTGCCTTAAATGATCATATATATTGACAAAATAAATAAATTTTACGTCTATTAACCTATAACCAAAGAAATACCAAAATTATAAGTTTTGTGGCATTCTTTTATAACATTTCATTTAACGAAGCCGTCGTGGCGCACGTGCACAAGGGTGTGACTGTAACGCATTGGGTGTAGGTTCAATCTCCACTCGGATGAATGAATTATTATTTATGTTTCGCTCTGGCACCAAGGCAAATGCCCGGCCGTTGAGTTCCGCCACTCAACACGCAATGCCCCGAAAAATTCAGGTGAAAGTGGGGAACAAAGTTTCTTAACACTAGGTTTCCTCTGCCTACTCTGCTATATCAATTTCCATCATATAAAACACAATATCACGATACATACCTTCTCAAAGAACTCGCGGTTCCTCGCGTCCTTCGCTTTCCTCTTCTGTCCCTGTTCTATTCTCTCCACTCTCCGCATCCAATCCGCGGCGCGTCGACTGTACTCCTCTGTTAGCGCATCTTCACGCTGCAAAATGTATTGAAATATTGAATTGTTTGTATGGTTTAAGTGATATTATGTTGATATAGAAATATAGTTTAATGATTATTAGGTAAAAAGACTGAAATTCAGGCTATATAATAACAATAACTAATTAATTATATATTTTGATTTATCTCATATTAATATGTGACAATATAAAGGAAATTGACAACGACGCGAAATTTAAACATGAAATGACATTTCCTTTATTAATTCTAGTCACATTTTTAAATTAATGTAATTTTTACACACTTTAAAGGTATATGACCTAACATTATGCGGCCATATAAAAAAAATATATATAAGCTAAATATTAAAATATACATCCATTAAAAAAAAATTCTAATAATAAGGCACTACAATTTACACTATATTTATTTACACTACTCTTCTAGAGCCCTACTTGATATAGTGTAGTGTAATCTAAGTATATTATTTGTTTATCTATTACTTTATAAAAAAAATGTTATTTCAATTACAGAATATCTACAAAAGAGAGCCCGTTGTGGCGCAGTGTTTGACTGTAAACGACAATTGCGGATTCGCTTCCCACATATGGAGGTTAATTACTTCTTCATTCTCTCACTCTACAAGAGTAACACATACAAGGTAAAGCGCAGCGTTGAGTTGCTCGAATCAACTCGCAATGTCTTGAAAATTGGACGAAATTTGGGGAACGAAGTATCATACACACTAACTTCCCTCCACCAACCCTATCATATGCGGAGATACATACAGAACAAAAAAAACCATATAAACAATCCTTACGTTCTCCGCTTCAACGCGAAGTCTCCGTAAATGTTCGGAGAGTCGTTTCCGGAAGGCGCGGTGTTTCCTAATGTTCTCGTGGTAGACGAGCGTGTCCTGGGGCTGGTTGTAAAGCGGGTACAGTATCGTAGGCCCCAGGTGGGAGAGGACAGCGTGGGCTGCTGCAGCCTGGAATTAAATATATAGATTTATTGTCTTTATCAATAGGTCGAGTAGATCGATTTTTTGCTGTCTAATAAAAATTAAATAGAATATATCTAAAAATATAGAAAAATAAAGAGAAATATAATATATATGTCAGCATTTGAGGCCAGTCTTGGTGCATGGGCACAAGCGTGTAACTGTGAACGCGATAGGTTGTGGGTTCGATTACCACTCGAGGAAATTAAATATTTATAAATATAATAATATTATTTAAGTAATGGAAATCCATTTCTTCGATCTAGTAACGAGAAAACAGGCAATACTTTTAGAATTCGGCGGAAAGTGGGGAGCGGAGTATCTTAACATAAGTCTGCCTCTGCATACCCTGCTACACGCGGGATACAGCGTGAAGCTGAAATATAAACACTCTTATTTTCCCACTCTATTGACATAAACAGCGGCGTCGCACTCCGACACATAACACGCAAAAATTAACCAAAACTAAAAAAAGAAGTATCTTAACACGTTCATTCTACTTACCCGTTTTCTATTATCAGCATATATACATTGCGCTAAGCTTCTATGTCGCGGCGGGGCCTCCTCAGGTTCCTCCGCCCGCGCCGGTTTCGATGCGGTTTGCTCTAACTCCTCTTGTTTCTTCTTTAACTTCTGCAGCGTCGTCTCCGATAACGCCATCTCTCTATCCACCTGGAATTTGTGATGGAAATATTTATATTTATGTTTTATTTAAGTAATAGGTTGTTTCATTAGTTGAAAATTTTAATTAAAATTAATACTCTTTAGAAATGTTAACTTATTAATTATTATTATTATTTTTTTTGTTAACGACTAGTTAAACAAAGGTTATATGGTTCAGTTCCGTTATAAGTATTCTTCCCAGGTCAATCTGGAAACTGACTACTAGAATAGAATAGTTTTATATTCTCTTACAATTAAAAAAAAAGCAATTTTGGTGCATATAAAAAAAATTATACATAAATTTATAATATATTTTACATATTCTTAAGTATAAAACAAACATATACCTTAGATATTTGCTGTAAAAGATCATCTTTTGTGGTGCGGAAGCTCTGTTCATCGATTGTAGGCTCGGAAGGTGTGTGTGGAGATAGCACCTCCACGGTATGTGAATTCATAACTGGCTCCTGGAAAACATAAATAAATATTTTTAAACATTTTTTAAAGTGTTATTCCACACTTAGGACAGAAAAATAGGTTATTTAGAAAACGTTTAAAACTTTGAACGAAATGGGACTCGAACCCGCACCACCTGGAAACCGACCTGGTCGGTAACTATAAATAAATATGTCTAAGTTTATTGTGATAGCAATAGACATTAATTCATTTTAAAATATTTATTATTCATGCCAATAATAAGTTGAAAAGTTACTTTAGTGTTCACCACACTAGTGTCCAATTGAATTTTTTTTTGTGTTGCATAGACTATATTTATAAGAAGGCTGGCTATATCACATCACGTTAATCATTTCAATGAAACCCCAACACGTACCTTCTTACACAAATAGTTATTTCCATTTGGTCAAAGCCGTAGGTAAAAGCTAGTACGGCTGACGAGCCATGGCCACCCTGAAGTTAAATTTTCTGATCTTTTTGCACACATTGCTTCACTCGGGACCAAAATAATAAAAAAATAACAAATATCCTAAAATGAAATCTGCACATCCATCTCTCTAAGTGAACTCACCCTAGTGTCAACCCTGAGCTGCTGGTGCGGGGCGGGCCGCTCGGCGGTGAGGCGTATCTTCTTGAAGGGCGGGGGGTCCGCGGGCGGCGGGTGGTGGGCGGGCGGCGCGGGCGGCGGCAGGTACGAGCCCAGCAGCGACATGCGCGTGCCGCGGTACTCCCCCGCGCCGCCACCGCCACCACCGCCGCCACCGCCACCGCCGCCGCCGCCGCCGCCTGCGCCGCGGCTGTAGCTGTCCCTACTGGGGAAAAGAGAGTTGGCTTTTAATATAGAGTAACGATAGGCAGATAGAGCTAGACAATCTACTATTTGTATTTGTTTGTAATAAAATAATATCGTTATCTTAAATAAGGGTAGGTCTGTAGATGAGTAAAAGATAAAAAAGCAATATTGGCAATGACACAAAAATATCCATATTAAAAATAATAATATTATCAATAGAATTCGAATCTTGGACTATTAGATCAGCATTAAGACACTTCGTTCCCGCATTTCTTCGGAATTCGAGATTGCGTGTTGTAGTGGCGGAACCCAACGCCGCAGTTTATTTAGTTACCAGACCCGTAAATAAAAATCAATCATTTCTCCGAATGGGGAACGAACCCACACCCACCGCATTAACAGCCCGACTCTGTCACTGTGCCACTATGGCCGCTCAGGAACTTTAATGACCACTTTAATAAGGAGGCTTGTCGTTGATAACATCTCATATCATGTACCGGTGTACAGACAGACTGACATATGTTATAACTACTAAATAGAACTAGCCTGTAAGTAGTTGGAATGAGTTAATCGTTTTAATGTAGCTATACTAATATTATAAAGCTGAAGAAAACCTCCAGGAAAGAGGGGAACGGAGTGTCTTAACACTTGGTACCCAGATTCCCTCTGCTTACCCTATTTTGTACGGTATACTGTTTACATCGTAAATTTAAAAAGAACCCAAAAGTCGAAAATCTCAGAAACTAATCGTTCAAATTGAAAATATATTTTTGTGTTAGATAGTCCATTTACAGAAAAAAGTTATATAGGCTATATTATATCATATAAGCTATTTCGTTGTAGCCCATTATACTAACTACTGAATAAAACTACCACCGGCACTTAAAATACAATGTGTTAAACTTATATACACTATTAGTTACAGGTCAGTCGTAGCGCAGGGGCACAAAGTGTGACTGTAAAACCGACTGGTTGTGGGTTCGGTCCCCACTAGAAGAGATGAAATATTTACTTTAATTTATGTTTCCATTTCTTCACTCTGGTGTCGAGGACAAGCGCGGCGTTGAGTTCTGCCACTCAACACGTAATGCCTCCAGAATTCGGGGGAACGGAGTGTCTTAAAACCAGGTTCCCTCTGCCTACCCTGCAGTGTGCGTGCAGCGTGAATTCGATTCATTTATTTATTTTTACTATTAGTTATTTCTAATTGACACAAGCAAAGTCACAGGAACAAGCTAGTACTAGTTATATATAATAAATAAATGACTAAGCTCATAATAATGACTTCAAGGAATTAAGACACATAATAGATTGTATAACTTCCTTGAAGTAAATTGTTGTCACGTCGGTATTTGTGGCGCCACTGATTGAACGTGGTTGTAGTAAGTATAAGTGTTAGGTCAAGGTTCATATTTATATGTTACTGGCTGAGGCCGTCGTGGCGCAGGGGCTCTAGGGTGCGACTGTAACGCGACGGCTGTGGATTCGATCCCCACTCGAGGGAGTCAACTATTATTTATGGAAATTTTAATTTCTTCGCTCTGGCACGACGACATAGTATCGTACTATACCTAACCATATTATATATTTGTATAATCAGCTTCACGCTTTATCCCGCCCACAGCAGGGTAGGCAGAGAGAACCCAGTGTTAAGACACTCCGTTCCCCATTTTCTGCTGAATTCTGGAGGCATTGCGTGTTGAGTGGCAGAACTCAACGCCGCGCTTAGCCTCGACACCAGAGCGAAGAAATGGAAATATAAATTTTAAGTAAATATTTCATTTCTTCGAGTGGGGATCGAACCCACAACCAGTCGGTTTTACAGTCACACTTCGTGCCGCTGCGCCACGACTGGCCTCATATATTTGTATATACATAAATAATACCAAAAATAAGTCTGTCTGGCAGGTTGTTACGCTCCATCGTATCAATGTTCGTCAAACGCAATAGAAAAAGACATTTTTGAGGTTTAATATAAACTCGAAGAAATTCTAATTTAGATACTGTATATTTTATCATAAATTCACAATCTTGTACTTATGTATGCGATGTCGATAATCGTAGTGACATTAGAAGACGCCTGAGTGGCTCCGTATATTAGAACGGTGTTCATTGGTTCAAGCTTGTACAAGAAATCGAATATTCTTAAGTATGTAACCTTACTGGACTAACTCGTATTCGGATGGAAAGTGAGGAACGGGGAGATTTGATATTTATAATACTTATCAACTTTACGGGGAAAATAATAAAAAATATATTTTATATTTGTCGCACGCGACTTTGTTTGCGTAGACTTATAGACGAAGACTGGAAAATTCCACATTTTCCCGTTACCGTAGGAATTTCGGGAAATACTGCTGCAGTATTTCTCCATACTTCCCTACTCCCCCTGACCTACCTAACCTACATAGCAAATTTTAACTTTTGAAGTCTAATATGCGTTTTGTCTATCAGTTACTTAGTAACGGAGAAGTTTTATATTTTGTATTATTATATCGCAAGTATTTCGATAAGGTGGTTCTAATTGAGTGGAATGCACTTTAAAGGTAATGACAATAAAATGTCTGTTTAATAAAAATTAAATAAAACAGCTTCACGCTGTATCCCGCACACTGCAGGGTAGGCAGAGGGAGGTTCCCTCTGTATCTGAGTGTTAAGACTCTCCGTTCCCCCCTTTCTGCCGAATTCTGGAGGCATTGCGTGTTAAATATTTCATCTCCTCGAGTGGGGATCGAACCCACAACCAGTCGCTTTTACACGACTGGCCTCAATCAATCAAGTCTGTTTAATGATTGTTGATATTCACCATATTTATTATCATTATGAAAATTGCCAACCATTTTTCTCTTCTTTCCTTTGTCGTCCTTTCTCATAGAAGTTTTGACAAATCATAGAGAATTTGTCAAAATTCCTACACTTCCTAACCTACATACATTTTCAGCAAGTATTTATTATCTATTAATTACAAAAAGAAGAAACATTAAAACCAACTACAAAATTATACTCACAAACGTACAAAACCATACATAAACGCCAAACTCACGAACCCACTTCTCGATAAACAGTAAAAAAATCCACAACTAAAATAAAACAACCACAATATCCCTTCAACGCGCTAAAAAAAAACCACTGTACAACCTACAGAAAGAAACAGGTTAAAAATAATCTAAATTAGGAGCATCACACGTGATTTCACATTTCATCTCGAGACGTGGCGGGAGGTGGGTGGAGGGAAAGAGGAGGAGGAGGAGGAGTGGGAGAGGGGGGAAGGCCAAGGTTGCGGGGGGTAACACAACGGTAGCGCAGGCTGAACTTTTATTGTAATTCCTCGCCCGCACCGACCACGTGCTCGAAAATACATCGCTGAATGAATTTCAGCATTGTATTTAGTGCGTAACGTTATTACATAGTATCACATGCATGTGACTATAAAAGCAACAGGTTGTGGGTTCGGTTCCCACTCTAGGAAATTAAGTAATTAATATTTTCATTTTAAAGATCTTCGCTCCTGGTAACTATTGCCTCGTTTGAGCGCGGCATTGAGTTCCGCCACTCAACAGGCAATGCTAACAGAATTTGGCGGAAAGTATAAGTGCTTTAATGAGAATGGAATGTCTTAACATTAGTTTCTCTCTCTCTCTCTACCTTGCTATGCCCCGAATACAGCGTAAAGCAAATAAAATATTACAAAGTAAATTGTTTCATCTTAAATCATTTCTTTAAAATGGACATATCTTGTAGTTTACTGAAGTAGCGTATTTTTTTCCCCTCATTTGACAGTTTGACAAAAACTTACCAATATATCAATCGGTTTACTTCTTTTGTTATAATTCTTAATTTTTTCCAAAGAAATTTGAGTACTAAATTTAACACCGATAAAAAAAGAATTTATGTTGATATGTATAAATACAGGGTGGAAGTGTCAGCACCACATTAAATGAAACCACAGTTTTAACTACTCTATAAAAGCCTAATATAATTCAGAAAAAAATAAATTCCCAAAAATGAAAAAGTTTTTTTTTCAAACAAAATAAATAATAAAATTATCGTTTTAAAATAAAATATAATTTGTCGAGAACGACGCACGCACACATAAACCTATCAAAGGAACACCGCCGCACACGCCTCATTTCGAAATCGAGTCGTATGTATTGGCGATAAAGTTCAAAGTTGTTTAACCTTTAGTAGTATTTTTGTAGTAGTAAGTGTTTATGTTATTGGGATCTATACGTAATCGCGTCACACGAAATACAGGTATGGATAAAAATCGTGAAATGAAAAAAAAATCCTACGTCCAAACTGTTGAGGCATCTTGATTAATTTCTTTAGGTATAGGTTTGAAATATTTTACCCTATATGCTGTTTCCGTAAATGGAGCGCTGCCTCTTCCACCCTGTATAAGAGAAAAAAAACGTTAAGTTTAACACCCCCGTGACTCAGTGGTATAAGAGAAAGGCATACAATACAAAACCCTAGGACCCAAATACAAAGCAGTATCTAGAAGCTGCCAAAGCGCTACCAGTCCGAGTGGAGTAGACAATGAAAATAAAAACAAAAGCTGGCGCGGAGCCAACCGGAGCAGTTGCGAAAGAGGATGTCCATAGTTAGTTTTGTGTATTTAGATGATTATATTCACGTTTCTTGGGATATTTTTGTTATTTTTTTTTCGTGCAGATAAAAAAACAGTGGTAAGACACTCCGTTCTCCACTTTCCGTTTATATATTTTGGATATAAAATTTATACGACGATAGCCTCAATTCTGAATTTGAGGGCAGTCGAGGCGCAAGAGCTTGAAATTGTAAACGTAACGAATTCGATTTGAACTTCAAGAAAAATGAAATAAAAATATTTTAATATTTAATTCCTTGCCCTGGTAACGAGACGCGGCGTTGAGTTTCGCCAATCAAAACGCAATGCCTCCACAATAGGCGGAAGTGGGGAATCCCCCGCATGAAAGTAAAAAGAAAATCATAGACATAATTACAGTTAGGTACCTACCTAAGATTTATAAAATTATAAACATAGTATGACATTCAGTAACGTCCAAAATTAAAGAAAAAAACAGTTGTTTATTATCTGTGCGTACATTCCGCCATTTTAATAAAAAAAAATCTTCGTTATAAAGGAAAACCACATAAAAAAAAACTCAGCACAGTATGTGAGCATTATCTTATTTCGCACGTAACAAAATCAGTTTCATCTTACATACCACAGCCCCCGGATACGAAGCCGTGTGCGGTTGTATCGACATATTTTTACCTGATTAACTAGAAAGGAGGTTATGTGTTTACCTGTACATGTTTGTGCTTTTAGGTGTAGATAGAAAACTTGGGTGATTTGTACACTCAATAAATATATATATTTTTTATTGTAGTGTAGACTTAATTTAAAATTAAAATAAAAATATTGTTTATTCAATTAAAACATTACCAGCACTTTTGAATCGTCGAGATACATAGTGGCCAGTGGTCGCGCAGGGACACAAAGTAAGACTATAAACGCGACAGGTTGTGGATTCGATTCTGATTCGAAGAAATAAAATATTTATTATTCTCATTTTTTCGCTGTAGTGTCACACACAATGCCTTTTGAATTCGGCGGAAAAAAAGAGTCAAATAGAAATGTTAATAGTTTCAGTCTTAGAGGAAGCTACTACTGTCTCGGAAGGCAGTTCTCCTTCATTATTATAATCTAGTTATAACATACCATACTCTTAATAGTAGGTAGGTGGTACGTAGGTGGTGGTAGTGGTAGAGTAGAGTGGAAATATCCCTAGAATACATTAAAAATTCCATCAAATCTTATAATAGATACTTAAAAGGAGAGACGGTATCGATTTCCTTATCAGCGACGACAACAGACGCTGCTTTGTTCTAATATGATAAAAGTTATTTTACCTTTTCTCCTTTTTTTACTTTTCGTTTTTGGCCATTTTGTTCTTTATAAAGGTTAATAGTTATATGACAAGGAGAGCTCTTAACGTTAGTGTAGCTTCGAATTCTTTAGGTCAAATTGTGTTTTTTTTTAAATTATTTTATATATCTACAGTCGCACCCTTGTGGCTCAGCGCCACGATTGCCCTCAACTGTTTTTTTATCTTCGTTTAATATAATGGAATGTTTATAAATTCGAGCACAGACGAGAGCAATAAGCTTTAATTGATGGACATGAGATTTTTATTGATAAAAAACAATGAACTAACTAGAGATGCCCTTGTCGCTAGCGGAGTGGATTTTTAATTAAAATATTTTATTAATATTAATTTGTTTTGTTAATATAACTAAATAAATTCAAATAAGTACTATGAAAGGGCTTGAGAGGCTGTCGTGGTGTAGTGGGACAGCGTCTGATTGTAAGGACGTTGGTTGTGGGTTCAATTGTCACTCAGTATATTTAATTATATTTAAATTATTTTCTTTTCCGTGCTCCCATAGATACAGCGCTGAATGGGTTATGTTCCGCCACCCACTACGCAGTGACTTGAAAAATGAGTTTGAAGTAGAGAATGGAGTCTTAAAACTAGATTTGAAAAAAGAAGATGTTACTATATGAAATGCGTATAACATATGTATTTGTAGTGCAATCGTGACATTTATTATTCAATGGTCACCGGTTGGAATTCTTCAAAGGAATGGTCATAGACATTTTACAATTTTATTAAATCAGTTTCACGCTGTATCCCGCGTAATAAAACAATTGATAAAATATTCAACACCAAATGTTCCTATCCTAAACAAACGATTACCCACAACAAACATAAATATATAAAACTCATATGTATGTATGTATGTATAGAACAAACGACGTTAATTATTTCCCGGGACATTGTAGCGCGTGGGTAAAACGTCAACGTAAACAACTTCACAGTATTCATTATGCTTATCAGATGTTCCCACGTGTATTGTAATGTACAGTAGATATAGTTGTACAGCCATACATACATCTTTTTATATATACATATAAGTGTGTGGACTGGGATTTTACTTAGTACTTAGTTTACAATCGTGAGGGAAAATAAGGGATACAGCGTCCCTCATACAGCAGGGTAGAGGGAACGTGATGTTAAGACACTCCGTTTTCAATTTCCGTTGAATTTTCGAAACATTGTATGTTGAGTGGCTGAACTCAACGCTGCGATTTATCTTTTTACCAGAGTAAGGAACGAAAATAATTTATTGACCTGAGTGACAAATGAGGATGTTCCATGTTGTATTACATAAACAAATAAAAAATAATACACGTCAAGGCGCAATGCCTCAGCGTCTGACTGTAAGCGCGATAGTTGTGAGTTCGATTCCCACTCGGAATAAATTAATTTTATTTCTTGGTACTGAGACAAATTGCAGCATTAAGTTCTAACACTCAACAAGCACAAGTGTCACAAGTGTCTTAAATCCTAACACTCTAGGTCAGTGTTTCTCAAACTTTTTTGTGCCATGCCCCACCTTAACCTTTCTAAAATTTTTAATGCCCCCTTATTATAAAAATGACATCAAATACTTATCAATTATATCTATACAATATATATGAATATTAAATAAACGAAAAATAGTTTTGACGGACACTTATTTCAAATTAACACCAACTGAATGATGTGAAACACTATGTACATTGCGATGGGGCCGTGCTCTACTTGAAGACTCCAATCACCCAGTTGATATTTTGATCTCGTCAAAGGAAATTATATACCTAAAAATTATTTACGAATTTGCCTTTTTTTGTTAAATTTGGCACCGATGACCGACTAGACCTGTGCATTGCATATAATGGGCCGAAGCGAAAGGGTTAAAGTTGTACCGTGTTCATTTTTGAATAGCCCCCCTTAACTATCAAATTGCCCTCCAGTGGGGCGCGGGCCCCACGTTAGGAAGCACTGCTCTAGCCTATAAGTATGCCCTCTTATATACGGTGTACCGTGAAGCAACAATCAGGAAACAAAGTGCCTCTTCCCTAAACTCTCCACCAAATTTAAATAAATATATATATATATATATTAAAAAAAAATGAACAAACAAACCTATAAGACAACGCCGCCGATCCATACCCGGGCTGCAGCCGCAGCGCGGGCGAGAAGGGCGCGGCGTAGGGCGCGGCGGGTCGCGCCGGCGCCACGCCCGCCTGCTTGCCGCCGTACGCCAGCGCCCCGTGCCCGTGTTCCGTTTGCCCGGGCCTGGTGGGGAAACAACATAGAAATTAGTCGCAGCAACATAGTTGTTATAATAAAATCAGCTTCACATTTGTATCCCGCACACAGCAGGGTAGGCAGAGGGAACCTAATGTTAAGACACTCCCCGTTCTCCACTTTTTGCCGAATTCTGGAGGCATTGCGTGTTGAGTGGCAGAACTCAACTCCGCGCTTAACCTCGACACCAGAGCGAAGAAATGGAAATATAAATTTAAGTAAATATTTCATCTCCTCGAGTGGGGATCGAACCCACAACCAGTCGGTTTTACAGTCACACCTCGTGCCGCTACGCCACAACTGACCTCAATGTTATTACAAACTACGTATTTAAAAAATATATATGTAGATAATCTATATTAAATACTCGAAATCGATGTCCGATCCTAACTTGTGATAATGAATTATTCCTCGACCTGGTAAGCATTTACCACTCAACGCTAGATTCTTTTAGACGACCCTGCTGTATTCTGGAGTCAGCTCAAAAGACTATACGTCCCACAGATTGTCGGGATGACTGCGATGTCAGAGAATCCACAGTTGAGACTCGTTCAGCACCATCAGATAATAATCCAAAAGTACGTTTTGCGAGTAGCTATTAGGTACTATTCAAAATTTCAACTTCCTCGATTTATATTTAATATCAGAATTATCTTGTGCGAGAGACACATCACGGATGAAGATGGTAAATGTACATCTTGATCGATAAATCGGAGAAATTTGAGAAAGTAGAAAACACAAAAAAAAGCTCTCTTTTTTACTACTATATCTGAAACTTAGACAAATTCTGAAAAAAAAAAACCAATGTAAAAACTAAAGCAATAACATATTAGAACAACCTATGAACGCTAGTCCAGATTAAGTAACAACGTATACCTGTTTCTTTACCAACAAATACAAATTTAACATGGTGGAAGTTACGACAGCAGTTTTTTTTTTAATCCGGTTCTAGCTGTATCCTGCATACAGCAAAGGGGAAACTAGTGTAAAGACACTCCGTTCCCCACTTTCCGCCGAATTTTTCGACGCATAGCGTGTAGAGTGGCGAAACTGAACGCCAAATTTTTGCCGTGGTGCCAGAGCGAAAAAATGATTTTTTTTTTCAGCTTCATGCTGTATCCCGCACACAGCAGGGTAGGCAGAGGGAATCTAGTATTAAGACACTCCGTTCCCCACTTACCGCCAATTTCTGGAGGTATTGCGTGTTGAGTGGCGGAACTCAACGCCTCACTTGATAAAAATATTAAGAAAAAAAATGAAAATATTAAGAAATAACAATTCATTCCCTCGAGTGAGGAAACATTTGTTTTTGCTGGTTCCAAATAGAACCATAGATACTTAACAGCAATTACGTGTGAAACTGTTCCAGGTCAAGAGCGTAAGCCGATCGGCAATTATGAAGTTAATGGACTAATAATTTAGGCTAAAAATAGACTATACGATAAGCCAGGGCTAGCTCGAACTATTGCTGCTAACTTACGAATAAATCAAAAAAATAAATCAGCTTCACGCTGTATGCCGCACACAGCAGGGTAGGCAGAGGGAACCTAGTGTTAAGACACTCCGTTTCCCACTTTCTGCCGAATTCTGGAGGCATTGCGTGTTGAGTGGCTTAACTCAACGCCGCGCTTAACTTCGACACCAGAGCGAAGAAATGGAAATATAAATTTAAGTAAATATTCCATCTCCTCGAGTGGGGATCGTACTCACAACCAGTCGGTTTTAAAGTGTGACTGACACTTTGTGCCGCTGCGCCACGACTGGCCTCAAAAAAATATTTATTATTTATAAAAGTCATGTTGTGGGGCCGTGGGTCTGGGTGGGTCACTATACGAAACAGAAAAAAGTAGGTTTGCATCGGAAACGAACTTCGCATCTGAACGTTGCAAACCGAAAGTCTTTCACACGATAATGACCTAGCCGAACTCAATTTAATCAGAGATTTCAACCCATAACCATCGTTAAAACTCCTGCACCAAAAAACCTAACTAACCCAAATTATAAGGAACTACTAAAACATGTGTTAACAACCCTAAAATCTATCAGTTTTATTACAGCTTATCTCAAATCAGTATAGCCTGTATTTGATAACGTAATAAAAGTAACAAACGCAATCATTGGCACTTGCTCGATGCGGATGTTAGGCGATTGAACGTCTCCACAGACCGACAGTGTACGAAATTACTTAACTACTACTGTATACGCGTATACCTACAGCTTCACGCTGTATTCTATATATAGTAGGGTGGACAGAGGGAACCTAATACATTCTGTTCCCTACTTTTCACCCATTTTGCAAGACATTACGTGCTGAAGAGCAGTACATTGTTTTGCCAAAGGTGGGAAATGAAAATATTATAATATAATTTGTCCCCAAATGAGAAAACCCATGAGCCAACTAGTCATATTTTGTCTCTGTGGGCAATAGTGGGCTTAAATTTTAAATGAAACTATTTTAACCGGATTAATCGCGTATATTTAAGATTATACATTTTGGAAACCCAACGTTTTATCAGCCTACCCGTGACCACGGACTATTGCAAAGGATTCGAAACGTTGGATTTCCAAAAATGTATAAAATTACAAAATATACGCGATTAATCCGATTAAAATAGTTTCATTTAAAATGTGTAATAATCGCGAAAATCAACGAACTTATTAGTGGGCTTAAAATTTAAAATATTACTTATAATTTGTGACTATTTTTGTACGTGAACAAACGGACAGATCAACAATTTCATTATAAATATGTATAGATTGGTTTAAGATGACTAACAATACTATTTGTGTTGCACCTGACTGGTGGTGAATCATTACTTAACAGCAGTTATTTTCCTTGTCACGACTAACCTTAGGTCACTTTAAGATTGAAACGCAATATTTATATAATTTTTAAGAAATAAGTCGTGGCGCAGGTGCACCAACGTGGAACTGTAAACTGTGGGGTGTTCAATACGCAAAGCCTCCAAAATTCGGCCTAGCCTACCAGGTTTTGCTCTGGCTATCCTGCCATGTGCGGGATACAGCGTGAAGTTACAAAAAGTAGGTTATTTTTTGCAATAAACAAAAGAAAACTAAGCGCAACGTTAAGTTCCAACATTTAACACTCAATTCGATTTAACAGATTTAACGTAGCTAGTTACTTTTTTTTTTAATTTAAATTATTAAGAATAAATATAAGGATATTACAAAAGAAATCACTATCAAATATTCTTTTATCATAATANCACTAGGTGTAAACGCACTTGCACATATTAGACAAATGCTCTCCTCATCCATAACATCTATTTTATTACACACAAACGCAAGTACTTCATTTATGACTATATTACATTTCGTACATTTCACCGTATTAGACATCTCGCTTCCGTAATCGACCGACGGCAAGCGCGGGCGCGTCACGATTGATACAAATAAATTAATACAAACTAAATTTAAATTGCGATTCACGGTAATTCCCCAGCAGGAAATAATGAAAATAAACAATACGTATAATTTAATAACGTTATATCCTTATTATTCAGCATAAATATGTAATTATTTACTGCGTATTATTGTATGTTTGTTTACACTCATCTTTGTTAGGGCAGGGCATAAGAACTGCAATTATTTTTATGGGAAAATCTATTTTATTTTATAAATTTAATATTTCATAGTATATTAATTAGCGGCGTTAAGTTTCGCCATTCAGCACTCGACGTGCCGAATATCGACGGGAAGACGAGAACATATTGTCTAAACACTATGTCTTCTCTGCTTACTCCGCTATATATATGCGGGATACAGTGTGAAATAAAAAAACAATTTAGGTTTAAAAACTACCTTAAAACCTTTTTTGTTTTTTTAACTTAATTATTCGAGCAACAAAAAAATCGGCTAAAAGTCACTTTGACAAGTTAAAAAATCATTTTGACAGGCATTTTGTCAAATAACTAACTAGAAAGCACAAAATATAAAACCAAAATCTCTTTAACTATCTGACGTTTAATTATCCCACGAAAGTCAATCGCCGGTGTCATCCGGGATGTAAAAGCAATATGCATATGTTATACGTGTTGGATTTCAACCCGTTATATCGTGTTAACTGGTTTTATTTATCGATAGTAATATGTATCTCTATTACAGCTTCACGCCGTATCCCGCATGTATAAAGGTAGGCAAAAAGAGCCAAGTATTAAGACACTCCACTCTCCACTTCCCATAAACTTTCACATGTCACACTTTGTGCCCCTGCGCCACGACTGGTCTCAATTTTTTTAACATCGTAAATATAGAAGTGGTTTTACATCGATGTAGACTGATCTTTCATACCACACAACGGATTTTAATACGGTTTTTACATGTAAAGAATGATTTAATATGTAAATTTATAAAACAAGATAATCTCAGAAACTACTGATTGGAATAAAAAAAATATTTTTGTGTTGTATATTAGCCTATATAACATTACATTGACCAAGCCTCAGTAAAAAACCAATATGCATATTATATTAATATAGAACAAGCGGGCGAAGCCGCGAGCGGGACACCAGTCGCTATAATTGTAAATATACAACATAGTCAAAGAAAGTTTTGTTTATTCGTAAAGTAGATCTGCCAAAGACCTTGACCTTTAACAGCGTTAAAACGATCGAACACTCTCGACGCTTCATTCATATTTTCCAATGAAACACTTCCATTTAAGTTAAATAGACCATTTATAATGTAACTTTATGTGATTGTAAAATGAGTTAATATTTAAATATTACTTTTTGTGGAATAAATGGCAAAGTAAAAAAAAATTGAGGCCAGTCGTGGCGCAGCGGCCTGAGGTGTGACTGTAAAACCGACTGGTTGTGGGTTCGATCCCCACTCGAGGAGATGAAATATTTACTTAAATTTATATTTCCATTTCTTCGCTCTGGTGTTTAGGACAAGTGCGGTGTTGAGTTCTGCCACTCAACACGCAACGCCTCCAGAATTCGGCAGAAAGTGGGGTACGGAGTGTCTTAACACTAGGTTCGCTCTGCCTACTCTGCTGTGTGCGGGATACAGTGTGAAGCTGTTTTTTTTTTTTATAAAAGTTAAGTTTTACCAGTTAGTAAAGGTTAACTAGATTTAAACCTACAGACATCGAGTAAAACTGAATACAACGCTACTGCGCTACTACGCTCAATAACGTTACTTAAACACAAATCATCGTTTGTACTCATGGGTAATTAAGAGCATTGAACTTTTATAAGTAGGTATTTTATATTTGTTTGCCATATTTCAGTACTTATTAGTAGTTTACTATTAATTAATACCTAAAATAATTCTGCTGAATTTCCTTGTTTTGATTTATTCACAACTTAGGGCTGGGACAGTACAAGTTTATAGTATTATTTTCTAATAATATATTTATTAGTATTCTTCTCTCTATCTTCAGATATTTTAACATTAAAAAGATAGATGATCTTAGGTAACTTAACATACGCTGAAGGTTGGTTTGGTTGATCGCGTTGATCTCAGGAACTAGTTCGATTGAAAAAATATTATACTATTTTAAAGAGGCAAAAGGCAACGTTGAATTCCGCTACTCAACACGCAATAGCTCAGCGAAAAATAAGGAACGAAAGTGGGAACTTAATGGGAACGAAGTGTATCAACACTAATTCCCCAAGTTACCTACAGGATGAAACTAAAAAATCCCCTCAATAAATTAGACGCCACAACCTACCCACAATCAAATAAAATAAATAAAAATATGATATTTTATATACATAAATATAACATAAAAACGACACGCCACCTCCCCTGGAAGGGTCAGTCACCGCTCACCGCTGAATCAGCTGGCGTGGTGACTCAAACGTAACGAACCTTCAGCAATTATCGCCTTCGCGAATGACAGGGTTTTAGTATAGCTATATAGTATATTTTATGTTGAAGCATTTTTATGTGAATAATTTAATATGTTTTTCTATATATATATTTTAAGGGTTTCGTATTTCGAAAGGTGAAAACGGAATCGTTATAGGATAACTTTGTTGTCCGTCTGTCTGTTTGTCAAGACCATTTATTATATAACGATGAACTGTGACCAGAAATTTTGTTTACCTGGATTTATTTATTTTATTGTATATTTTTTGTACACAGATGGGTATATTTTTATTTAAGCTTCACGCTGTATCCCGCAAATATAGCAGAGTAGACAGAGGGAACCTAAGAACGTAGAGTTAAGACACTGCGTTCTATTCAAGACTTATTCTTTCCACAATTTTCATCGTATTTTGGAGGATGGAGGATCTTAACGTCTGAAATGTATATAATTAAGTTAATACTAATATTTATTAATATGTTACTAATACATAAACTATTAAATATATATTATAAAATGTTATGTAAATAAACATATTCCAGATGCAAAATAGACTACGTGGGTATAGAACCTATACCCTCCGTCGTAATACAATCACTTATCATAAATTATTAAATACCAATAATAAAAAGAGATCAACAGAACTGGCTTCTTTTTCCTCTTAGCAACTACCTGTCTTAGTAAAATACTATGCGTAAGTTTATACTTAACTAGCCAGTCTTGATATTTTTTATAGCATTGGCCTTGAGTCTGTATACAATTGTCAAATTTCAAAATGACTTAATCGCGCTGTATCGTTCGACTATATAGAAACTAAACATACAACTTAAATAAATTATACTAAAATGTAAGTATTTTTTTTCACCACTTTAGATATTTATGTGTATATTTTTTTAATACACGCTGTAACCCGCATATAGCGCAGGATAGGCAAAGGAAATATATTGTTTAGAGTTTGGACACTCTGTTCCCCACTTTTCGTTTAATTTTCGTGATACGGGAAATTAGGAAACTAAATATTATCCATTCCCTCGTGTAGGAATCGAACTCACTAACGTCGCCTTATATTAAAACACTGCCAATGCGACTCGACCTCAATAATAGCTATACACAATATAAATCAGATTTCACCTACAAAATCGAAAGTAATTAAAATGGAAGCCTTTTATCAGATTATGGCTGACACAGCATTAAAATGTTGAAGGTATAATGAATATTACCATTGAGCTCTGCGATAACGTGACTTTGAAATAAATGTTATAATATGAACGAAGCGGTCAAGTGCGAATTGGTTTCGTCACTTTATTCTATATTTTTTCCTTTTTTCATATTTTTATATTATTTTCTCCTATATTTTTTTCGTTTCGTCAACAACAGTCAACAGTCAACACGGAATGCTTCCAGAATTCGCAGGAAAGTGGTCTTAATGGGAACGGAGTGTCTTAACACCAGGTTCCCAAGGTATCCTCCGCCTACTCTTCTAAGTGCGGGATACAGCGTGAAGCTAAAAAAATCCTATTGACAGAGTGTAACCAACTATTCACCAACAGGATACTACACTAACCCAAAAAAAGGTTTAATATTATATAATATATTTTTTAAAACAAATTTCACTATGTATCCATTGACGTAACTTTACGTAGATAAAAGAAAAAAAAATAGAACTAGAATTCCTCCTTTTACTTACAAAATAGGTGTGGATATAATGTATTAATATTTACAAGCCACTCCGAAGTGGTTATTGCGTTATTAACGGACAAACAAACAGATCGTTTTACTATTTGAAATGTAGGGTGATGGACGTCTATTTATGTTGGCATAAAATTCTTTCAGCGATTGCGTCATATAATATATAAACACTAGTGATGTATCTCGAGATATGGGTGCCTACTATGTGTTGACAGCTTTTTTTTTCAGCCTCACGCTGTATCCCGCACACTGCAGGGTAGGCAGAGGGTAACCTAGTGTTAAGAGACTCCGTTCCCCACTTTCTGCCGAGTTCTGAAGGCTTTGGTTGTTGAGTGGCAGAACTCAACGCCGCGATTTGCCTCGACACCAGAACGAAGAAATGAAAATATGAATGTAAATAAATATTTAATTTCCTCGAGTGTGGATCGAACCCACAACTAGTCGGTCTTACAGTCACATTTTGTGCCCCTGCGCCACGACTGGCCTCAACGACTTGATTGATATACGGTTGATACTTTGACGAAAATAAATATGTATGTACTAACGGGTCATAGAATCGTGGACACCCTGGGTTTAGGTTTTCTAAACTTTTGCGCGTTGTTCACTCGGAAAGGAAATCAAAATATAAAGAAAAAATTCCAAAATTAAATCTACATCATCTATAGCTAACTTCAGGGTGTGGTATAGTATATTAAATACTACACTCTCGAAGCGTAATAGGAGTATCTAAGCAGAGAAACATAGAGTTAAGACACTGCGTTCCCTCTTCATTTGTGATTCCTCCATAGTGTAATGTTATTAAGTAGTTTAGAAAGCAGTGATATAGCACTACTTTCTTTCATTTACACCAAGCGAAAAAATATATTATGTATTTCTTCCAATGTACAGCACGGTTTGCGGTCGTGACGCAGCGGCACAGCTTCTTCTTTTAAACACGAAGGTTGCGAGTTCGATTCCTACTACGGTAAATGTAAATATTTAAATATTTTTTAATTTTTCTCAGTCTGGTAAACAAAGCGCGGCATTGAGTTCCGCCACTCATGACTCATCATCGCAATGTTTCGAAAATTGGAAGTAGAAGTGGGAAACGGAGTGTCTTAACACTAGGTTCCCTCTGCCTACCCTGCTACATCCGAGTTGCAGCAAAAATTAAAACAAAAGTACGTTATATCAACAACATTCAATCTCCACAATAGAAAACTAACTAACATTTAGCTCCAAAAGCAATCTAGATAAGATAAAATCCAAACTAAAACATTTTCGTTATACCTAAGTTCCTACGATACAATATCGTATAATAAACAAAGACAAACAAACATACATACGGAATGGAAACAACTACCTACATAACGAATGTAGAGCGTCAAACAAATTAATTGTAAGTACGGAGTGAATAACCGAGCAGCGATCTATATATAACGCGGTCTGTTTTACTTTTCACGGTCACTCCGTTTTTTTCTGATATTGACGTATATACAGTACTTTTTTTTTCAGTTTGACGCTATATCTCGTATGTAGCTGGACAAGCAGAGGGAAAAATGTCAAGACACTTCGTTCTCTAGTTTAGGTGGAACTCTATGGAAATTGTGTTGAGTGGTGGAATTAAACGCCGCACTTTGCCTCGTCCAGACCAGAACGAACATATTAAATATTTCCTCGAGTGGAAATAGAACTCACTACCTGTCGCGTTTACAATAACACGCTGGTGCGAACGATTACCCTGCTATGTGCGGGATACAGCGTGAAGCTAAAAAATAAATAAATATAAACGATTTTTTTTATTACAATTTAGTTATTCTCATCAATCATAATTAAGGTTTGGATCGTCAATACGTAGTTTCAAAAAAATTTGTAAAAAAAAAAGAAACAAAAGTAGTGATTTAAATCATTCATTTCCCACTACACTGTGATGTAGTGACCGTGTCTAGCTTTGCTCTGGTTCAATCGGAGCGGAACAAACGTTAATAGAAAATCGACTTCCGTTCGTGCGGATATCGAACCGGTTGCTTCCGCTGACGTTGATTGAGCCATCTAATAAATGACTAACCACAGGTGGTTATTTAATGATAGTTAATACTTAATAGTGGATTATACATATCTTTTTCTATATACATATGTTACTTACATTTCTTTTATTGAATTTTAAGCATATTTAAAAAAAATTATGTATATTTACAGTAAAGATGTATTTAGGTTTTTAGTTTTTTTTTATTTAGTAATTTCTATTGCGTAGTTCACACATAGAACGATAAGTAAATGGGGCCTAGTGTTAAAACACTCCGTACCCACTTACCTACCTTCCTCCCAGCTTTCCAGACATTGTGGAACTTAACAATCAATAAGAAAACAAAATTATATTATTTTTTTATATACATCCCTAAATCAGAATTTGAACACACAACTACCTTCGTCGTTTAATATAAACAGATAATAACAACTGACACGACACAAAACAATGTTTAATGCTATCATTAGATAGCTCAGTGGAAATACCAGTACATAATAATAACATAAACATATGACGTTTTTTGTTAAGTTTCACGCTGTATCCCGCACATTGCAGGATAGTCAAAACGGGCTTGGAAACCTAGTGTTAAGACACTCCGTTCCTATTAAGACATTGTGCCAAATATGTAATATGTATTAAATATGCAATGTTTATTAATTCTAGTCTAAGGCCATCGTGGCGCAGTGGTAGTGACGTTCTAACTAGCAATGTAAGATTGGGTGCTTTCACCGTTCCTGTACTATTCACGATGCAGGAAATGAGTGAAGCAAATGTATTTAAAATTACTTATTTAGCGCGGTTTGCCCATCAGAGTAAGAAAATAATATAAAAAACTACTACTACTAGTTATTCCCCCGAACAAGAATGGAACCCACAACCGTCAGTTCACGACTACCCAACGACACTACGACCTCAATCACCAAAAAAAACCATAACATATTAGTAATCAGCATATGCCACAAACAATGTAGGTCAAATAGAGGTCTTAACTACGTATAAGTTAAAAATACTGAACGAAACAATAATAAAGCAGTTTTGTATATAAGAGCATGTATGTATGTGTGTATGTATGTATGTGTGTATCTATGTATATGTGTATGTATATATGTATGTGTGTATGTATGTATGTATATATGTATGTATGTTCGTTCCGCTTAACGCGATCGCGGTCGTCCAAAGTCACTTACGATAACCCGTCTAGGGTAGACGCTAGTGGTTACGTACGTAGGTATTTAGCACTGGAGAAAGTTTTATGAAATTTATGAATGTATAATTTGCTAAGAAATTTGATTTATTAGTTTCATCTGAGACGGTGGTGTCGCAGTAAACGAGATGGGTGTGGGTTCGATTTGAACTCGGGGTAATGAAATATTTTAGTAATTTCCTTCCTTCGCTCTGATAACGATGCAAAGCCCAGCGTTGATTTTCGCCACTAAACAGGCAATGTCTCGAGAATTCGGCGGTTAATGGGGGACGGAGAGTCTTAACACTATGTTTTCAGGTCCTTGCGGTATCTCATACATAGTGGACACACAAAAATAACAGAATTTGAATCCACTTCCATCATTCATTGCGTTTACATGAAAACCAAGTAAATACAGCAATTATTTAATACGCTCTTTTAACGTCAAGAATATTCTCCAGTTAGAGGTATATAAAATGGGATCTCATTTGTCTATAGAAGGAACACTCGAGCTACGTATATTCGGTTTTCGCTAAAAGCTGTGTTTCTATTCTCTGTCCGATTTTAATGGAATTTTCCCACGATTTTAGGAAGCTTTCACGTGGAAAAAGTTTTTGTTTAATCCATACGATGGGTAAAGAGAACTAATTAGATTTTATTTAAAAAGGTTTATTATTTTGTGAAAAAATAAATATGATTTCAAATAATATAATTTCTTGAAGTTTTATTATTTTGTGAAAAAATAAATATGGTTTTATAATGTTTCTACGAAAACTTGGCTATCTGGCTCTATTTGTTAGATATATTTTTTACTTATTATTTTGTTTACTGTTCAGAAGGTGAAAATAGTGATTTTGTTTAGGTTCACGTTGCAAAAAAAAGGAACGTAAACAGAAATATTTTTTCATAGTACAATTATATTATAATATAACATTTTTATTTTAATTATTGAAAATCGAAGCCCCAATCATCCTCTTTACAGTCAGACACTAACCCACCGCCACTATACTCGTAATAACTAACACCTATATAAATAACACAATTTTTTTTATTCAAACATCAAACCTACGATATCCAGCGAAGAGTTCACAACCATAAAAAGCAAGCCAGTCAAAAAAGTACTATACGAGTACATTTGACATTGAAGTCTTAGGTACCTACTGTATTATAAAAAGTAAGTATCATTTGTCGTAATTGCGTGACTCATAAGACCTTCCGTTTGGTAACAGAGGGTACTCGAGCGCTCCGGTTCCCCGGTCGGGCAGCGCAGCGGTCACCTCGGACGCAAACGGATAAGTGCTTACGTATACTAAACTATTGTATATGGAAATGGTAATTTTTGGTTGTTATTTCAGTTTATGCGCTAACGTAGTACGAAAAAATGAATAATTTTACATAACTATTATATACAATGCTTCTATTTTTATTGTCATCTTTCATAGTCGTCAGCTGTTTCATATTAAATATTATTAATAATTTCCCATATTTAAAAATAGATATATAAATTGTTATATGTTATTCTTATTGAATTTAAACAAATAATTAATCACTGTTTAAAAACCTTTTTTTTTCACCTCACACTTTACGCTGTCCCCTGGGAACCTAGTGTTAAGACACGCGTGTTGAGTCGCGGAACTCAACGCCAATTTAACTCTTTGTCAGAGCGAGGAAATTAAAATATTAATTTATTAAATATAAAATAATTCAACATATTAACAAATATATCATTTCCTCGAGTGGGAATCGAACTCACAAACGTCGCGTTTACACTCTTGTGACCCTGCGCCACGACAGAAAAATACATCTCAATTTTAATACAAGAAGTATCCGAATATCAAACTAAACACAAACCAATTTAAAAGTTCAACCAAACATAGTAGGTATTCAAATGAACCCAAACCAACATCAATACACAGCTATACCTAATACTATTTAATTTTCAAATCGCCACAGAATGCCTTCACAGAATGTCAGCAGAATGTCATTTGCATATATAGAGAAACGGTCGACGACCGGCCACCGTGTGTTTTAAATACAATATTATATTGACATAACTACAACACCATTTCAATTCTGATGATAGTGCTTGAAAAACAAAAGAAGTCCAGAAACCTTGAGGCATAGGAAACATAATGTTGAGACTCATTGTGTGTTGGGCGGCGGAACTTAACGCCGCGCTGGGGCTATCAAAGTGGAGAAATAAAAATAATTTAAAAATAAACAATCCACCGAGTCAGGATTGAATCCAGTCAGTTGTTGTCTGATAAGAGAGCGTAAGTTTGAAAGAAAAATATTTAATATTCGAATTTATTATAAAATTTACTTATCATTTTACTTAAAACCTTATTTATAATTCGTGGGTTCGATTCTCGCTTGGGGAAAAGCATATTTTGGTTTCCTGGCCCTGATGACAAAACTAAGTGCGTCATTGAACTCCGCCACTCAATGAAAAAAAAATTAAAAATTGGACGATGTGTTGAAACAGAGTACCAGAAAACTTTGCCAACTCTTTTATAAGCGGGATACAGCGTGAAAATATAAAAAAAAAATAAGAAAATGGAAAGAAATTGAAACAGTAAGCCTTTGAGATTTAACTAAAAAAATATCAACTTTAGATAGACAGAGATATCCATCCACACGTCAACGTCAGTAAAGCGGCGCTAATAAAATATATTTGGCATGCATTGTACCGTAAGCGACCCAAAAAGAGTTCGCGAAATACAAAGCAATTGAATTTTAAATATTATTTTGTTGGTCCAGTGAATGATGTCGAATATAAACGACTGGGCTGTAGATGATGAAGATACCCATCATCATCATCATCAGTCTGTCCTTGTCCACCCCACGCCACTGAGCTCGCTCTTTAGCTCTTGGCATCCAGCTGCTGGTGGAGCTGGAGGCTTGCCGAGGAGTGGTCGGAACGCACTCCCAACGGTCTTTCATTCTGCGACAATTATGACCAGCCCACTGCCACTTCAGTCTACTAATGCTTTAGGCTATGTCGATAATTTTGGTTCTCTGTCGAATATTTTCAATTCGAATACAGTTCCTTGAATACGATATTTATCTAGATCAAAAATTTGTAAACTCAAATAAATCAGCTTCACGCACAGAGTATGATGACACTCCGTTTCCCACTTTCTGCCGAATTCTGGAGACATTGCGTGTTGAGTGGCAGAAGTCAACGCCGCGCTTAACCTCAACACCAGAGCGAAGAAATGGAAATATAAATTTAAGTAAATATTTCATCTCCTCGAGTGGGGATCGAACCCACAACCAGTCGATTTCACAGTCACACCTCGTGCCGCTGCGCCACGACTGGCCTCAAAAATTTGTAATAATTAATAAAATCATATCGACATTTTTTAAATCTAAAAAATATGCATTTTAAAGTATTATAGGTATACCTAACTATCAGACATCAGTATTTTGATCGCATTAAAATTCTGCAGAAAATTTCACGCATAGCGGGACTTAGGCGTGTTCAAGATAGCAAGCACGGGTTCAAATACCGCTACATCAAATTGAATTTTGATACTGCATTTTAATATGTGAAACATATGTTTTTTACATTTGTATCAAAATATAAATATGATTAATACGCTGTTGGCAGGCAAGACGTAATAGTGGGAAAATTATAATTTTTTTTCACAGCTTCACACTGCGTCCTGCATGATACAGGGTCGGTAGAGGGAGTCTAGTGTTAAGACACTCCGCTCCACGCTTTCCGCCGAATTCTGGCATTGCGTGTAGAGTAGCGGAACTCAACGCCGCGCTTTACCTCGACACCAGAGCGAAGAAATGAAAATGTTAAATTATAATTTATTAGGAATAAGTTACTTTGACTCTCTACCTGTTGAACGAATGAAATTGATGACGAAAGAAGAGTTTTTTTTTTTAGTGAATGTCGTATTTTATTAAGAAGATATGGGCTCGATCTTATGTTTTGATGTTTAGTTTCAATACTTTTTCCCTAATTCAAAATTCGATGGTCTTCGATTTTATCAAGAGCATAAGAGTAACAAATTTTAAACTAATTTGTTCTAGAAGTTTCGTAGAAAACCGGCTGAGACAGACGAACATACAGCGATCTTACAAGAATTTCGTATTTTATCATTAAATTTCTATTGGTCAAAATCTTGGAAGTAGTGTACTCTACATTTAATACAAATAAGATAAAAGTATAGAGAAATTGTAAACAATATACTGTTTGTGTCAAAGCACATAAATGTGAAACTGATGACCTATTCGTCACTATATTATTATCAAAACGTTTTTAAACAAATATTTAAGTTAATATGTCATTAAATTTAATAGGAAATGTTATCAGCATTCAGTTATATTTAAGTTGATAGTGGAGCAGAAGAAAGTGGGGAGCGGAGTGTCTTAACACTAGACTCCCGCTGCCTAGGGTAGGTTAGGTTAGTTAGTTATATGCGGGATATAGCGTGAAGCTGGTAAAACGTATTTTGAGTTTACTCCAATTCTTTATATAAAAATATTTTTCTTTGTGAGGAGAAAGTAAAGAACGGTTGCAAGGTGACTAATTTTGTAATGCTCGCTCTTCAACAAAAAGTTTATGAAACTAACCTTCAGAGCGCAAACCTCCAGAAGTACTGATTTGACTATTTTATAACACACCTACAACACGTTTTAAATACTTATTAAGAAAACGTATTGAAACGTTTGAGGCCAGTCGTGGCGCAGGGGCACAAAGTGTGACTGTAAAATTGATTAGTTGTGGGTTCCATCCCCACTCGAGGAGATGAAATATTTCTATTTCTTCGCTTTGGTGTCGACGCAAAGCGCGGCGTTCATTTCCGCCACACAACACGCAATGCCTCCAGAATTCTGCAGAAAGTGGGGAACGGAGTGTCTTAACACTAGGTTCCCTCTGCCTACCCTGATGTGTACGGAATACAACGTGAAGCTGATTTATTTATTTTATTTAAGAAAACATATAAAAATTTTAACGTAGCGGGATTTGAACCCGCGCCTCTTTGGATCGTCCAAGAAGCGCCCATAGTCTAAAGTCTATACTTTGTCTTAATCGTTAATTTTAACTATGCCTGATACACAGTTACGACTTCCCGAACCGATTTAGTATATCCCACTGACATCAAAGGAGAACACTAAAATAGAAGGAAATAAGGGTATTCGACGTTTCTTAGAATAATCGGTTTGTTTTTTCCGTTTTATTGTATGCTTACTTTCTATTATTGGAACGAAAAGAGGGAATTCAATATAATATGTAACTATATGCGCAGGGGTGGACGGCTCTTGGGTTCGATTTCCATTTGAGGGAATGAAATATTTAATATTTTTATTTGAGGCAAAGGGCACGGTTGAGTAACCTCAACTAACACATAGCAGGGCAGACCCGTTCCCATTTAGACACTTCCATTCTCCCATTTTCCGCCAAATTCTGAAGACTGGTAAAACTCAACGCCGCGCTTTGCCTCGTTACCATGTTATATAATTTATATCCTCGAGTGGGAATCGAACCCACCTGTCGTGTTTACAACACTAAATTGGTAGACTAATTCTTACCAATAAATTAACGAATACCAATCAAACAGACTTACTATGTACTGTTATTTTAAAAATTCTAAAGTTAATAATACTTTAAAAGATATACCTATATATAAATAAAAGATATACCTATTTATTATCATTTTTAAATTTTAAGTTTACCTATATCTACTTTAACAAACTATATAACAATATTTAAATTTAAGATATTTTATAGGTAAATTTTCCCCAGTAAATATCTCGAAAAGTACTAGTTGTGTTTCGAGACAACTTTCACTAATCGACGATGACTTTCCAAGAAGGTACAGTGTCTATTAGGTTAGCTACTATAATTATATGTTGGCATAGAAGGCTAGGCAGATAAAGCCTACAGTTGAGTCACTCCGTTTCTAACTTAATACCTAATTTTCGTGATATTGCGTGTAGAGAGGCGGAAATCAACGCCGCGCTCTATGTACAAGAGTCTTGAGCGACAGAACGCAACGCTGATTCGCTCTCGTTACCCGATAAGAAGCGAAGAAATGAAAATATAAAATATTTAATTTCCTCGAATGGGAATCGAACCCACAACAGTTTACAACGCTTGTACCACTGCGCCACGACAACTACGCGATTATATTAACATTTATTAACTAAGCAAACAAAAAAAAACAAAAAATAGAACTCCAAACCGTATCTACGAACAAACAAACGCGAAACACGTCTGTCTCTACTCCTCGGGATTGCACCAGGCTGTTTAAAAATACTTTCTCATTTCTATCTTACATTATCTAAAACTAAAACTTAATATCTAGGGAACAGAGTTCGAATTCGTTGTTTTACATACGTCGTTTACGGCGTTTCTCTTATGAGGTGATACACAGTATGGCGGAACAGGTCATCGTGCTAAACTATATATTGCTGTACTATATATATATATATATATATATATA
>JAAIXJ010001888.1:195033-227759 GCA_013403705.1 Heliconius hermathena | reverse complement strand
GTTCCCCACTTTCTGCCGAATTCTGGAGGCATTGCGTGTTGAGTGGCAGAACTCAACGCCGCGCTTAACCTCGACACCAGAGCGAAAAAATGGAAATATAAATTTAAGTAAATATTTCATCTCCTCGAGCGGGAATCGAACCCACAACCAGTCGGTTTTGCAGTCACACCTCGTGCCGCTGCGCCACGACCGGCCTCAATATTTGATACTAATTCTTTAAAATAACTGGAATAATATATTTAGTATTGTTTTGTATCAGCTTCACGCTGTATCAGAGAAAGCCTAGTGTTGAGACACTGGGAGTGTCCTTTACGTCACAATATGTAGGTATTGCGTGTTGAATGGCGGAATTCAACACCGCGATTTGACTCGACACGAGAGCGAAAAAGTGAAAACATTAAATATTTAATCTCGAAAGGGAATCGAACTCACAACCTCTTGCGTTTATAGTGCAAGCTTGTGCTTCACGATTGGACTCATAATTTTATTATAATGAAAGTCATTTACCAAAATAATAAGTTTTTTTTTACTTTTCACTCGTATGCTTCGTATAGCAAAGTAGGTAGAGTGAGCCAAATGTTAGCGTGACACAATTTTTACCCGACCGCGGCGAAGCCCAAAAAGGCGGTTATGATTTAACGCGCATGTATTTACATCCGTTCCTTTGTTCCCCTGAAACTGATAAACCAGTGAACCGATTTTGATAAACGTTACACAATTAAATTTGTCTCGATTACGCGAGAATCACTAGATATATTAATTTAATTTATGCAATCGAATTTTCTATTTTTTATTATTACAAAAATACGTACATCCACAATGTTTACCATCAAAAGCAAAGTCATTTCCACCAACATCCCATAGAATCATTAACCCCATAAAACTCATGTACACACACACACATACACACACGCTAATACACACACACACGCGCGCCGCCCACACCCGACTCGTCCTTGACAGCGCCGCGTTTGTCGTCGCTCAGTTTATTTCTGACCGACTCCTGCCGGACTTATGTTTATCTATTTTTGAATACTATTTTACGTTTTTTTTGGATACTTACTTACGACATATCCATATTTTCTTCATTTTTGTATAATGGAAAAAGAGATTATAATACTTATTTAGAAAACGTATAAAAATTTGAACGTAGCGGGACTTGAACCCGCGACTCCTGGAAACCGACCCGGCGCTCTGACCACTAAGAGAGAGACCACTGAGAACGTATGGCTTAATGATCAGAGCGCCTGGTCGGTTTCCAGGAGTCGTAGGTTCGGGTCCCGCTACGTATTCCACGCTGTGTGCGGGAACCAAATACTTTAGCAATCAAAGTAGACATAAAATACAAGTTATCCTTACATATTATAATGTCGACAAGTACTAAAAATGATCACAACAACGTATTGTTTTATAGCAGTACCTACATCGATATATATAGATATAGGTATGTATACGTGCGTACGCGCAGGTGTGGTCGCGCGCATTCGAACAGACTCATTTCAGATATGCACCCGCGGCCGTGACTCACCGGACTTCCTTTCAGATGCTATAATAACAATGTTTTTTTTTTCTTTTCTTTGATAAACCGTTGTTTATTTTTGCAATTTTTTATCACTTTTGATCATAGATAGGTAGCGAGTTTCATCCGAGCGAAAAATTCGTTTTAAATTGCCTTCATTTCGGTCTATTTCGTACAAATTATCCTTTTATTTGGTGATTGATAAACTGTTTTGAATATTCGGGTGAGTTTTTTTTATTATTTTCGTATTAGCGTGATCGGTCTAGCACACTGGTTCCCAACCAGTGGCCTAAATATGGTCCGCGAGCGATTTAAATTTTATGACTGGGGACGGTGTAGCGAAGTTTCTGTTTGATTATCACAGTTAATTTTTATTATACCTACATGCATAGTGGTCCCTGCTAACAATAATGAAATAAAAGTGGTCCTTGATCAAGTAAAGTTTGGGAACCCCTGGTCTAGTAACAAGCAGCGCGGCGCGTAATCTACAAAGATGATGTGCGATATGAAATAATAATGTAATTTACTTTTAGTGTTTGTTTTCTCTAGAGGTGAATGGAAAGGACCGATAACGTAGAGGTCGATGGAAAAGTCCGTGTTTATCGTCGAATTTATTTATTTAATAAACAAGATAGTTATGGTAGAATTAAATTTCAATAGTGGTAGTGGGTTCAAATCTCCTTCTGAGACATTTGTATTTGATTTGCTCTTTTATTTATCTCATAAATATAAACAAAATGTTGTGTAGAATTACATCAGGTTCAAACAAATAATTTGGCAAAAAATAATAAAAAGAAATGATCGATAGACGTCTTACGAAAATAAAAATAAATACGTATCCTCAAATAGTTTCAATATATGTATAATACTTTCTTCACATCAAACGATATACTTATTTATTATAAAAAAATAATAAATACCAAGTATTTTTTACTCTCAATTTTTTAACTCAACGCCGTGCTTTGCCTCCACATCAGAGCGAAAAAATTAAAATATAAATTTAAATTCCTCGGGTAGGAACCGAACACACAACCAGTTGTGTCCCTGCGCCAGAACTGACCTCTATCCTAATTATCTATATATATATATCAGAGTCCAACACGACACGCCGGCACTCGAAGCTGATATCGAAACTATTGCAATTACTGGATGTAGGTCTCAGGTCACGTGGGTTACGTGACACTCTCTCATTGTTCTGTGGTGGATTCCATTCGGTTTAACGGTTTGGTCTTGATGTTAGGTAACCTTCTTTTAAGTGAGATTGTAAATTATTAAGCTTAGTGTTTGAAAAGTATTATTTTGATGTCGGTGGTCACGGGTTTGAGTTTCGTTTAGAATTTAGATAAATATTTTAATTTTGAATCATGTGACAAGCATGCTACATTTGCAAATATATTAACAAAAACCTATTAAATAATTTCTTAAAAATAAGATATTAAATCCTTTTCTAGATATTGAGATCGTCACGACTTTTCGTATATAATGAAATATATTTCAGATTCGGACTTTTTATGTTTTTTTTTAAGTTTATTAGCACAATAAAGAAAAAAGGAATTTGGGACATGGAAGTTTATAAAGAGCAGAATGTCTTAACTACTAGTTAAGACATTCTACTCTTACCAGTTTCCAAGTTCTTCTTGTAGGTTAACAAGCAAATACGCATTTTGAAGCTGGGCGATAAGGCTTAATAAGCGAGCGCTTAGACGGCGCAGAGACGCAGGTTCGACTTCAAATACGTAAAAAATTATAAAAGAAAGCCAATTCCCATACCTGACTTTATTAATAATAAGTCTCTTAAAATAATATAATAAATAAGTAGACATTAGAACCCACTATTTAAAAAATCAGCTTCACGCTGTATCCCGCACACAGCAGGGTAGGCAGAGGGAACCTAGTGTTAAGACACTCCGTTCCCCACTTTCTGCCGAATTCTGGAGGCATTGCGTGTTGAGTGGCAGAACTCAACGCCGCGCTTAACCTCGACACCAGAGCGAAGAAATGGAAATATAAATTTAAGTAAATATTTCATCTCCTCGAGTGGGGATCGAACCCACAACCAGTCGGTTTTACAGTCACACCTCGTGCCGCTGCGCCACGACTGGCCTCACCCACCCACTATTTAAATATAATATAACAACGACTGCCAAGTATTCTAATCTATGTATATATTTCCGCGTTCCTTTGTTATTCTATCTCATTTTACTTTGGCTTTAAACTACATATATGTATTATACTACATACTAATATTATAAATGAGAATGTAAGTTTGTTTGTTACGCTGTTACGCCGAAACTACTCAACTGATTATCATGAAACTTTGCAAACATATTCTTATTAAAAAGTATATTTCTCTCTTGACATTCTTATCTTCGTTAAATTACTATATCTATATCTATACTATTATAATAAATTAATTTCACAAGCTGGAACAGTTTGGTTGACCGAACTAATCTCAAAAGGAAGTATTGTATCGAATTGAAAAAAAAAGAAATGTGTTGAATAGTCGATTTATCGAGGGAAAGACCTATATATAATCACGTTAATAGTTTCGATGGAACCCACTGACACAGACACCTCGGGCACTTTCTCATGTGTTTTATACAATTTAATTTTTTTCAGCTTCACGTTGTATCCCACATATGTACGTATAAGCAAAGTAGGCAAAGGGAGCCTAACGTTAAGACACTCCGCTCCCCACTTTTCCCCGAACTCTAAAGGCATTGCGTGCTAAGTGGCGAAACACAACGCCGCAGTTTGCCTCGAGCGAAGAATTAAAATATTGAATATTTCATTAGCTCGAGTGGGAATCGAACCCATTACCTGTCGCATTACGACTGGCCTCACTCAATGAATATTTTTCTTTGAATATATTAGACGAGGGAGTTTGTATATGTAGCTGATTTGTTCAAACTGGCGACAGTTATAAGTTCAATGTTGAGATTTGACTTTTCCTTTATATCCGCTATATTATAGACTTTATTGTATGAGAACGAAAGTCTCAGAATAAAATAATTTAGTTTAAAACAATAGTTCAATTACAAATGAAGAAAAACTTAATAAAATAAACAAATAAATCAGCTTCACGCTGTATCCCGCACACTGCAGGGTAGGCAGAGGGAACCTAGTGTTAAGACACTGCGTTCCCCACTTTCTCGAATTCTGGAGGCATTGCGTGTTTAGTGGCAGAACTCCACGCCGCGCTTGTCCTCGACACCAGAGCGATGAAATGGAAAAAAAAAATATTTCATCACCTCGACTGTGGATTGAACCCACAACCAGTCGGTTTAATAGTCACACTTTGTGCCGCTGCGCCACGACCTCAGAAAGGCCTTGCCTTGGCCTCAAGAAAAACTAAATAAAAAACCAAAAACACATATGCAAAATACAAAGAATATTTGCATAAAAAAATCACATACAATATTAGTTAAGTATAATATAAAAAAAAATCTTTACCAGAAACTTTTTCACAAATCTCTCTAACAATAGTCGGATCCCAAAAGGGGTTTTCAATCACACCAATCCCTTTATATGTATTGAAGGAGAATTCCGTATACTTCGGTGGCTTAAGGAATAAGCTTTATAAACCTAAAGTAGTAACGCACTTTTTTTTACATATTTTATTATAAAATATATATATTTATATGGTATACGTAAAAGGAAAAGGCTAGCTAGGTTTATTTATTTTCTAGAATTTAATCTATAGGTATAACTTTTCTGTTACTGACTGACAGACAGACAACGTACAGACGAAACTACCGAACTTAGAAAGTTGAAATTTAGCATCGATTTAGATGTAAAATTTTATGTACTTAAATGCATCTTTAGGTTAAGAAGGATAAGAGAGCACAACTCTATGATAAATTGAAAAGTATGGGAACAGAAATAACGAAAAAAGAGAGTTTTTTTCATTTTATCTCCTAAAGTCTTTCCTAAATAGTTGTATAACATATAGTTGTTCCTTAGTTGTATAACATTTTAAATAGCCAAAGATTAAAAACTGGGAAAACACAAAATTCTCACTAATTTCAAATAAATAAAATAGTACCTATAAAATACGATCTGGTCCTTCTGGTCGTTTTCCAGGAGGCGCGGGTTCGAGTCCCGCTACGTTCAAATTTTTATACATTTTCTAAATAAGTATTTTTCTCTCCTAAGTGTGGAATAACACATTAATAATGTAAAAAATACGATCTAACTCAAAACACACAGTACATAACACCGATTAACTAACAAATCTAGATTTATATACGCACAAAAGTATGCAGATAAATAAATTTATGAACAAAAAAACAAGCACTTTGGCAACACTTTGCCAAAAGTAGAAGCAAGTAGGTCGCGGGGGGCGCGAGGAAGGAGGAATATAACGATGTTTTCCACACGTTGGGCCCTCGCCAATGGCTCCCGTTAATCTATACCTATTGTCGTCGTTGGGTAAGATAAGTAACGAGTTCTGAAGTAACACTACCGTACGTAGTATTCTATGGTTGTTTATTACTATAGTAGTAGAGTTTTCGTTTTAATTGTAGAGTCAAGGAAAAAGAAAAAAATAAAATAAATAAATCAGCTTCACGCTGTATCTCGCACACAGCAGGGTAGGCAGAGGGAACGTAGTGTTAAGACACTCGGTTCCCCACTTTCTGCCGGATTCTGGAGGCATTGCGTGTTGAGTGGCAGGACTCAACGCCGCGCTTTGCCTCGACACCAGAGCGAAGAAATGGAAATATAAATTTAAGTAAATATTTCATCTCCTCGAGTGGGGATCGAACCCATAACCAGTCGATTTTACAGTCACACTTTGTGCGCCTGCGCCACAACTGGTCTCAAAAAAGAGGAAGGAATCTAAATTGTGCTGTCATGTAAATTTTTGAAATAAATTAAATAAGAAGTACGGGAAACTATACAAAAATGTTATATATTTACAGATTTTACCATATCTAACATCTATATGTATATAAACTTAATCTCTAAACAAAGGTAAAAACGGGGGCCCTAAGGACCTGTTTATAAAAGGATTTGGAAAGCTTCCATCCACTTTCGTTCAAAAATCCTTTGTGGCTATACCGAAAGAACGAAGTCAAGCAAAAAATTTTAATAAATTTTCCTTATAAAAAAGTCAAGATATTAAAAACGGTTAAATGGACTAAAAATGTGAATAAATTCTGATGGAAATTTTACCTCATTTGGGAGTCAAACTCGCGACCGTACAGTTGTGCTAAATAAATTACTTTTGTGGTATTGCGTCATAAGGTCGTATCGTCCTATATAGTCTGCCACTTAATACACGAACAACTACGTAATTATATAGTAAATAATGTTATCTTTTTATCAACTAACAATAAATTCTGGTGTAATAATCAAATCTAAATAAAGAAAATACTATTTAAATACTGTATTAAAATAGATTTAATGTATTCTTATTTTCTAAAGCATGTTGTTATCTTTATTAAAATGTGGTGAACGGAGAGTTTTAACACTAGATTCTCTAAAAAAAAAACAAAGTCGACTACGTGACAGAATTTTATAAAAGTTTTTTTTTTCAGCTTCACGCTGTATCCCGCACACAGCAGGGTAGGCAGAGGGAACCCAGTGGTAAGACACACCGTTCCCCACTTTCTACCGAATTCTGGAGGCATTGCGTGTTTAGTGGCAGAACACAACGCCGCGCTTAACCTCGACACCAGAGCGAAGAAATGAAAATATAAATTTAAGTAAATATTTCATCTCCTCGAGTGGAGATCGAACCCACAACCAGTCGGTTTACAGTCACACCTCGTGCCGCTGCGCCACGACTGGCCTCGATTATATAAGTTACTAAAAAATTTAAATAATAAAAGATCAAATATCGATTATCAAAAACATAAAAGATAAGCATTTTCTGTAACGTCGTACATGGTAGGTATATCTACATTTCTTGTAAAAACAGTATTAAATTACGCCTATTTGGCGAAAGGTCGCCTACGAAAGTAACACGAGAGTATCGGGTGACGGCGGTGGGTGTCATCGAACTTGCACTTTGTACCTACGTACCTACTGTTAACTAGTCTTAGGCCCGTATTTATAAACCGCTCTCAACTTTGAGATCGATCTTGAGATGTCGTTTTAATTTAAAAATTATATATATACGAATAAAAAAAGCATCTCAAGATGGATCTCAGACTTAGACCGGTTTGTAAATACGGGTCTTAGTTATTTGTTTTATGTTATCGTTACTTGCCTTGAGTATGTCAGGTTGTTGGCAGAGAGATGCGTCACTGTGCCACTTTATGCCTATTTTCAGAGACTGGGGAACTAGGTATGCAGAAATATTTCAGTGTTAAAACACTCCGTTGTCTACTTCACTCACTCTCGAAATCGACCCACCAGCGTAGAAAATAAAAATAATTAATTTTTCCCATTTGTACCGAACTTAAAACCATTGCGTTCACAGCCAAATGCTGTCCTACTGCTCCCCAATTGCCTAGGGCAGGATATCTAATAAATATAAATAAATTCTTCAATATAAGATATGAATCCACGACTACCTGCTGTTACACTTAGGCGCAGCTAGTTACACTAACCCTTCTACTCTTGGTCTCTTGAAGACATTATAACAATAGTGATGTAATAATACGAAGTCCACATTGCTTTACTACTAGACTTCTATAGCTATAATGAATCATCAATAAGCAATATTTAATAGGTTTCTTAAAAAAATAAAAATAAATCAGCTTCACGCTGTATCCCGCACACAGCAGGGTAGGCAGAGGGAACCTAGTGTTAAGACACTCCGTTCCCCACTTTCTGCCGAATTCTGGAGGCATTGCGTGTTGAGTGGCAGAACTCAACGCCGCGCTTAACCTCGACACCAGAGCGAAGAAATGGAAATATAAATTTAAGTAAATATTTCATCTCCTCGAGTGGGGATCGAACCCACAACCAGTCGGTTTTGCAGTCACACCTCGTGCCGCTGCGCCACGACCGGCCTAGGTTTCTTATTTATTAATATTTTAATGTTGAGACTTGCTAACTCTATGTAAATAGTGATTAGTAACAAATAACAATACTATGAAAAAATTTATGAATTTAGTCATATGGCTGAATGGCAGTGTTGAGTTACGCCATGATTCTAACGTATTTACATTCGCGACCGGGATAACTAAGGATAACATTAATGTTAAACATAATAAAGAGAATATAGCAAATAACATTTCCACGTCCGTCCAACTATGTAATGTTAAATCTTGTGTCTTTGTCTTTGTTCAACTTCGATTCGATCTTGGTAATATATGCGTAGTAATATTTAATTTTCTTTTCGGTTTTTAGGTGAAACTCTATTTTGTTTTCAAAATACTTTGCCAGAGAAAAGAACGGTTTGAAGGTTCACCATTGAGTGAAAAGGATATAAACTTATATATTTTTTATTTGAATTATTTTCACGCTGTATCCCGCATAAATAAAGGTAGACAGAGGAAAATAGAGGTACAAGTCGCATTAAGCCCATTTTTTTTTTAAATGAAGATATGATGATATCTAGGTAAAAGAAGCCAAAAAAAGGTAGAGTTCTTCTCAGTTGGGTTCCAGCGTGATGGAGCTGAAGCATCGTTTCTCACTAATAATATACATACATATAATCTACTACTAGGTTTTTAATAAGAATATAGTATGTATATAGCAAATATGTAATCTTGACGGTCAAGGCCGATCGATATCGTAATTCGTATCTGAAGTGACCTTCGAACAGTGTTATCGCGTCCGCTATAATCTCACTTTAATACGAATTTAATTTTGTGTTGCTATGAACGCATATCGATGTTTAAATCGAATATTATTCTTTTTGTAATTATTATAATAACATATTTGTAGTGATGTTTCGATGTTTATAACAATTTGTTAATCGATTTATCGTAATTCGAATGGACAATTTTAATGTATTGATTTTCCTTATAATTTATTCTAGTGTTTTTGTTACATTGTTAAGTTATGAGGCTAGTCGCGGTGCAGAGACACAAGCGTGTGATTGTAAGCACGATAGGTTGTGAGTTCGATTTCCAGTTGAGGAAATTAAATATTTAATATTTTCATTTGTTCGCTCTGGTTTCGAGGCAAAGCGCGGCGTTGCGTTTCGCCACAGAAAGTCAGTTTTCACTAAGACCCTTCATTTTTTTTTAAATAACTGGTTAAGCATTTTTTTAATTTACATATATAACTATAGGATAGTTTGATGGGAAACATCATCGATCTGTACTTTTATGATCTTAGAGACTTTATGGTATAAAATCTGAGAAACTCGTTTTTAAAAGTACACGGTCAGATTTAGACATAGATGACTTTAGAACCTTAATAAAATAAATGTATTCACTTATCATAAAAGCAATAGCATGGCATTCACTTCTTTAATCTTTTAACTTAGTTTGGTTATATCAGTTATGTTCATTAAACAGACCTCCAGAATTCAACGGGAATTGGGAAAATGTTTTAACACTCCCAGGTTCCGTTTAGTTACCCTACTTTGTGCAGAATATAGCGTACATTACGCTATTATTCAGCAAAATTAGTCTCCAAAAGAAGAAGAAAATGCAAGTTCCTTGTCACGTTATAGCCAAAGATATCTAATATAGATAAAATAAAACCACAAAATGTCTGTATAAAGATGATATAACCCACAAGGTCACATGACAAGAATGAACGAAGTTTTTATAATATAGTACCTATTGTATAGATGTTTGAGGAAAATTAATACGTAAACTGTAATTATAAATTGCATAAGCGACGAGACTTATTGAGATATATATTTAAGTTTATAGGAATTCTAACAGAATAGTCAGACAAAGCTTAGTGTTAAGACACTCTGCTCTGTTTGGAGGCATTGCTTGTTGAGTGGACTCAACTCCACCTCGACACCAGAGAGAAGACATGAAAATATTAAATGTTTCGTTTCCTCGAGTGGAAATCGAACCCTCGACCTGTCGAATCTATAGGCACACGTTTGTGCCCGTAAACGTTGACTGGCCTCATTGATTGATTCTAATTGTAATATGAACTTTTGTTCATTATTATAAATTTTTGTTATGATGGAAAAGTGACTGGTAAGAGAGGTAGGAGGAGACCTTGGTTGACCTTCGAAAACAGTATCAAGGATACTGGAGGAAAGTCACGTAAAAAGCATAAGGACCTTTCGGATGGCATGTATGAAGAGGTTGATGATAGTGGACGAGGCGAAAGAGGTTTATAGACCGTAGCGATACGTTCTCTCTGACTACGGGACTACACTACACTAGGGATAAAGCGTGAATATAAGTTAAGTTTATAAATGTTTGTACTAGCAGTAAGTAATGCAGTGCTTTAGCCCGTTACTTTATATCCCCATAAATACATTCATGTAAAGAAAAAAAAAAGCCAAAACACTTATTCCTACGAATATTCTAACAAAAACTAGAATAGAAGCTAGAACTTTCCACAATTGATGACTTTGCTAATAAGTAAAATTGACTTTGCAAACTGGTTGCAGCAACCACTCACGAGACACCTATAGGTTACTCCGTATTCCGTAGTTCTGACCTGGTTGCTAGAAACGTGTGGCATTCCAACACAACCACTCAGGTCATCCATCTCTACATACCTATTATATTAGTGTAGACGCCTAAAATGGTTTCGATCGTTTAGCCTATAACGTGTTTACACATCTGCTGTTGGTAGCCATACGTGGCAAGTCACAAATAAACAACTACAGTATACTTGAGAGGCTTTGTGCCTCATATTTGGAGACAGGTATAACCAAGTATATGAGAGGCTTTCCGCCTCACACTCTGACGGTGAACAGGTATACATTGCACTTAATCTAGACTTACCAACGGAAGCAAAGACAGAGATTCGATCCAATATGACAAACATGAACCAATAGTAGTGAGCGGACGTGGCTAGCATCGCCGGCGGTGGTGACGGGTTCCCGCACCTCTCGCGAGGCGGGCCACGTCACGTCACGTCACGCGTCTCCGTACCTCGTGACGACCTCGACGAGCACCTCCCCCGACGGCGTGGACCACACCATGCTCCGGCACTACGTATCACACATTTGCGTTCCCGAATGATAACGAATGCCAAACAAAAAAAAAACACACGGGGCTCCCAAGAAGGTCGCGGTGGTTTTTTGTTGCGAGCTGGCAACGCCGCGCCGGTGCACGGTGGCCGGACGCGCGTACGGTCCGCGCGGCTCCCATTGGCCGAGTGCGGCGGCGGCCATCGCGCCGCGCGCCGCGCCCGGCCAATCGCGGCCGGCCCCGCGCCCCGCCCACTGCCCGCGGCCCTGTTGCACGCGCGGCGCGGCAGTCGCGCTCCGTACGTCGCGCGATCAACACCACCAGCCACCACTTGTGTTGTGCGTCTGACACACGTACATGACAACAGGGAACATTGGAATTTAGGATGCAAATATAAGTATGAAATGCCTTAAACAAATAAGTGTTAGTTAACTTATCAATTTAAAGTGAAATACCGGTAAGATTTGCTGGAGATGCGTCTCGTCTCTATCTTAACAAAATACAGCTTTAACTCACTAACACTTAACAATTTAACTATACTATTTAAGTACAACCTTCAATGATTTCCTTCATTTAGAACCAATGGGTGCTAGTACCTGAAACAAATGAACAATATTAATAAATAAATTGTTAATTTAGCACTCATAGTGAACACGAACTAATCAAAATACGGAAATTTAATATATTTTTCACGCAGTACATATTTTACATAAAGTGTAAATTACTATTAAGTAGTTCGTAAAACTGTGCTTAATAATGTGATAAAAGTTTATAATTATAAGAAATTTATGTTTAGATGAAAGTCACATATTTTTTATGTGTATTTATATTTATGTAACACTAAACGACAGATATTATATACTATATTATCAGAGTTAACATAGTAATTGGTAGAATATTTTCAGTAATTTATGTCAAAAATAAATAATTGTTAGGTACTTTCTTTAACCTATTTGTTATAAATAATGGATCTGCTGTTATTGAAATATTTAAGATCAGCTAAGTAAGATTTTTTACGTTAACTATTTTTGTGTGTTAACAAAAAAAAACAGCTTCACGCTGTATCCCGCACACAGCATGTAGGCAAAGGGAAGACAGTGTTAAGACACTTAGTTCCCCACTTTCCGCCGAATTGGGGAGGTGTTACGTGTTTAGTGGCGGAACTCAATGCCGATTTTTGCCTTGACACCAGAGCTAAGAAATAGAAATATAAATTTAAATAAATATTTCATTCTCTCTAGTGTAGATCGAACCTACAACCATCGCGTTACATTCACACCCTTGTGCCTCTGAGCCACAACGGCCTCAATGTATGTTAACAAGTGTTAAATATCTTTTATAAATGTTGAATCTGTTCTCCACTTCAGGCATCATAAAGCAGTATATATAGACTTGTCTGATTATTAATTAAAGTTATAATTATCAATAATTATGTTTCTATTCCACGAAATCATACTAAGTGAGTTAATTTTCAAAAGCAGACTTCCACACTCATAAAATTTGTTAATCTACGCTTAGTTATTGGAATTGCGGCGTTAAATTCCGCAATCCAACACATAATATTTAAATAATTTAAATAAACTAAATAAACACTATGTTAATGATATATCAATAGAATGCCATTTATCCACAAGGAATTTGAAGTACGGGCGGAAATCTACATTTATATAGAAAAAAATATATATGCGTAGGCGTGTCGTGTCGTAGGACTGTGGAATGCGACAGAGTCGGGCTGCGCCGGCGCATGATTACACACGTGGCCGCTCTATATATTATAGAGATATAATAATATATATATTTTTTTTTAATTTTCTCATATCTTATCTTTTTCATCTTATATTTAAAGAATAGGTAAAACTTTTGTCGCATTATTTCTGCGTAAACGGCATTCTGTTCTCTTTTACCTGTAAAATTTGTATCCAAGAATTTTGAAACATGATATATAGGTAGTTCTCAAAATTCCTACAGGAACGGAGAAAAGGATTTTCCATTTTACGTCGTCCATGCAAACAAAAGTTGCTGGCGACGACTGCTATATTATAATAAAAAATATCAAAATTCAAATATAATATATTTATTTGTAATAGAATGTATTGGATGTGGATTGTGGATATATAATTATATGTACGTGACATGATCAGTAACTATGATACAATATTATTAAGATGTTTTTTCTTATTTCAAAAAAACTATAATAAATACATATAATGGTCATTGTTCATTTTAAAAATAAAAATAATAAGATGACATAATAATACGTAATCAACTCAACCTTGACAAAAAATAAAGGTCAGTTGATATAAAATATAATGTTATTACACATTACTATTATATAAGAGAATAAATGCTTGTCAGAATAATGTTTTAATGTAATTTTTGTATTAAGAGATGTTAAAAAGACAGAGAGGGCATATGTAGATATAGGGCGGGCGGGTATTCAGAGCCCACCCCAGAATAGTCCTGAGCCCAACCCAGAAATTTTACTAACAAAAAATTGTCCAGAAAACAATAAAAAAACCGTTTTCACAATCACATTTTTTGTTTAGAGCTAAAGACCCTAGTAATTAATAAAAATATAATAAGTAATAGTATCTACAAATTGAACCCAGGATCTGTAAACACAAGTCCACGAAACCCAAACGGTTACAATAGTAAAATAAAATAGTAACGAACTATTCATTGAATTCTGCAAAGATTAAATATATTCATAAAAGGATAATTCAATAACAAAACAAGAATTACAATAAAGTAATTAATACCTTTCACAAATTACAATTAGTAATGTAATGAATCATTAATTAACTACAAATTTGATACAAAAGAGGCCAGTCGTGGCGTAGCGGCATGAGGTGTGACTGTAAAACCGACTGGTTGTGGGTTCGATCCCCACTCGAGGAGATGAAATATTTACTTAAATTTATATTTCCATTTCTTCGCTCTGGTGTCAAAGTTAAGCGCGGCGTTGAGTTCTGCCACTCATCACGCAATGCCTCCAGAATTCGGCAGAAAGTGGGGAACGGTGTGTCTTAACACTAGGTTCCCTCTGCCTACTCTGCTGTGTGCGGGATACAGCATGAAGCTGATTTGATTTTGATTTGATACAAAAGAGATAAGTTAATGATATATTTTCAATAGAATTAATGATGTAGTGGTTCGTCCCACTCTCGGAATAATGAAAGATCATTATGTAAATGTAAATATCGCCTGTTCTATTAGTTTAGTTCGAACATTCTTTATGTTGTTAAAATTCTATTTGTAATGAGATAAAGGGTAAATAACGGATAAGAACAAATTTTAAACAAGTTGATTAATGATAACCAGGGTAGAAGATTGTTGTGGCGCAGTGGTACAACGTGTGATGGTTGTGGGTTCGATTCCCAGTGGTGGGGGAAGGCTCTTTTTAGTTTTTTGCTCTGCTGGTATAGATAAGCATAGCAATGCAATTAGGAATATATCATGAAGCTAAAACAAAACCAGATTTGTAATAGAATAAATCACCACAAGTGAAGTAACATATATCTTATAATCTTTTTAAATAATAAATATAGAGAAATACTCGGAAACGAACCAAAAATTTTAACATAGCGGGATTCGAACCTGCGTATCTTGTGAACCGTTCAAACCCTTGTCGTCAATATAGCTATCCGTTACTAGTTATACATTGTTATCTTTAAAGTTTTTTTTACCATTTACGCATAATTCTGGATTTTAATGTTAAGCGAGACATTTTTAGAATATCTAGGAATAGGACTCGTAGACGGCCAGATGTAAGCTGTCCTACTAAAAATCACTGCTCGTCCTCGACCACCACGGGCTAGTGCTACTGCCAAAGGATTCTACCGTAAACATTGGTTCCGAGAGAGACCTAAAAGTAAAGGTACTGCTGGTAATTTAGGAACCAACCAGAAACCAGAGACTCCTGCCACTGGACGGCAGCGACACTGTCGTCGCCTTAACAGACAAACGCTGTCAAATATCCACGGAAAAATATCTTTATACATGCGTATAGATATTTTAAATATAAACAAATTAAATCAATAAATAAAAAACTTGTTCATCATCATCAACATATGTATGTTCAAAGGAAGTAAAGCATCAGCTTTACAAAAGCTAAAGCTTACATAAATAAGACGATTTGATATTATCTAATATTATAATACTAAAACTACATCAATATACGTTCAGGATTATTAATTTATTAAGTTTTATAAAGGCCGTCATAGCGCAGTGGCACACGCTTGTGTCTCTCACGAACGGAATGTCTTTCGGACACTAGGTTCCCTCTTCGTACCCTGCTATATGCTGCTATAAGCTGACTTAACACGCCCCTATTATATGGACGGTTATAAAATGATAATAAATAACAATTGAGTATAGAATAATTACATAATATATTATAAAATTGATCGAGTACTTTCTATCTAGGTTTCTATCAACTTACAAACAATCTATGTAAATCAATAAAAATAGAAAACGGTGAAAGGAGAGTAGGTTAGTACGTTCTCTCTGAATATTTTGCAAAATTCAATTTTTTTAGCTTCGCACTGTAACTGGTATTAAGGAAGGTAGGTAGAGGTACAGTGTTAAGATACCCCGTTCCAAACGCACCGCTCAATTTTCGAGAAATTGAGTGTCGAGCGACGGAACTCAACGCCGCGCTTCGTTCTTTTACCAGAGCCAAGAAATGAAAAATAGATAAAGAAAAATACGCAACCATTTGTTCAATTAGACACGCCAAAATCACAATCACACTAACAAATTTACAATCACTTTTAAGTAAAGTTTGTCAAACGTCCCTTCAGTTCCAGCATCGCCGCAAATTGTAGGTCAAAATACACACATACAAACATACATACATTTTAACCTAAAATATATGCTATATAGTATATATATATAGTCCCAAGGACTTCCATTACGCGTCCCAGCGGTCGGTCATATTTCTGGTAATCTTAATTAATTGGCTCTCGGGCTGGCCGGAGCTGGAGGTCGTTGCCTAGCGACTGGCAGCCCTGAGACCCGAAATATATGAAATTACACTTGACCTTTATTGATCGTGGACCCTAAAGATTTATTTTAAAACTGTATTTTTAATTATATATTGAAAAATGTTTTAGATTATATCACATCCGGTACTCAAGGTGGAATGTCTTGAAAATTCGGTAGAGAGAGAGGAATAGAGTATCTTAACATTAGATCTGCGTTGCTTATTGTGCTATATCGCGGTATGCAGTGTGAAGCTAAGAAAATCTTAAAAATAGTTTTACCCATACTATAGTACTATCTTTACCTAATATGTAATAACTGAGGTCTACTCTACCCAAGTGCGAGATCCAGAGAAAAGCTAAAAAAATACGAAAACTTAAGAACAAGCTTAAAACTAAAGATCAAATAAATACATAAATAAAGCTAGATTATTACATTAGAGCTCCAATAGTATCTACATACCACCTTTTCACGTACCACCTTACTATCATATGTTATGTATAGATAGAGAGCCTAGTAAATAATAAATAAATAAATCAGCTTCACGCTGCATCCCGCACATAGCAAGGTAAGCAGAGGGAACCTAGTGTTAAGTCACTCTGTTCCCAACTTTCTGCCGAATTCTAGAGGCATTGCGTGTTGAGTGGCAGAACTCAACGCGGCGCTTTGTCTCAACACCAGAGCGAAGAAATGGAAATATAAATTTAAGTAAATATTTCATCTCCTCGAGTGGGGATCGAACCCACAACCAGTCAGTTTTACAGTCACACTTTGTGCCGCTGCGCCACGACCGGCCTCTAGGCCGGAGAGCGTAGTAACACTTAAAAAATTTATAATTACTATTTTTTAATGTAGAGACAAAGAAATGAAATTTATTGGTATTAACCAGACTGATTTTGTTTTAATATACTCTATCTTGACCATTCATAGCACAATAACTCTTAATAAAATTTGAATATAAAGCGCCTCTCTAGTATTTACAAAATAAATAAATCCAATATATATAAGCTATTAAAACTTGTTTTTCAGTTTACCCATCCATCAAAATATGCGGCGCTGGGGTTGTTTTTCCGCAGAACTGTCTAGAACATTCACAATGGGAACAGCTGATTCGCTCATCCAGGCTCAAGGTCCCCTAGGCCGAGGTTGCCCCCCCCCTTCTCCCCCTCCGGCCCCGGCGGGGAGGTGAACGCTCGCCACACCGCCCCCGCGTAGGGGTTGCAAAAATTCGATATATTTTGATTAAAAGCGAAAAGAGATGATAAATTAAGTAAAAGTAACGCAGTGTTACCGTGATGTAAGTTAAACGCAGTTGTTTTGAAATATAAAAACAAGTTTTTTTTGCCTACTACTTTGTAGAATTAAGTCTATTTAATTTATATTTAAAAAATAATTAACATTAGCTAGAGACCAAGTGAGAGCGCCATAATGGCACTTCAAATGTTACATTTTAAATAGCAACTTTCATATACTGCAGTATATAGAGGTTATGGATTGGATTCCCATTCGAAGAAATTAAATATTTTAATACATATAGGCCAGTCGTAGCGCAGGAGCACAAAGTGTGACTGTAAAATCGACTGGTTGTAGGTGTGATCCCCACTCGAAGTAATGAAATATTTATTAACATTTATATTTTCATCTCTTCGCTCTGGTCTCGAGGCAAAGCGAGGCGTTGAGTTCCGCCACTAGTGTTGCCAAATTATCGATAGTTTCGCCATCGATAGTTTTAATCTAAAAAAGCCTATGCGATCGATACAACAATCGATAGTATCGATCTTATCGATACTATCGATTCTATCGATAGCTTAGAAGAATACAATACAATCGGCTAAGTGCAATACTATCGATACTATCTATAGTATCGTATCTCCTAATCGGAAAATAATCAATACAATCGATAGTATCGATACTATTAAATGTCTAGGATACAATAGTATCGATAAAATCTATTGTATCGATACCATCGATTATTTTGCACTATCGATTATATGCTAATTTACGATAGTATTGAGTATGATTCTTTCGTTTTTATTATATTTATTTTGTTTGATTTTTTGGTGAAAAGAAGAAATACTTAATATGGCGTATGAATAAGCAATTAGTTAGGTACTTCAACTAAGATGTTTCTAATATCATAATGATTAGTGACTACACATGAAAATAATAATCAATACTATCGCTAATTAGTAAGCAATCGGTAGTTCACAATAATCGATAGTATCGATACTATCGATACTGTCGATACTATCGTTTCCTAGAAATTCAATAGTATCGATACTATCGATAGTATCGATGTCTTTCTGATTTGGAGGTACGATACTATCGATAATATCGATAGTATTGCATTTGTCCGATAGTATTGTACCCTTTAGAACTATCGATAGTTTCGATACTATCTCTGTAATCGATACTATCGATTATAATATCGATAGCCCTTCTATCGTACTACTATCGATAGAATATCGAATTCCGATCGATAGTCCACTATCGATCGGCAACACTATCCGCCACTCACCACGCAATGCCATAAGAATTCAGCGGAAAGTGGTGAACGAAGTGTCTTAAAACTAGGTTCCTTCTGCCTACCCTGCTGTGTGCGGGATACAGCGTGAAACTGATTTTGAAATATTTTAATATTTTCATTTCGTCGTTGGAGGTAAAGTTGGGTTGAATTGAAGAGGCGTAGAGTTGCTACTTAACACATAAAACCTCCAGAATTCGGAGGAAAGTGAGGAGTGGAGTGTCAATATACTCTATATAATACACTCTATTCACGCTGTATCCCGCATATAGCAGTTGCGTGATACAGCGTGAATTTGAAAAAAAAATACTGCAGTATACGCATTGGCGTAAATACGGCACACAGGGTGGATTTAGAAGGGAAGAAACAAAAGAAATAAAACTTTTAAACTACATATAAACAAACTACTACAGATGAATGCCAGAGATTTACACTTAGTGCCTTTTACTTTGTTGGTAAATGGAAATTTTAACACATTTCTTATATTATATATTGTATTATATTTTAAAAGTCAAGTAAAAATTTGGGTCACGTCCGGATTTGAAGCCACACTTACTGAATAACATTAATGTATACATTTAATTTATTAAGAAGTTTCACATTTCTTCCCACATACCAGGGTGGGTAGAGGAAACTTATTGTTGAAACAGTTTGTTGCAATTTCTGCCCAATTTTAGAGATGTGTGTTAAATGGCGGAACTTGATGTCGCGCTTTTGTCTATTATTACGATTAAATGAACCATTTTCTTTTTCAGCTTTACACTGTATCCCGTTTATAGCAGGATAGGGAGAGGGAAACTGGGAATTAGGTGTTAAGACACTCCTTTCCCCATTAGGTTCCGTTCTCCACTTTCCGCCGAATTCTGGAGGCATTGCGTGTTGAGTGCCGAAACTCAGCGGCGCGCTTTTGCTTCGACACCAGAGCGAAGAAAATAAAAATATAAATGTAAATAAATATTTAATTCCTCGAGTGCGGATTGAACCCACAACCAGTCGATTTTATAGTCACAGTCCGTTACTTTGTGCCCCTGCGCCACGACTGGCGACTTTTACATATATGTATTAATAAACACATTTTAAGTTTAAAGACGTAACAAGATTTAAGTAAACTTTTAAGTACTCTTAGTTAAGTATTCTTTGCAATATTAAATATTATTTATAATGTATGTCAAGAGTAGGAAGACACGAAGATTGATCGATCTCTACACATTCTTGCAATCAGAGATAAGATATACATTTTTTTTGAATAGTAGTTCTTCAGATAATAGTCAACTAGTATTTATAAGATACTAGTATACGCTTGTAACTATGTTTTCGTACTTTCGTACTGTAGGATGGGAACCTTGTTGTTTTTTATCCCCGTAGATTAAGCAATATGCTAAATTACAATTTTTTTAATTTCATTTTTAATCTGTCCATTCTCTATCAGTCACACAGTAACGGAAGAGTTTCACAATATATAGATTTTTGGTGTAACCTCTGTCCTGGGTCCGTTTGGATGTATTGTTGTAAATGTTTTTTTTTTCAAACAAATATAGTAAAAGTTTTTAACTGACAATTATTGTTAATATATATTTAATAATTCTAAAAAAGGAAAAAAGTAAAAAATTTCACGTCATTATTTTGTAAATAATAATTTGTATATAATTATATTTTTACACATTTTTCGTAAGTGTAAGTAAGGTATATAATAGTAGGTATAATTCTTGTTTTCTGCCTATAAAAATACATCAAAATCGCTCCGATTTATATTTTAACACAAAGAACAAATATACATAATTAACATTCCTGTTAACACTATAAAAATATAAAGAGATTAAAGTTAATCCAAATAAGTCACAGGGTTAGTACAAAATAATATTTTCCACAAATCATCCATCATCGAAATAGAAAGAAATGATTTTGTAAAAATCTCGTAACCTTCGTTTTTAGGGCAAGGTCGTTTTGTATCGTTGCTTTTAATGATAATAAATACACTATACAGCGTTTAAACCCACTTGGTCTCCCACTGTAATTGCTACGTAACGAGTGCTGGCGACGTTTGTGTTACATTTGAAAGGCATTAATACTACAGGCATTAATAAGGACAGACGGAGTGTCTTAGTTCTGTAATTTAGAAATTTTTAACTTACATTGTTATAATAATAGCTGATTCTGGTTGAAACCGGTTTGTATGCAAATAACTAATGCCTTTTATATATAAAAGTCTTGACAATTTAAACTATATTTTATAAAATGTTATTCACATTCTTAATATAAATAAATTTAAATTTCGTACACAGCAGGGTAGGCAGAGGGAATCTAGTGTTAAGACACTCCGTTCCCCACTTTCCGCCGTATTCTAGAGGCATTGCGTGTTGAGTGGCAGAACTCAACGTCGCGGTTTGCATCGACACCAGAGCGAAGAAATAGAAATATAAATTTAAGTAAATATTTAATCTCCTCGAGTGGGGATCGAACTCACAACCAGTCGGTTTTACAGTCACACTTTGTGCCGCTGCGCCACGACTGGACTTTATAATATTCGTACAGAAATATTATAATAAGTTGAAGAGCAGGTTAAGGATACAAGTTTAGGAGTAATACGTAATAATAACTTATAAAATATTTTAAGATCCAATCGATATTCATCATCATAGAAAAATTCAACAAAAATATAAAGTTGCAAAAGGATTTTACAGGCAAAATTCCGCACGAAAATGAATAGCGATTTCGCACCCCCACGGGAAATGTTACGTAAGTGCCAATCAGCTCGTTCGATACTCACTACAGAGTTCTAGCAAATCTATATATATACGTATACGTATAGAGGTATGTATGTATGTGTGTAGATACCCTCAATATACTATGTATAATGTATTGAGTTTAACATAAACCCAGGGAGCAATATACTAAATATTATTTTTTTTCAGCTTCACGCTGTATTTCACTCACAGCAGGGTAGGCAGAGGGAACCTAGTGTTACGATACTGCATACCCCACTTTCCGCCGAGTTCTGAGGGCATTGCGTGTTAACTGGCGGTACTCAACCTCACCCTTTGCCTCGACTCCAGAGCGAAGAAATAAAAATGTAAATGTAAATAAATATTTAATTTCCTCGAGTGGTGACCAGCTTCACGCTGTATCCCACACACAGCAGTGTAGGCATAGGGAGAACCTAGTGAAAGACACTCCGTTTTCCACTTTCTGCCGAATGCCTCCAGAAGGCATTACGTGTTAAGTGGCAGAGCTCAACGCCGCACTTTGCCTCGACACTAGAGCGAAGAAATGGAAATATACATTTAAGTAAATATTTCATCTCCTCGAGTGGGGATCGAACCCACAACCAGTCGGTTTTACAGTCACACTTTGTGCCGTTGCGCCACGATAGGCCTCAATCGGTGGTGATCGAACCCACAACGAAAGTGAGAGAATTAAGCTAAATAAATGGATGGAGTGTTTGACAGGGTGTATCCGATTTGGCCTGCTAAGTTAAAAACAACTTACTTTATGCAATCCGATATGTTATGCGACTTATATTAAGTAAATTTCATTCATATTTAAAATGAAATTACAATAATCCTTTTACATTATATAAAAATCATATAACTTATTAATATTAATATAAGAAACATCCAGTTTTCATTTCAAAGATAACCTTAAGCCAACCAAACATACAATTTCTCCACCAAGAAACGAGAATAAAATCCATTATTACTTACAGATAAAGAAATAAATTAATTAAAAAAAGAGACTAAACACCGAATTCAAGGAACACCTAACCATAACCTTTTGTTGTTTTGACGATCTCACAATCACAATGGCATTTGTAAGAAATTATACATTTTGATAAGAGATAAGAGACCAGGCCAGTCGTGGTGCAGGGGTACTAAGTGTGACTGTAAACGCGCGTGGTTGTGGGTTCGATCCCCAGAGAGAGGAGATAAAATATTTACTTACATTTATATTTTCATTTCTTCGCTCTGGTGTTGAGGCAAAGCGCGGCGTTGAATTCCGTCACTCATCACGCAATGCCTTCAGAACTCGGCGGTAAGTGAGGAACGGCGTGTCTTAACACTAGGTTCTCTCTGCCTACCCTGCCGTGTGCGGGATACAGCGTGAAGCTGATTACTTCGTTCTGGTGTTGAGGTAAAGCGCGCCGTTTAATTCCGCCATTCAACCCGCAATGCCTCCAGAAATCGGCGAAAAGTGGGGAATGGGAGTGCCTTAACACTAAGTTCCATCTGCCTACAATGCTGTGTGCGGGATACAGCGTGAAGCTGACTTATTTATTTGATATTTGATAAGAGATAGCTGGAGACCGTTGATAAAGTTACGAGTGCGTTGTCGTCCTGCTGACTGGGACTTTCTATCTTCAACAAATTTGAACCTTAATATTAGCAAAATAAGGCATATTTTATGTTGTATTTTATATTTAGTGCGACGTTGCCGCACTTCCAGCCGCCATTTGCAACTCGGGTGAATTACGCCACGGCGCTCTCAAAATAAAAACAATACGCTATGTTATAGCGTTACTTATGTATATGTGGCAAATAAAATTAGTTACAGTTATGTATGGAATGGGACGTGTGTGAGTTTGTTTGTATGGAAACAACGTGATTTTTGTGTATGGGTAGACGGTTTTGGGTGTGTTTTTTAATTTGTGTATGCGCGGTGTTGAGGTGCGTATTCAGAATTTGGTGGGAAGTGGGGAACGAATTGTATTAAAACAAGATTCAGTCTACCTCACCAGTCTAAACATGAAACTGCCAACTAGGAGAGTAACGTAATACGACGTTTGACAAGTTTACAAAAATAAATTTATATATGATTATATATTTCTTGAATGAAAAGCTTACGCTAATAGAAATAAAATCTCTACATACCTACACCTAAAGTAAACATTACATAACAGACTTTATAACTGATTTTACCTTTTCATTTAAAAGTAGATATTTATAATTAATTTCTTTTAATAGAATATTCAAATTAAATAAATAAATTAAATCAGCTTCACGCTGTATCCCGCACACAACAAGGTAGGCAGAGGGAAGAACTTAGTATTAAGACACTCCATTCCCCATTTTCTGCCGAATTCTTGAGGCACTGCGTGTTGAGTGGCAGAACTCAACGCCGGGCTTAGCCTCGACACCAGAGCGAGTGGGGATCGAACCCAAAAACCAGTCGGTTTTACAGTCACACTTCGTGCCGCTGCACCACGACTGGCCTCTAGAATATTAAAAACATTCATAAATTTTCTAAAGTAGAGAATACAAAACTTCAAAAATCACTAAACAATGCCTCCTTTAAATACAATTCTTTGAATGTCTAATTTAATTCAGTCTAATAGAATTTAGGTTTTGTTTGAGTTCTTTCAGACATTTCTAGAACAATGACTGAATAATTTTATTAGAGAGAATTTTATTAACAATTTTTTTGTTTTGTCGTTTCATTTCAATGATATTTTAGTTTGTTAAAAATAAATAACTTAATTTAATTAGTCATTTATGAATAAAAATAATGGGAAAATATATTGTTATCTGATTTTTACAGTAGGATTTTTTTAATGGCCCGATTTTGCGTTCACAGACATAAAATAAGATCCCAAATAATTATTACGTACGTGGAGAAAAGGAAAGAGATGAAGTAGTAAACTTTTTATGACATTTTGAATTAAAGAAATAAAATATAATATTGTTACTTATTTAGAAAGGCAAAATTCTTTTCTAGAATTAGATTCTTTCCTAAGTGTGGAATAACACTTTAAAAATGTTTAAAAATATAATATTCTTTATTGAAATATACCCACAATGAGATTATTTCAACTCAATATTAACAATACATTTTTTTTTCAATTGACTACATGGTTAGAAGTGAAAACTGTTCATTACAAAATTATTCAAAATAGTAGGTACTATTTCCTAGAAGTAATCTTCAACTCATTCATATAATAATATATTCGTATTTTTAACATTTTATGGGCTGTAACTCTAGAATGAGTCAAGTTTAATGGAAAAACTGCGGAATAGTTAAAATGCCTGGCACGATGTGTCATTCTGCCTAGTCGTCGTAAAAAAAGTAATTTTTATATAAATATATTATTTACAATCTGTTGCTAGAGGCCGAATATTTAACGACCGTGGCTTAATTTGTTTAATATTTAATTAAAAATATTTAAATTTTAAAAATCGTATAATAAAATTTTATATTTTGAAAATAACATAATAAAATGAATAAACATATAATATATATAACTTACTATAGGTGTAATATTTTTTCATAAAAATATAAGTCCTTTTTAAATATGGAACTAATATTGTGTTTTTTTGAGAACAACCATGGCGCAGCGGCACAAAGTGTAACTGTGAAACCGACTGGTTGTGGATCCGATCCCCACTCGAGGACATGAAATATTTATTTAAAAATAAATTAAAACCAGAGTGAAGAAATGGATATATAATCCATTTCTTCGCTCTGGTGTCGAGGCAAAGCGCGGCGTTGAGTTCTGCCACTCAAACGTTTGTCTTAACACTAGGTTCCCTCTGCCTACCCTGCTGTGTGCGGGATACAGCGTGAAGCTGATTTATTTTATTGTTTTTCTCGTTGCTTATTTCTATTAAAGCATTATATTTTTTAATCAGGAATAGAACAATACGTTACAGTTCTTCTTTATAGATATTAGAGATATAGCCTAGAATTACAATAAAACAACAAATTGAGCATCAATCACACAACACAATAGAATTCGCTACGTAACAAATTACCGGTTATCCTTATCATTTATTTTAAACAGATTGATAATTGATTGATGATATAATCAATCATTAATTATGTTAAATTGACATAGAATTTTATTTAAAAATAAGCAAAAACAACCTTTTAAAATATAATATTTTGCTTCATAATTTATTTTTCAGTTCGTATTTTCAACAAACAGATAGATATATTATGTACGTCAAATAATATTTTTCGTATATTCTACATTTATTGAATAAACATCAAGATTGACGCTATGTCAATACAGTTGGTCAATCTCGCGTCAGTCAGTGCTTGAAGCGCGATGGAGACGGACGCGCGCACACCGTCGCCCCCCGCGTCGCTCCCCACCTCCCCCGAGCCCTCATACCCGAGACATCATGTGGCAAAAAAATTTATTCTAACATTCGAAAGCCTTCCTGTACTCTGGGATAAGAACAATGAACATTATACAAATAAATATAAAAGACATGAAGCTCTGATGAAACTTCTTTTAGTACTTAGAAGTAAACAATCAGACGCCACTGTGCTTGACGTCAAAAGAAAGATCAACAGTCTCAGAACAAATTATAGACGCGAGCTCAGAAAGATTATTTCAAGTCAAAAATCAGGAGACATCCGCCCTACAAGTTGGACCTTCAAGTACTTGAGTTTTCTAAATAAAAATGATGAAATGTTACACGAGGTGGGTAGTTGAAAATTTTACATTTTTTTTTACTATTACTTTTAAACGATTATATGATTGATAAGCAATTTTATGAGTAATCAGCCTTCATTTCCATATTTGTAATGTTTACTAAGTAATTAAACATAAATTAATATTTAAAATATATTTTTAGATGTCTCAAAATCAAGATTCTTTGTCTGAGAAGATTGATGTGAAGAAAAATATGACTTTTGAGTCCCCCATATATTTACAACCGAGGGGCTCGTCTCCTGAATTCGAGACAGCTGATCCTATAAGTTTTTCACCTATTAAGCGATGTGAAGAGAACTCCAATCATCAGACAGAAAATTACAGTTTCTCATTGACTCCCACAATGACAGCAAATGCCACTGCGCTATATTGGACGGAGAAATTGTCGAGATTGAGCAACACGCAGAGAATTTATGCGGAGAAAGCAATTAATGAAATTCTGTTTGAAGCCGAGTTGGGTACTTTAAATAAACAATCTGTTAAAATTAATGAAGATGATTAGTTAATTATTGTGTTAGGTTCCGTTGGGATGTTGAATATAGCTTTTTTATTAAATTATTTATTTTGTTTTAAATTCTAATCCCTCTGCATACAATCTTGAAATCCACGACATCTATATTATATATAAATATAGAATTTAATATTAATACAATTTTTTATAAAAATTGACAGTTTCTGTCAATCACGTTGAATTAATCAATCATAACGCAGATAACGTTTTGAATAACGAAAGCGCATTTATATATACTTAATACAAGCTGAACCCTTCGTCTGTACGGGAAAATTGACAAATTCGGCAAAATGATTAACGTTAATATAAATCAGCTTCACCTGTATTCCGCACACAGCAGGGTAGGCAGAGGGAACCTAGTGTTAAAACACACCGTTCCCCACTTTCCGCCGAGTTCTGGAGGCATTGCGTGTCGGAACTCAACGCCGCACTTTGCCTCGAGTTACTGGCCTGGCGAAGTTATATTAACGTTAATATAACTTTTTTTAATTATGATTCAATTAAAATAAAAATAGAAACACTAAATATTTAAAACAAAAAGATATAATAATAAGGGTAATGCATATAATATTTTAATTTAACGCGTCAATGGCTGTAAAGTAGCTGGTTTCGAGAAAGTCAATATACAGATATTAATTCGAATCTCACACAGCGCTGGCAGTAGCTACTTGTTAGAGCGGCGCAGTGATTGAAGCGTGTTTGTCCGTCTGTCCTAAACAAACCAAATATTCAATATGTTTTTGGTGGACCGAATATCATTATTATGAAAAGAGAAAAATAATTAAAGATAAAAAAAATGTTGCTTTTTTTATTTCTGCTTTCTTAAATCTTAAGAGAAATATTGTTTTAAACATTTTTAGAATGTTATTCCATACTTAGGAAAGAAAAATACTTATTTAGAAAACTCGAACTCGGACTCGGGACTCGAACCCGTGCCTCCTGGAAACCGACCAGGAACTGATTAGGTTAATTGTTAGGCGGAAAGGACTTGGACAACCTTGTGATTATATACAACTGTTATATGTTTAACAGAGGTGAGACTGTAACGCGACGGTTGTGGATTCGTTTCCCATTCGAGGGAATTATTATTTCTTAATACATATTTAATTTTTTTCGCTCTGGTACCAAGACAAAAGTCCAGCGTTGATTTCCGCCATTCGGCGGATAAAAAAACGCCTCAAGCTGATATGATAATAATTTATATAAATTGCGGATCACACTACGGATTTGAACCAAAGACCGTTTAACAAAAATACCTTATTCCTCTAAAGCAAGACAGCGCAATGGATTTCTTTGTGAATGTCTATAAAATGTAAAACAACGGTGATAACTGGCAAAGAGAAGTTATAATGGCCGTTACTTTTGATGTCTCGTGTAAGATGAATTGAGTAATATCCTTTATTTATTATCCTTGGATTAATGTTGATATATTAGATAACGCTATTATGGTGCAGTTGGAACGTATACGATAGTTGTGAGTTCAGATCTCACTTAAGACTTCTTGAGACTTGAGATAAGAATTAAAAAAAAAAACAGCTTCACGCTGTATACCGCACATAGCAGAGTAGGCAGAAGGAACCTAGTTAAGGTACTCCGTTATCCAATTTCCGTAAAGGATTAATAGTGTGGTTATAATAAGGAATTAAAACTATTATAGTTTGGTTGTACAGAGTTATAGCTATTTTTATGTTTCTTGTCTTATGTTCTTGATATTTATTAAGGTGAAGATAATTTTTTATTCTTGCTTTTTCTTAAATTATAGTTAAGACATAAACAATTAAATTGTTTAAAAAGGTTTTTCTGTAATAGAAATTCAAAGATTCGTATAATTCACTACAGCCATTTAAAATGGAACAAATTAAACGATGTTGTTAGATATTCGTTTTGCTCTTTATAGGGTATTTCAAAACAAATTTAGTAGCAATTTCGAATCTACCTTTCATTCGTATAAAAAGTTTCTTTTCTATTTTTTAGGTTTTACGCTGTTCCCTGTATATAGCAGGGTAGAGTATCGAACCCACGACCGTTGCAATAAGGAGGTGTACCGCTGCACCACGACGACATCTGAGTAACATTTCACTAACATTTATTTTTAGTACTATATTTATGAGACAGAAAGATTTATATAAAGCGCTTTTTAGGGATATCTGGACCTATTGTAAGTATATTTAATCTGTATTATAAAAATACAAAGAAAAATAACTAGTTTAAAGTTGAAATTCTTATATTATTTACGATCCAACCGTACGAAAAGTTGGACGTGCTATAATCCTTTATAATATCTAGACCGAACGGCATTCTCCATTTCTCGCCAAAATAAAGAAATTGCTAAATAACTGGCAATTTCAATACCGTCGTTTGCATAATCCCCAAACCTGTATAGAAAGCCGAACCTGTGTAGAAACGCGAAGGTCGATATTCTTGTTGCTTTAAAAAGGAAACTTCTAGATCTTTTTTAACGGACACACACACACACAAACACACAAACACTGTGGCTCTATTGTGATTTCTGGGAAAACTGTTTTGTGTTTTTTTTTCGTGTCACGTCATACATATTTCATTAGACGCAAATATGCGAGTAAAATCTTAATAAACCTCAAACGGTGTAATTTATAGCTTTATAAATCCTGTGAGATTGTCACGGCGTATGAATTTTTTTCTTTGTCATATATTTCTACGAATTTATGGAGAGAAATGTAGCAATATAGTCGTATGTGCTATTTGACTTTCGTTTTTCATTATATAGTTATGTAAAGATGACATTGTATGAGTTAACGTTAGGTTTATTCATTTAGAAAAAGTTTAGACAACAAAGAATATAGATAATATATAAAATGTTTTAGATAAATGATCTTTCTTTAGTTTCGTAGTGAGTAGGGGAACCTGGGAACCTAGTGTTGAAACATTTCCATTTCCTACTTTACGCCGAATTCTGGAGGTCTCGTCACCAGAGCATAGAAAGAAAATTATTAAATATTGCATTTCCACAAGTTAACGGTCGAAAGCTTATACATGTGCGCCACGTATGACCTCACTATTACTATCTTAAGTTTCTCAGCTAAAATTGATAAAAGTTACTACTGTATTTTTAAAGAACCATTGGTAATATAACAATTTTACCTACAAAATAAAAAAAAAGATCCTTTCAGCAACGGAAATTGGTCTATCAGAGGGTTATATTACTTTTACTGTGGAGAATTGCCGTTATTAGAAGCTGTGGAACAAAAATTCTTCTTCTAAATTGTAATTGGATGATTGGACGAGATCTTACAGCCATTGCATTAGTAGTGAGCAATATAAGACATTAATTACTCTTATTTATTAGAGGAGGTTATTAGGTGATCTCGATATCTGTAGTAGTCTCATTATACGTTATGAAGGAAAATATTATCAATAGAATTCAACAGCTTAATTTACCAAAAATTATTAAAATCCTTTTCTTTCGTTCTTATTATTTTGATAAGATACTTCACAAACAGTCAAAATATAAAAATCAAAACGAACTATAAATCCAAAAACACCAATAAACTTAATAAAATCACTGATCAAACGTCAAATTAAAAAAAAAACAAACCAAAACAAGACACAATCTGTGCCATATATATATATAATCTGTAAGCACATACATACACACACGCACACACACAAATATCGCAAGTATTAATTGCATGAATGGTGGTGCGGAGCGGCAACGCGGCGCCGCGGCGCGGCAACATGGCGCCTCGCGCCGCGCGCGGGACGGCAACGCCGCACTGATTCAACTCGTATTCACGCGGCCTCGTCACAGTTCTAGGGTGAGGGTATCCTGTACCTCACCTCTACTACACTATGTACGTTTTATTTATGTTTTGTTGTTTATTTACCTGGTGTAGGTTCGAATTCGATTACAAATGTTATTACGGATTTCAAAATCCTTGTTGTTTTGTCAGCTCCACGCTGTATGCTGCACACAGCAGGGTAGGTAGAGGGAACCTAGTGTTAAGACACTCCGTTCCCCACTCTCAGTCGAATTCTGAGGCATTGCGTGTTGAGTGGCGGAACTCAACAACTCGCTTTGCCTCGATACCAAAGCGAAGAAATGGAAATATAAATTTAAATAAATATTTCATCTCCTCGAATGGTGATCAAACCACTCTTTGTGCCCCTGCGCCACAACTGGCCTCACGACTGTGTTTCGTATAAGCTGATATCTATCTATTATGGGAGACTACCTACTATATTTTTATGTAGCTATTGTTATTATTATACAGATCTAACGATTATATGGAATATTTTTAGGTATAATCAGTAAAATGAGGCCAGTCGTGGCGCAGTGGCACAAAGACAAAATCCGGCAGAAAGTAGGGAACGGAGTGTTTTAACACTAGGTTCCCTCTGCCCACCCTGCTGTGTGCGGGATACAGCCTGAACTACTGAAAATGACAGTTAAAGTTATACCTATAGAATCATATACGTATGATCAATTATTATTATCAAATTTCTAATTTCTTGATAAACAAGCAACACGCCCGGTGGACTGGTATTTTCATTAAATTTACTGTTTATAGCCATAATAACGTTATTAAGTTTAAAGTACGAATTTAAAATCACTCGAAATTTTAACTATACGGAGCTGCCAACATAAATTTTTTATATCGCGTTGCGAGCGACGGGGGAGCGAAACTTTGCATTTTAAATATAAAATATAACGTATCACTAGAATAATGTTTATTCATAAACTTTCATTATAGATTTTATGAATATTATAGTGATTGTGACACAAAGATATACACGTCTCTGTCGAATTTGATACGAGAAGGGTACTTTCCTTTTTTTTTAAGCTTCACGATGTATCCTTCATATAGAAGAATTAACGGGAATCTAATATTAAGACACTCTAATTAAAAAAAATTGAAATAAGAAAGCAATCAAAGCAATCTGACAGTAAACGCGATGGTTGGAGTTTCTATCACCATTCGAAGAGAAGAGAAATAAGTAACTTTATTTTCTCTGCCCTGGCAAGAAAAAATCTGGCTCTCATAAAGTAAAAAAGGGTACGGACCAAGTGTCTATAATAAAAACTGGAACGTCTTAACATCAATTGAAATACCTATCCTGTTATACGTCTAGCTGCTTTTATTTTTATTGTTTAATATAAACGATGTCAGTGGGTTTAGTTTATGGTGCCAAACGCCAGTGAGTCACGCTATGGAACCCATGGCGGTAATTGTGCTCTTAACCACGGTTACGATAGCGAAAATAATAATAACTTTAACAAGTGAATTTATGATGTATATATAGTATGTATGTATATCTAATCATAGTAAGAAGAAACTGTCTTTAAAACATTTTTAAAGTGTTATTCCACACTTAGGAAAGAAAAATACTTAGAAAACGTATAAAAATTTGAACGTAGCGGGACTCGAACCCGCGCCTCCTGGTCGGTTTCCAGGAGGCGCGGGTTCGAGTCCCGCTGCGTTCAAATTTTTATACGTTTTCTAAATAAGTATTTTTCTTTCCTAAGTGTGGAATAACACTTTAAAAAGGGAGATTTTTACAAATTTCCGCTACCCAAAGATAATTACTAAGAATTATCGTTTGGCAAGAGAGAAACTATTTTTTAAATATTTTTAAACATTTTTAAAGTGTTATTCCACACTTAGGAAAGAAAAATACTTATTTAGAAAACGTATAAAAATTTGAACGCAGCGGGACTCGAACCCGCGCCTCCTGGAAACCGACCAGGCGCTCTGACCACTAAG
>JAAIXJ010001888.1:50308-194946 GCA_013403705.1 Heliconius hermathena | reverse complement strand
CGAATTCTGGAGGCATTGCGTGTTGAGTGGCAGAACTCAACGCCGCGCTTAACCTCGACACCAGAGCGAAGAAATGGAAATATAAATTTAAGTAAATATTTCATCTCTTCGAGTGGGGATCGAACCCACAACCAGTCGGTTTTACAGTGACACTTTGTGCCACTGCGCCACGACTGGTCTATATTAAGTTAATTTAATAAAAAAATATTTATTTCGTGTAAATACAAAGTTTTTTTCAAGACGTGTTATTTTATTTGTTTTAGTGTTACTTTCAATTTAATTATTGTAGTTCGTTTTTTACTATATTAACTACTTTAACGACGTTACGTGACAGTAGGTGAGCTGAATATTTGTCTAATGGCATATGGTGACCTTTGCGCATGCAATGCAACACTGTATGAGGTATCCTTTGCACTTATCATATTTTTATTTATGCTAGAAGGCAAATATACAGAGAAGGAGAAAAAGAGAGAAAGATTTGTGAAGATCGCATCTATATAGAACCTAGAACTTCACTTTGTTGTGTTCTTTCGCTTGTTTAGAGAATTGCTTGATGAGTAAAGGGTGCACCATGTATAAAAATATTAAGGAAGCAAGGTTCCCTCAAATAGGAATCGATCCAAAACCTTGTTTCCGCTATGCCACTGCACCATTTTGTTGCGTACAGTCAAACTAGCTGTTAGACAAAACTGAAACGAAACCATAACAACAACATACTATTACGTTTTAAAATAAAAAACCGTTGAAATTCTTCTCTGTTTTTACATTCATTTTAATGTCCAAATAAAAGCAACCTTTTAAATTAGTTCTAACAAAGTTGTTTATTTCTCAACAATTGAGGCGAAGTTCTTTTACAATGTTATAATAATTAGAGACTTACTTGTTTTTGTTGCATAGTAAACTATTTATTTTACGTACCGTCGTAACTTGAGGCGCTGGGGCACAAGTGTGTGACTGTGACGCGGCGGTTGTAGGTTCGATCCCTACTCGAGAGAAAAAATACTTAATCTTGATCAGCTGCACGCTGTATCCCGCACACAGCAGGGTAGGCAGAGGGAACCTAGTGTTAAGACACTCCTTTCCCCACTTTCCGCCGAATTCCGGAGACATTGCGTTCTGAGTGGCGGAACCCAACGCCGGACACTAGAGCGAAGAAATGAAAATATAAATGTAAATAAATATTTCATTTCCTCGAGTGCGGATCGAACCCACAACCAGTCGATTTAGCGAGTCACACTTTGTGCCTCTGCGCCACGACCGGCCTCAAGAAAATACTACACAATACACAACTGGCCTCAATCTACATCTCTCTAATCTTGATAATAATTTAAAAATCAATAACAATTCAGGCCAGTCGTGGCGCAGCGGCACGAAGTGTGACTGTAAAACCGACTGGTTGTGGGTTCAATCCCCACTCGAGAGGATGAAATATTTACTAAAATTTATATTTCCATTTCTTCGCACTGGTGTCGAGGTTAAGCGCGGCGTTGAGTTCTGCCACTCAACACGCAATACCTCCAAAATTCGGCAGAAAGTGGGGAACGGAGTGTCTTTACACTAGGTTCCCTCTGCCTACCCTCCTGTGTGCGGGATACAGCGTGAAGCTGATTATAATAAAAATTCAGCAATGCGCAGAAACCGCATAAACATAAAAACGTAAGACATATTTGTGCTCCACTTGGTAGATTTCAATGAAATTTATTTAAGGTATATGAAACTATGGAACTAGTGTTTGCCAAACACAAACAGCGCAGTGTGAGTAAATATGGCCGTTGGTATTGCTGTTGAAATCGATAGAGGAGATAAAATCAACTTCACGCTGTTTCCCGCACACGACAGGGTAGATTAAGGGAACCTTATGTTTTTTTAAATATAATTTTAACTAAACACTACAGACACGTGGTCCGTACTTTTTTAACTTTTTCATTATTATCAGGTAATCCACAGTATATTTATCTGCCACTTAAACTAGGCTTATAACTAGAGATAATTATCAAGATATTTAATTCCTAAGAAAGTCCAGGTATTTTTAGATTGCCTTTTTGTAAACATTTCACTTATTATCTATTAACTTAATATCTTTTACAATTTTACAATTTATATAACCTTATGTTAAGACACTCCGTTCTCCACTTTCCGCCGAATTTTTCGAAACATTGCGTTGCGGAAATCAACGCCGAGCTTTTGCCTTGGTACCAGGACATAGTAATGAAAATATTAAGAAATAATAATTAATTTCCTAGAATGGGGCTCAAACCCACAAACGTCGCGTTTCAGTCACACCCTTGTGCCCCTGGGCTACGACGGATTCTAAAAGATGACAATTTTTATATAATATTATTTTAAATATTATTTCTTTCTATTAAAACCCGTAATAAATTAAGAATGCTATGTTTATTGTGTGGAAATACCACACAATAAACATAGCATTCTTAATTTATTATTATTAATATACAAATTAACGAGATTTCGTGTAACAAACCTCGTTAGTTCTAGAACGTTCTGTTATCTAAACACTCATCACAGGGCGTACAGTAGTAAAACTCTTTGTTCCCTACAATGTGTTTCTTATCTTTTATCTTTTAATTCGACTTCGTTATGTTTGTTGGGGTCAATGGCCTCGATGAATACTAATTATTATTATGAAAAACGTTAAATGTTAGAATATTTAAATATGTTGTTGCATTTTAATAAAGATTTACATATTATTCTATTTATATTGTAGGAAATACATTTATTTTTTTTAATTTTGATTTTGCGGAAAAGGATAATCTTAAGTAGTAATTCTGATGCTGTCAATAAAATTTAAATATCAAATCCTTACGTTAGTACGTATTATAAAGTAAAAGAATTAATTTGAAAGCACTTTCCTCGATTCGAATTAAAATATATTTTAGTGTTGGAGTCCATTTATTGCCAAAGACTGCCTTACAACCGCTACCACTTCTCCCTCTATAACTAAAAGTCATTTCTAAGTTAATTCGATAATAGTCCAAAATGAAATAGCTTTATCAAGTGAAATATTTTTTTTTACAATAAGTTGTTGAATTGGATGCTTAGCGCGGAATGTGTCCTAAGCTATGAAAAATGTAGAACGTAGTGACGTATCACTAAACCACCTCAATTGAAGTGCAAATCGTTACAAAATCATACAAAAATAGAATCTTAACATAAAATTTTAAAAAAAAAAAAACGAAAATTTGCACAGGTGTGCTAAACATCAAAACCGATATGAACCTACGTAGTTCGTACATATAAAAACAAAATTCTTAGAAACCTAAACAAATATGAAGCACCTACCTGCATTTCTACATCATACAACAAAACACAACCAAAAGGCTAAAAGAGATTAGTTTGTAGTTGCAGTCACTGCACTCTTGCTTTGTTACTTACATACAATCTAAAATACACCATAAACAATGACAATAAAGTTCATTTTCCTCCCAACAAACTTTTTGTATTGGTAAATTTATAACATTTTAGAGCAAATTAGACTGTATTACAAGGGAATAAAGTAATTTTTTATTAGATAAATCCAAGTTATGCACAGGTAGTCGAGGGAGCATGAAGATGCAGATCTCTACAATTCACCGGATGTGTATTGTATTGCAACTGGTGGTGCAAAAACACTATGGTATAGTGATGTGCCTTATACGGTTGTTTTTTTTTGTTTTTTTTTAATTAAATAATTATGATTGTAATTATTCAACATTATGCCATAGTTATTGTTTGTATTCATGTATTCCCTTATAATTGAGTGTGGACTTATAATAACTGTGGAGGTAAAAAGCTTATGCTGTAATATATAATATGTTGGACGGACGTTAGAAATACTCTTTAACTATAAAAAAGAACAGCTTAACGCTGTACTAGGTTAGTGTTAAGACACTCAGTTCCCCACTTTCCGTCGATTCGAGGTGTAAGTATTGAGTGGTGAAACTCAACGCCGGGCTTGGTGCCAGAGCGTAGAAATTAAAATGTTAATAAATAATAATTTATTTCCCCTAGTGGGAATCAAACCCACAACCGTCGCTTAACAGTCAACCCTCGTACCTCTGCGTTACGACGGCCTCTCGTTTACTATAATTTGTTATATTATCACTATATTGTTATCAGCACAGTGTTACCAAATACCAAGCAATGTTTTCAAATGATGATTGGTTTGTAATTGTGTTTTAAGTGCACACTGCATTTATATTATAGTTGCAGATAATTATATTTTATAGTCAAAAAGAAAGTAATTTTTTTTATTATAAATCAAAGGTTTTGTTAGTCTAACAAGTTCTTATATGTAGGTATGATATATTTCCGGAGTTCATTCATTTTTCCAGATACGTCATATTTAAATGTTACCCACATTTAAATATGACGTATCTATGTATATAATATCTATGTTTGTAGGTTTGTTAACAAATATCTCGGAGACTCGGACATTATAAGTCATATAACGATCCCTTCTGAATTTAATCACTAAATATACATATATCGTACTTATATACAGTTTTCCACATTCCACTGAAAGGTCATTGAGTGACAGATATAAATGTCAAACAAAAAATAAAAAATCAGCTTCACGCNATATCTATGTTTGTAGGTTTGTTAACAAATATCTCGGAGACTCGGACATTATAAGTCATATAACGATCCCTTCTGAATTTAATCACTAAATATACATATATCGTACTTATATACAGTTTTCCACATTCCACTGAAAGGTCATTGAGTGACAGATATCAATGTCAAACAAAAAATAAAAAATCAGCTTTACGCTCTATCCCGCACACAGCAGGGTAGACAGAAGGAACCCAGTGTTGAGACACACCGTTCCCCACTTTCTGCCGAATTCTGGAGGCATTGCGTGTTAAGTGGCAGAACTCAACGCTGCGCTGTGCCTCGACACCAGAACGAAGAAATGGAAATATAAATTTAAGTAAATATTTCATCTTCTCAAGTGGGAATCGAACCCACAGCCAGTCGGTTTTACAGTCACGCTTTGTACCGCTGCGCCACGACTGGCCTCAATATCTTTCTCTAGCTATAATAATAATTGAAATATAAAATACATGGGAATATACAACAATAAGTAAGTAACATCTCTCAATATGATACCTACACGGGTGTATCCCATAGAGCAGGCCGTGCTTTGTTCGGTCGTACAGCAGGTGTTTACTTTGTTACTGTGTTGCCTTTACACTTACAATGGGGTAAAAATCATGCGAAAATATGTATATATATATATATATATATATATATAGATAAATCGATGTATCGGAGATTTGTCTGTGAATGTTTTTATCTTTTATGGATTGGGGAATGATTATATAAAAATGTTCCTTTTTTTTGTATATTCGCTCTTCGTTGAAAAAGCGCGGCGTTGAGTTTCGCCTCATATAATATCTCGAAAATTGGGAAATGGAGTAAAGGTGGGGAATGAAGGAAGAGGCCAGTCGTGGCGCAGGGGCACAAGCGTGTGACAGGTTGTGGGTTCGATTCTCGACGGAAAGTAGGTATCGAAATTGTCGTAATGGGAATTGAGTGTTTTAGCACTAACTAGCTTCCCAGGTCCCATACTACCTACCCTACCATGCGTTGGACACAGAGTGAAGCTAAAAAACGTAGTGTTTAAACACTTATATTTGACTTACCAGAAAAGTAAACCTAAAATAATTTATCTAAGTTAAATATAAAAAAACATAAAAGAAACGAACAAATATACATTAGTTCGCAAGTTTAATAGACATCTAGATCTATTTATAGTGCAAGTGAGTCACCGACCGCCGTACGCGAGCCGGCTGTGGAGGCAGGTCGGTCGCGGATCATAATGTCATTTAACTGACTGGGTTTTCAGTGCAGCATCTTAGGTTCACGTTTATTAACCGACTTCAAAAATTGGAGATTATTGGTATCGGTATTGTTAAAATAGTTTTGTTTTCAGCTTCACACCGTATTCTGCAAGTTGCGGCAAAGGGAACCTAGTGTTAAGACAGTCTGATGTCCATTTTTCGTCTAATTCTAAAGGCATCAATTCAAATAAAGTAACCTAAGCTATAGTGACTCGTTCTAAACAATTGAACCAAGTACTACCAAATCTTAAAACTTGTAACCTCTCATACCATCCCATAGGTATCGGATTTTAGAAACTCCAGTAGTTAAACTTTTAAGAGCTATTTGCATGTGCAGCTTAAAACTTTATCCATCTAATACTTTATGGCTTATTTTTTTTATAAATTTATCTTTTTTTTACTTTACGTTTTTTTATATCTCTCCTATAGAAGAGTAGACAGAAGAAACCTAGAATTAAGACACTACGTTCTGGACTTTCTATACGAATTCCAGGTATTACGTGTTCAATGACGAAAGTAAACACCGCGCCATTGTCTTGTTACCAGAAGCAAAGAAATGAAAATTAATTCGCCTAATGAAAACCGAACCAACTACCATCGCGTTCACACATCCATGAATTAACGCTATATTACAATGTCGTCGACCCAAAAACGAAAATAAAATTACTAGTACTTATTAAGAAAACGTATAAAAGTTTGAACGTAGCGGGATTCGAACCTGCACCTCTTTAGAAACAGTCCAAGCGCTCTGACCAACTAAGCCATACGTTTTTAACATTTTTAAAGTGTTAATCCACACTTAGGAAAGAAAATTACCTGGTCGGTTTCCAGGAGGCGCGGGTTCAAATCCTACTACGTTCAAACTTTTATACATTTTCTTAATAAGTATTTCAATCCCTATTGTTATTCTACATTAGTTTCCATACTATATATACATACATATATAAACATACATAGAATCTATACAATTAACCTACTTTGTCTGCCCTACCGCAACCTTTGCTCATATTATATGCAAATCGACGCTCGCATGCTTCTATTAGATGTATTTATGTTTAGCATTGTCTACTAATAATGTTCGCAAGGTTGCAGGTTCATATCTGATATGAATAAGAATGTTTATAGACAATCCTTCTATATAAATCTATATCTAAATCCGTTCTAGCAGGGCACGGTGATATTAAGATACTCCGTTCTCCGATTTCCTGTCAATTTTGAGATGTGTATTGATAGTCAGAATTAGAACTTAACGCCGTACTTTATTTTGTAGTTAGGAATAATATAAATTCAACAATTGTCGTTTGTTTTACTATATTATTATTGTTTTACTATATTATTGTCGTTTGTTTTACTATAGTATTGACGGTCTTATTTACTTTGATTTTAAATTTCTATTAATTTAAAAATATTTGGTTTTAGGTAGAGAGATATTACTCTACTCTCTGACGAACCAGACGATAGAACCATCTATGTAACAAACTAGCTTTTCACTGGGGCTTCGCCTGTGTTGTCAAATGAAAATACATATATACGATGTTATTTTGATCGCAGACACAAAGACATCGGAATTATTAACGTGATTCGAAACAATAGTTCCTGATATCAGTGCGTTCAACCAAACATAAACACACATTACCTTTATAATATTAAGTATAGATATAAACAACCCTTGAACAGAATTCGAACTTACAACCATCGAGTTCAGTCAAGCACAAATAAAACACTTTAGAACAGCTCGTCTATTTTGCTAATTCGGAACGTCAGTCTAAATGTATAATACCTCAAAGAGATCTCATTTCAACGGCCGCCATTTTATATGTTTATAGTTTTATTTAAGAACATCCAGACAGATTTATGATACAAGTTTTTAATAAAACGAAGTTCCAGCTGAAGTGAATGTTTACACTTTAGACCTAGTATATTGGGAAAGTTAGACTATGTGACGTTTAAAGTTGTACCTAATATTGGCTCCTGAAATATAGTCCTACTTTAGGAATATTTTAAAGAACTGACTGAACTGACAGTTTCTGACAGTAACGATGGTTTTGAGTTTGATTCCTATTTGGAGGAATCTATTGTCTGTATTACCTCGCCCTGGTAAAAAATATAGGTAAAAAGGTAGGTGCACAATATCTCGGATAAAGCTGAAAATGGAGCGTCTTTAGGTAAAAGCATAAAACTAAATTACAACATTAAGTACGTATAAACATTTAAAATACAGGATTTGAACCCACGCCGCTCTAATACTCAGAACGTTATATCAAATGTATTTTTGTGTTGACTGACTTTATACTACAATCAACTATAACATTTTATTTAAAAAAATCCTTCGATACTTTATAACAAATGAACTCGCGTGTAATTTTTTGTATTGATTTTTAAATTACTTTAGTTTTTTTGACAAATTCACGTTAACGTCTTTTTAGAAAACATATAAAAATATAACGAAGCGAGATTTAAACCCTTGGATGGTTTCCAAGAGGCGCGGGTTTAAATCCCGCTACGTTCAAATACGTTTTCTAATAGTGTAATAATTCTAAATTGAAGCTAAAATTACTATACTTAAATGAATATAAAAATATATGTTTGTCTTTCATTGGAGTTACCACTGGTTTATAGGTTATTTGCAAGAAGTTCCATCCATTTCGGTTTAGTTATAGGATCCCACCAACGCATATATCAATATTTTCATTTGTACTGTTGGTAATATAGCTTGAGACTCGAGGCCGTTGTGGCATAGCGATACAGCATCTGACTGTAAGTCAACGACTGTGGGCTTGATATACACTAGAATAAATAAATAAATCTAGTGTTAAGACACTCCGTTCCCACTTTCTGCCGAATTCTGGAGGCATTGCGTGTTGAATGGCAGAACTCAACGCCGCGCTTATCCTCGACACCAGAGCGAAGAAATGGAAATATAAATTTAAGTAAATATTTTATCTCCTCGAGTGGGGATCGAACCCACAACCAGGCGAATTTACAGTCACACCTCGTGCCGCTGCGCCACGACTGGCCTCACTATACACTAGAAATAGTGAATTACTTTAATTTCGTCACTTTGGTTGAATGCGGAGTTGCCTGGACTTCCTCCACTTAACATGCAACGTTTGAGAAAATTGTCGTAGATAACGGAGTGTCTTAGCACTAGGTTTCTTCCGCCTAACCTGTTATATGGGGGGCACATCGTCTAACTGCAGTAATATAGCTAACACATGTTAACAAATTGAGAACACAACGAAATACATAATTCTATTATAAAAATAAACAACTTCACCCATAACTACAAGCCATCCAAAATAAAATCCAAAATAAATCCATAAATAAAGAGAAAAAACTATAATAAAATGAAGTAAATTAGCAAAAATGAAAAACGCGGCCCCCGCTGGAAGTGGGTCGAAGCGGCAACGCCGCGTAGCGGTACCGGCGGCGCGGCAACGTGGCGCTGTTGCCGCACTTCACACCTACATCAATACCGCGTGCTCTGCCAGTTGCCACAGACCCACTACGGAGATGCGATATTTCGCTCCGAATGGTTCAATTCTATTTGTATTACTATTTTTGTCTTTTTGCAGATGATTTTATTTATTTGTATTTTTAATATAACGTGAGGCCAGTCGTGGCGCAGCGGCTCGAAGTGTGACTGTAAAACCGACTGGTTGTGGGTTCGATGCCCACTCGAGGAGATGAAATATTTACTTAAATTTATATTTTCATTTTTTTCGCTCCGGTATCAAGGCTATCAGCGTTGAGTTCTGCCACTCAACACACAATGCCTCCAGAATTCCGCAGAAAGTGGGGAACGGAATGTCTTAACACTAGGTTCCCTCTGCCTACCTTGCTGTGTGCGGGATACAGCGTGAAGCTGATTAGATTATTGATTATATTAGTATATATTAAGGTAGTTAACAGCTCGCTCTAGAAACTCATGAGAAAGTACGTTTTCGTAAAAATGTGTTTAATAAACTCGATATTGGAACATATTATTTTTTAGGTTTTAGCGCCTGCCAGCAAGAATTATGGAAACCGATCACAAACCATATATATTATAAAAAATTAAAAAAAAAAAACAAAAAAAAGAGTAAGATTAATCGTGTATTATTACAGCAGGCGTTGTCTAGACGCTAGTTTTTCTTCATTAAGAGTAGATTTAAGCGCCCACGCAACTAATATTGTTGGTCCCAATAAAAAAAAAACTGGTTTGATCTGTCTCAGCGTGCTGTTAGTGTGATATTAATGTTGCCGACGCTTAGAATTTAGCTGTCATGTTTGATAAACAACACATATAATTGATGCTTCGAGTTGCATAACGAGAATGATGAAAATAAAAAAAAAAACATATAGATTAATTATTTAATCAGCTTTACGCTGTATCCCGCACACAGGGATCCTTGTATTAACACGTCGTTCCCCATTTTCACCGAATTCTGGAGATATATGTAGATAAATACTTTAAATTATTTTAATACATATATAATTTCTGTTAATGTAATATTTATATTATAATCTAATAACTTAAATGTGTAAATGGATTTATGCAGCAAACGAAGCATATTAAAAGCTATATATGAAAAAAAAAAAGAAATTTGACATATTCAAGATGGCACCACGGAAGACATGAAAAAAAAAATTAAAACCCATCTTTATGTAATATATGTAATTAACAAATTAAAATTTGTTAATTAGGCTAGAGGCCGGTCGTGGCGCAGCGGCACGAGGTGTGACTGCAAAACCGACTGGTTGTGGGTTCGATCCCCACTCGAGGAGATGAAATATTTACTTAAATTTATATTTCCATTTCTTCGCTCTGGTGTCGAGGTTAAGCGCGGCGTTGAGTTCTGCCACTCAACACGCAATGCCTCCAGAATTCGGCAGAAAGTGGGGAACGGAGTGCCTTAACACTAGGTTCCCTCTGCCTACCCTGCTGTGTGCGGGATACAGCGTGAAGCTAATAATAATAAAAAATATATATGTGAAGTACAATCTTGCACAAAATTTAATGAAGTCGCTTAGGAGAACTATCGACAGCGACAGGTTCAAAGCGGAAAGCTCCGTGAATAGGGACCATTGATGTTGTAATATAGGTCTAACAGACGTCTAATATATGTATCGATAGTATTATAAATTGAATAAAATAGATCAGACGTGGCTATAAATGTTTTTTAAACTGAACTATTATTATTAAACTTCTTTTTTCTTTACACATTTTATCCCTCGTTATGCGTGGTATGCAGTGAACCCAGTCATCAGTCATTACATTTTTCTCTTTCTTTCTATTTGGAGATATTTTGTGCAGTTTGGTGTGGTTTGTGTTACGGTATTCCGATAAATTTAAAATAAAAACATTCCAAAGATCACTATATGGAATCTACAACCATTGATTACAACCAAATATTTCTCAACTTCACAATGATGTAATAGCATCATAAACTTAATATTAAATAGATACATTAAAACACTATTCACCAACTAAACAATAACTAATAATATAAAATAAGCGCCACGAAATAGAGCTAGAAACTCAAACGTAACAGCGCGAGCTGGCAACGCCGCGTTTTATTCAATAAAAAAAAATTCACCNATATATATATATATATATATATATATATATATATATATATATATATATATATATATATATATATACACACACGGTGCATTAAACTTATCTGTGGATTCTTTATTTTAAAAAAAACATTTGCAGCATTGCGTCAAAAATAAAAAGGCGGGCTTAGAAATGTCGGTTCCGTGGAAAATATCAAAATACGACACGAGAAATTTTATGGTAACGTTATATAATATTTTTATTTTAATGATTTATTGTATATGACTGACAAGAATATGTATAATTATAATATATGTAAAATTAATTATTATTATGCATTAATCATTTATTTTTTTATTTATGCTTTTTAAGCATGTCATTTGGTCATAAATTGCTGTGCCAATGTCACGAAGAATGGAGAAGTCACGTAGGACCGATGAAGATTGATCGTTTAATGTACTACATATTACAATTTTTTTTATAAATAAATAATAAGTTACCTTTCATAACTGTAAAATAAGAAAATACCTAAAGGAGTATTATTATTATTCAAAAATTTCTTCTAAATTTAAATGAAATATATGATTAAATTAATAAATTACGTTATTCATGAGTTCTTCCCGAAATTATAATATCTGTGAATTCGTCGAATTTAAGCAATTAAGCTTTCGTAGGTAAGTATAATATTATGTTAAAATAATATAAAATAAATTCAACTAATGTAATCATCACGCTGTATCCCGCACACAGAAGGGTAGACAGGAGGAACCTAGTGTTAAGACACTCCGTTCCCCACTTTCTGTCGAATTCTGGAGGCATTACGTGTTGAGTGGCAGAACACAACGCCGCGCTTCGATACCAGGGGAGGTTGAACCCACAACTAGTCGATTTTACAGTCACACTTTGTGCCGCTGCGCCACGACAGGCCTCCTTTTTAAAACCTTAAAATATGTTGATTCTTAAAACAATTTAAGATACATATTTATTAACTTTTCAGAATATTTTGTAATTGAAAAAAAAAATGTCTTGTCTATTGTCTATGGTTAAACTCAAATGCATTTGAAAAAAACCGATGAAACTTTCATAATACGTCATATACAACTTATTTAAATAAAATAAGATAACATCAATATATAAAAATAGCAGGTGGCTAGATGGCGGTAGATTTCTATTTAAAATGAAACGTAAATAATGTAGTAATTACACGCCGCACCTCCGTCCCTCGTAACGTGGCCGAGTTAAATACGTAGCTTAGTTAAGTTGAGCATTGTTTAGTTTACTGTTTAGATTACCTGAAATATACAGATTCTATTTTTAGCTACATAATATTTACAAAACGAAACATTTTAATTGCAGATGCTCTACTAATTTACAAAACATCAATATTATATAGATTAAAAATACGTTATATGTTTCTCACTGATTAAAAACATACATAGATTAAATCAGCTTTACGCTGTATCCCGCACATAGCAGGGTAAGTAGAGGGAACCTAGTGTTAAGACACTCTGTTCCCCACTTTCCTTCGATTCGGAACTCAACGCTTCGACACCAGATTGAAGAAATTAAATTTTACAGTCACACTTTGTGACCCTGCGCCACGACTGGTCTCAACATACATAGATACAATGTATATTTTGAATCTGTGACTAATCTAATGGAAACCACGTAAAAATTGAAATTAAACCCTAAATCTGAAACAGAGTTACGTAAATAAACGCTGTACAGCATTACAGATAGCGTTTCGACGCAACGCGGACATGCGACTGCCGCGTCGCAGGTCGCAGGGGGCGGGCCGACGGCCGACAGTCGCGCCCCGCGCCCGCGCGCGACCGACGCGACGCGGCAGTCGCAGCCCACGACTCGGACGGAACGTGCGTCAGTCTTGTCGCAATATTTACGAAGACTTGTCTTTTTTACACGTACACAGTTGTTTGGGAAGTGTGAATTATTTAACAATTGAAGGTAAGTGACGTAGCTAGGGTGAAAGTTATTAAAGTCTGAATATATTCAGCCTAAGGTAACATTAAAAACGCGCTTTGAACAGATTCTTTATAGGCAAAAGTTGTATATTATCTGTGGTAAAAATAACAACAAATATCAATGTTTGACATTTCTAATTGTCACAAACAATAAAAATGATATCAACCTAATTTCGTATTAGTAAAACAGAATGGAAAGAAATGTAGAGTTTACAAATTAAACACACTTTCAACTTATCGCGTAAAACGTATAGGCAAGTGGACTGTGACTTGCGAACTGGTTCAGCCGCTGTACTAATTACTTTTTTACATATACATGTATCATCATTTACTCACGGAATTACTAATGTAAGAAATACATTAAAAATATTTAATTAACATTTTTATTGAGATTTCGCTAAATAACAACATAATTTTTTAGTTCAACAGATTCTAGATTAATTCTCTAAAAAAAATTCTGACCTTAAGTTCGTTTTAGGCAATAAGTAATGATTCGAAAAACACTGTATCAATTGAACCCGGTGTGTTTGATCGAGGAGATCAAGAAACGTCCGGGCCTGTACCGCACGGAGCAGCCAGCTGATAGAGAGGAGAAGCTGCAACTGTGGAAGGAAGTGGGAGCGGCCATATATAGCGATTGGGATACGTTTAACAAAGCTACTGCTTATGATAGAGGTATTCTATTTCTTTTTTTTTAGAGATGGAAGTGTCTTTACAATAGCTTCCCTCTGCCTGTTGCTGTAGCTAAAAATAAAAATTAAAAAGGCATTTCGTTTGTCCAGTGTTACAATTGCAAAGAAAATGGCGATCTCTCCGCGACGCGTACAACAGAGAGCTGAGAGCGAGGAGGTCGGTGCCGCGCGGCAACAGACGTGTGTATATATACTTTAAACGTATGAGCTTTTTGGGAGGATTCGAGGGCAGTGTTAGTGATGAGTGAGTAAATTCTTTTTAGGATTTTTTGCAATTTAGTCTTAAGTAAAAGAATGAAAGACCTCATCCATTCCATCACCGTGTCACTTAAACAACCCCGTAAAGCCAAAGGCCTATCCCTAAGTACAATCGTCCAATCAGGGCCGGACAAGTGCGGTAACCTGTACGGAATATCCTGTAGGAAGGGCAAAGGGTAGAAAGGGATTTAATTCAGGATAGGGGCGGGGATGCTATTTATATGTAAGAGTATTGATACAAATGTGAATAAGTATTTTGTTTTGTATAAAATAGTTTGAATTTAAATTATATGTTTTATAAAATTGTCGCAAATACTTTTCAATTACGCCCTAGTTAAGTAGTTAAACTTTTCAACTATTAATTATTTATTAGATCTAATCAATAATTACAATTCCAATTTAACGCCTATTAAGACTAATTACCATTAATTAACTCCTAAAGGATTTAGCTAATTACAATAAAAAAAACGACGGTTTACAAATTTCCTTTTTAGCGACGATCAAGATGGCAATCAAATAATATTTACAAATCAACCCGAAGATCCGTTGTTCAGTACAAATACCCAAAAGCCGAAAAAGAAACGCCGGAAGAAGTCCAGCTCTGATGACGAACAGCCTCCCGAGGAGTTGGAGATGCCCGTCTTCCCCGTGGATATATCGGATGATAGTGATAGTGATAAGTTGTTCCTTTTATCTTTTCTGCCGGAAATGAAGCTGTTACCCTCGAATATCAAAATGTGGGCTCGTGCCCAAATAGCGAGCGTTATGCAGGAGGCGGTTAGTTCGCATTATAGTAATTCTATACCGAATGACAAAAGTAATATGGTGAAGTACAGACGGGATAGCTCGGAATGACAGTTAAATATAATGTTATATGTATATAAATGTATTTTAAATATGGATTTAGGTTTTATTTTTAATTTATAGTGTTATTCTTAATACTAAGGAAAGGAGAGTTTTTAGAAAACTAAAACAATTTGATCGTAACGAGACTCGAACTCGTGGCTGTTTCGTAGAGGCGCGGGTTCGAATATAGTTATGTTCAAATTTTAATTTTGTAATAACAAATTGTTGGATTTTTCACATTTTGTGGTAATTTAAGAGTTTAGTGACACACTACCATATTCCACTTTCAGGTCATATAAGGACATTTTTAAATCGCGATACTTTGGTATGAGATTTTATTTTATACTTTAATTAATAAATAGCAATAAAAATAAATAGTCGTGACTTAATCTATATCAATACAATAACTGTTCAGACTTTTCAAACAACGATATTAGCAAATATAGATATATAAAATTTAGATATAGATTCGAATAGATAAAATCGATACTATAGATATAACCAATATTCGATTAATCGTTCCTAGTTTTAAGATGTGAGACGTATAAGGCCCGTATTTATATACCGCTCTCAACTATGGGATCGATCTTAAGATGATTGAAAACTTCAATATCGAATCGTCGATTTCAGAGTTTAGAGCAGTATATAAATACGGGACTTAAGTATGTTTATTAGTACATCATGCAAGGACAGCCGCAGTTGGTACCGCGTTCATAGGGTCATTTCTATTTCGGCTTGAATCATAGTTCTAGTTATAGAACAAAGAAAATGTTGTAACTATTGAATAATCTTAAGATAGAAATAAAGACAGGAAGAAGTACTTTAAATTAATAATTTTGGTAGTTGGATTGCTTAGTGACACGCTCCTTACGTATAAAGATAGGATATTTTATAGGTTTAAACTTACAATCAACATCTATATGTATACATTTATATCGGGTATAAATAATAAATAATACTTTAACGTTAGTTTTTACAGTGAATTTAAATACTATAATAGTACACACGTTCAAACAACGATAACAGTAAAATATGAGAGAAAAAATAGATATAGATTCGAATAGGAAAATTAGATATATATAAGGAGTAAAATCGATATTGTAGTAACTATAATCTATATTCGATAAATCATTTCTAGTTTTAAGAAGTGTACTAGGTTCATCACGCAAGGCCAGTCGAAGTCGGTACCGTGTTCATAGGTTCATTTCTATTTCGGGGTGAATCATAGTTGTAATAATAGAAAAAGTTTTGTATTAAAATTTGGATTAAAAACAATTTTAGTATCATTTTCATGAAACAAAACCAATATAATATAATTCATGGCTTTCCCTTAGATGATATTATTCAAATTATAAGCTACTTCGTTTTACATATTTCATTTTTAAAAAAATACCAATATAGTAACAAAAGATCCAGTTACGTCAGCATCACGTTGTATCCCGCACACAGCAGGGTAGGCAGAAGGAACCTAATGTTAAGACACACCGCTCCCCCCTTTCCGCCGAGTTCTGGAGGCATTGCGTTTTGAGTGGCGAAACTCAACGCCGCGCTTTGCCTCGACACCAGAGCGAAGAAATGGAAATATAAATGTAAGTAAATATTTCATTTCCTCGAGTGGGAATCGAACCCACAACCAGTCGATCCTACAGTCACACTTTGTGCCACTGCGCCACGACTGGCCTCTTAATCCAGTTAGGTATATAAAATAATAACGTTTTATTAACATATATGTTTATTTTGACTTAGCAATAAAACAATGCAATAATCTACATTAGTTACTGCTTAACTTGTATTAAAACGGACTAATATGACAATTTAATGCCAATTAAGCGCTAATGGACACTTGTGAGTGTGACAGTTATTCTGAAATATTGAAGTAAAATTCTCAATCATAATAAATATTGTAATTATAATAAGTTTTAAATCATATGTTATTATAAAAAAAAGTAACAATCTAAGTAGTCTCTCGCTAGTAAAAGCAATTAAATTGCATTCATTTATACTGTAAATAACTTTAATATTTAAATATTAGAAAGAAACTTTAAATAAATTAATAATTCCTTTAGTTTTTAAGTAGTATCGGCTAGCTTTTTTCTAATGTAATATTAAATAAAATAATAAAGTTTTAACTAAGCCTTGAAATATCCATTTATTCTATATATTTATAAAATGATGTATACCTAATGAAATAAATATAAAACCGTATGTTTGCCTAAGATATAAGTTTATTTTTTGTTATTTTTTTTGGAGAACTTAAGCAGAATATAATGGCTTTTTTTCTTTTAAATTAAACTATTTGACTGAATTATTCATGTATATTTAATATTATAGTTTCTTTTTTTTTTTCATTGTTATTATGCTTAGGTTGATACAATTGATCAAAAGTCAATGTTTAACTATAATAGATGGGGTAATGTCTTTATTATAATATAATATTATATTTAACTATATGTTGAACAAAAACTTGTAACATTTAATTGAATTTAATAAGGCATTTAGTAAGAAACTATATAGGTTTAGAGTTTCCCATAAAGTATTTTGAACTATATATTTTCTCTAAATATATATAAATAATATATAATAAATATTGTTTTATCATTATTTTTTGTGTTCTATTATCAAGACAATGTGTAAGGTAAATTACTTAGTTAGCTATGTCACTTTGGACAATAATGTATTTAATTAATTTTATATATTTGGAAAAAAAACCAGTTGTCAGTCTGATGTCAGTTAATTTATTTAAATAATTTTTAGTTTTTAATTCCTAATGTGTCTATATATGTAGAAATGTTTTCTTTTTCATTATTTAAGGAAATATAAGATAGAATCCATAAAATATCTATAAAAACATTTTTTTAATAAAATACTATTGAAGTTTATAAAAATAAAAAAAGCTCATGTTGTGAATTGTTAATATCAATAGTGTACTTGTTATTTAAACTGTTGTTAATCTTGTCCTACAATATCAAGCAATATAAATAAACTTTTTTTGTACGTATTTTGTATTTTTTTTTTCTTACTATATTACTGTGATATTTAGAATTGGCAAGGTACAGATGTTTCACAAATATAGATAAAGATAGAGTCAAATTTTATACCATACTGTGTAAAAAAGTGTAAATATTTTTTGTTTTTATTATTCAAAAAATGAAATACTTTATAAATATAATCAATCATTCACCGAATAAGAATCGAACCCACAGCCACGCCAAGCCATCTTTTTTTAAAGATTTATTTGCACTTACGTTACTTTATAAAACAACCAGAAATATAACTAACTAGAAGTTGAGTTTAAAGTTAAACAACGTAAAAAGTATGCGGCGAGCACGCGCCTCCAGCCTCGAGTCACGACCGCCATGTCTGAACTCTACAGACTTGCCAACTTAACTACTGTACGATTGATTTTATTGTTATAATGTTTAATGTTATATTTATATTTTATTTTTTGTTCTGGGGAGCCAAGTGTTAAGACACTCCATTATCCACTTTCCGCCGATTTCTGGAGGCATTGCGTGCCGAGTGGCGGAACTCAACGTCGCGTTTTGCCTCAACACCAGAGCGAAGAAATTAAAATATTAAATATTTAATTTCCTCGAGTGGGAATCGAACCCACAACTTGTGGCGTTTACAGACACAGGCTTATGCCCCTGCGCAACGACTAGCCTGTTTTCTTTAAAATATAATACAAGTAGTTTACTAGACCTTTAAGAATTTAGAGAATTCTCTTAGTGCTCCCCTAAACAGGGATTGTAGGGGAGCCTACTTACCCTCCAACCAAATTTTAACATTCCTACTTTTAATACTAATGTGGATTCAAATTTAGCCTAAGAAAAAATGTTATTGATTAAAAAAAATTTTTTTTCGGTCTAGTAGGAGTGTTTTAAGGCCTTGAATGAAGTATATTCTGCACGCAAGTTCTCTAAACTGGAAGCGTACATAGTTTTATTGAAAAAGTTAAACGAGATCATCGTGGCGCATGGCACAAGACTGTAAATTATGTGATTTATGAGTTCAATTCCCACTAGGGGAAATGAAATAACAAATATTTTCATCTCCTCACTCTGGTAACGAGGCAAAGCGCGGCGTTGAGTTCCGTTACTCAACACGCAATTTCTTAATGGGAACGGAGTGTCGTAACACTAAGCTACCAGGTTCCCTATGTCTTCTGTGGGATACAACGTGAAGTAAAAAAATATGAATGTATGCATTCATATATAAACTTACAGAACAATGAAATGTATTGTAATTTTTAAACAAAAGCACCAATTCTACTAATATAATTTGCGTGAGAATGGATGTCTGTTTCACTTTCACGCAAAAACTATTATACTAAACAGTTTTAAATAAAACTACAGTAATATAGCTTATACATCAGAATAACATATAAGGCTACAATTTATGTAGAGCGGGCGAAGCCACGTTTAAATCGATAGTTATAAAATAAATTTTTAATTTACAAACCACAATGTGCCTAACATTACCATCAAGAGGTTTCCTTCCAGAAATCACTGTTATACCTGAAACAAAATAGTAAACATATTATAATAATAACTTCATATTAATAACTTAATATATTATCGTATATAGTTTAAAAATATCTGTGGCATAATTGACATGTGCTCCAAATCGGACTGAAAAACCAAATATGGAGATAACAATCTTAGAAGAAATTAATATTTATAATACATGCTAGAAGCAATCGTGCCGCAGGGGCACATAGATGTAACTGTAACGCGACGGTTGCGGGTTCGATTCCCCCTCGGAGGAATGAATTTTACCCGGCCTTGAGTTCTGCCACTCAAAACGTAGTGCCTCTAATAGTTTGGCGGAAAGTGGAAAACGGAGTGTTTTAATACTAGGTTCCCTCTGCCTAAGATGCTATATGTGGAATACAGCTTGAAGCTAACGATAAATACGTGCCGATGTTACTTCGATTTGTTTAGCTAAATTTTACCACTGAATGCGTAATATTATTATTATAGATGCCAATGTAAGAATATTTTGACACTATACTTTCTCAACAAAGTGAATTCAACTTCAAAAGTAAATAAAACCACAGAAAATGACCAGGTTGTGAGTTCGATACAAACTCGAGGAAATAAAATGTTAAATGTTTTTAATTCCTCGCGGCGTTTAATTCCGCCACTCAACACGCCTCCAGAATTCAGCGGAAATTGGTAAACTAAGTATTGTGCCAGCACGAAGCTAAAAAGAAAAGACATAAAATGTCGTATGTCATCAAAGGAAAAACTTCCACGAACATAAAACTTAAGAAGAATTCAGTGGAAATTTCAATTTTTCCAAATGCCCAAGTCCGTGACAACTTTGGCTTATAATTCTAAAAGTTAGGCGCGCTGGCGCCAACTGCGATTATGCACTTTCATAAATCTGTGTGCTTAAATACTTTGGGGGTTTCGACATCCTGCGGATACTAGTGCAGGGGCGTTAAAAAATAGGGGGTTGATCCTCTATGACCCAATTTTATCATTTTTTATTATATGTTAAATTTAATAATATGTCTTCTGATTTCATTGTTGAGCGAAAAAATATATTGCTTTACTATATTTTTATTGGAATACTTACTATTAACCAAAATTAATATTGATAAAAAAATATATGATCGTCGTGGTTGAGCCCCTGCGGCTCAAAGCGTGACTCTAAATGCGACATGGTATGGGCTGCATCCACCACTCGACGAAATAAAATACAAATTATTTTAATTTCTTTGTTCGTTCGGTAACGAGGTAAAGCGCGGCGTTCAGATCCGCCATGCAAGCATTGCATGAAGAGTTCGGTACCAGAATTCGGTAGAAAATTGAGAACGAAGTGTCTTAACAGTAACTTCCCTCTGCCTTCCCACCCTGCTGCGTCCGGGGTATAGTGTGACGCTAAAAAAAACCAAAATAGAATATGCCTATACATACTAAATAGATAAAACAAATATAACCATGATTTTTTAAAAAGAACTAAAAAAAACATAAATAGTCTACATTTTTAATTAAATAAAAATCAATATTGCGTACAACAAAGTGAATTAATAAATAATTATATTTAACAAATTTCTAAAGTCTTAAGACGAGCTTCTAACGAGTTTTAATTAAAACAATATTTTCCACTATCACGGACTGATATAGAACAATGCAGGGCGCGTTCAAGCGAAATCGTCCTTGAAAGCTACACGATCGATATTGCTGAACGAATGCTTTTTAAAATCCAGGCATAGCTTAACGCTGTAATAGGAAAGGCAGAGGGAACCTAGCGTTGGGACACTCCGGTTGCCGCGGAGAATTCAATCTTCTAAATACTGCCTTTTCAGTGACGGAACTCAACGGATCTTTTTACCTGTATGGGGAAGTGAAATGAAATTATGACTAGGAATCGAACCCACAAACGGCGTGTTGCGTTTACAATGAGACGCAGTGCCGCAGCCTTTTAATGTCTTCATAATAATGTATGAATTAAGTTCTGTTAACTTAAACTTTTTGCTGCTTCTTCAAATACAAAATATCAATCTTTTAGACTACAAAAAGTTTTATAATATCATATGTGAACACTGAATTTATATATTTTTTAGTTTCACATTGTATCCCGTACATAGCACGTAAGGCAGAGCGAACTCGAGAGTCTAGTCTGGTTTCAAACACTCCGTTCCCTTTAAAACACTTCTGTTCCCCAATTTCACCTGAATTCCGGAAACATTGAGTACTGAGTGGCAGAGCCCAACGTCGCACTCAGTCCCATCACCACAACGAGAAAATGAAAAAAATATTCAATAATTCATTTCCTCGAGTGGAACTCGAATCCACAACCTATCGCATTTACAGTCACCTGTGCCTCTGCACCACTGACCTCAATATCAATATCAAATCACAAAAAACAAAACATTAACTAAATAACAAACATATCTTTGCGTTTTGCGAGGTTGCCGCCCCGCACTGCAGCGTTTCCATCGCTACATTCCACGAGCGTTATCTTAGTCCTTATGTTAAGGTAATAAGGTTCAAAACGGCTTAACCCCTTTACACACGGTCGGCAGTAACGCTGCGACAGCGTCACTCCGCGCGGACGACTCGCGGCAGGAAGACGCGTGTGGCTTAATTTAGTTTAATATAAAGTGAGTTAAAATTTAATTGATGTATTGATAAGTATATTATATATAAAAGAAGGTTAGTTCTGTTATATTTTACTTGCTAAGTAATTTAAGGCTAAGGTTATGGCGTATTTGAGTAAGCACGCAGTTTTAATAATTTATCCTAGACTAGTGGGCGCGCGGCTTCGTCCGCTTATTTGCACCCTTAGGAGGTGAATTCTAAAAAACCATGAAACACGTGTTCAATTAAATGGTTTTAAGAGTCTGAATTTCAAATTTTATAAAAATCGGTGCCGTTTTAATAAATTTTCCATACAAAGTTTCAACCCCTATTTCATCGCTTTAGCGTTAAAATTTTTCAAAATACCTTCTTTAGTGGATGTCCAAATTATGAAAATAAACATCTGTCCAAATTTCACGTTTCTATGCACAGCGGTTACGGCTATGCGTGCGTCTTACCTCAGTCAGTCAGGTACATGTCCTTTTATATATATAGATTATCAGTTGTTACATATTACTTTAAAGTTATCTATATGGAATTTATTTACAAGAACTATTCAATAAAGACAACGTATTCGGTTTTTACAAATATTTGCGTATATTTAGGGGCGATCCCCACACGTGACGTCATATTACCGCAGCGAGTGCGAGCGAAACACAAAACCGAACGTCGCGCGTTCTTATGCCATCCGAATACCTTTTATCATGAATTATTAACAACCAAAAATAAAATAAAGTATAAAATATTTTAGATTCCCTATGCCCCTTTATCGTCTCCAAATGTATGAGAACTACTTTTATTAATCAAAAAAAAATTCGCTTCACATTGTATTTCGCACACAGCAGGGTAGGCAGAGGGAACCTAGTGTTAAGACACTTCGTTCCCCACTTTCTGCCGAGTTCCGGAGGCATTGCGTGTTGAGTGGCGGAACTCAACGCCGCGCTTAGCCTCGACACCAGAGCGAAGAAATGAAAATATAAATGTAAATAAATATTTCATATTCTCGAGTGGGGATCGAACCCACCACCAGTCGATTTTACAGTCACACTTTGTGCGGGGCGCCACGACTGGCCTCGACTGACTTTTATATATAATGTTCCATGTATTTTTATTATGAAGGGTTAAATCGTAATATAATAGCAAATAAAGAGGAAATAAATGTTATTATTCTGTTTATTCTCATACAATTTTCTTCTTGATTTCGTATTGCAATAATATTTCAAGGTCAAAGTAAATATCAATCCCGTATCTCCAATCACCGGCGCGCCAGTGCGGCGGTATGACGTCACAACAGAGATAAACACAAAAACATTTAAAATACGCCAAGTACTATAATTCATATATGAGGCCAGTACTGGCGCAGGGGCACAAGCGTGTGACTGTGAAGAGGTTGTGGGTTCGATTTCTACTCAGGGAAGTGACGTATTTAATATTTTCATTTCCTCGCTCTGGTGGCGAGGCAAAACACGGCGTTGTGCTCCGCCACTCATCTGTCAAGTGGGGAACGGAAGTGTCTTACTGGGTATAGCATGAGGTTTCCTATTACTAAGTGAATAATTGACTTACTTTACTTCATTTATCTTTAATATTAGACAGAGGAAATTTAGAGTAACGGAAATCGAACTTAACATCTAACTATTTTACTTTAAGACTCGAACTCGCGTCTTTTGTTAACAATCCATTTGAAAAGTGACATAGTAACTGTACTAGGTTCGGTCACTAGGTCTATATACTTATTTAATTATCGATATACTTCAATATGCAAAAAAGGCTAAAACTAGGACCTATATACAGACTGGATGACTATAAATACTACCATATTTTGAAAGCAAGACGGGAATGACATTTTATTAGAATTGTATTAGCGGATTTGAACTCGCAACCATCATGTTCAGACAAACGTCGTATATAATATGTAAATTTAAAGACAGTTTATCCCATATTCTCAATTACAGTAACTAAAATATACATTTTCAGCAAAAATATTATAGCTCACCGTTCAACATGACGACGTATTCGTTAGACGCGGAGAGTTTTATAAATGAAATAAAGAAATATCAAGAGCTATGGGCTGCGGGCAGTGAGGGTAACAGGTACAAGAGCACGGTCAAACGGACAGCCTGGAGCAAAGTGGCCAGGGTGTTCATATCCGACTTCGATAGTATGAACGAATTAGAAAAATTTGACGTATGTAAGTTGTTTTTTTCAATTGTTAATCAAATCAAATCAGCTTCACGCTGTATCCCGCACACAGCAGAGTAGGCAGAGGGAACCTAATGTTAAGACACTCCGTTACCCACTTTCTGCCGAATTCTGGAGGCATTGCGTGTTGAGTGGCAGAACTCAACGCCGTACTTTGCCTCGACACCAGAGCGAAGAAATGAAAATATAAATGTAAATAAATATTTCACTTCGTCGAGTGGGGATCGAACCCACAACCAGTCGATTTTACAGTCACTCTTTGTGCCTCTGCGCCAGGACCGGCCTCGTTCTCTTACTAATATATGTATATTTATTCTATATATAAAGTTGAAGTTAGTGAATTAGGTAAATAATTTTTTTATTAAGTTAATGAAATGCTAGCGTTAGTATTTCAAGAAACGGTTACGTCGTTAAATTAATAGGAGTCATATAAACGTGTTTCACATTATACGTCTGTAGTTTATGTGTATTGCGCGAAAAGGAGAAAAGCGACAGAACTGGGACATATTAAGAATGGCTTCTTATGTTATTGTTTAGTGGCAAATTAACTTTAAAATGCTAAACAACTAATATATATTTTTAATGTTAGTTTTAATTTTTTTTCCTGTTTAATTATTATTATTCTATTCTTTTTTCCTTTTAAATTCTATTTCATATGCATTTTCATTTAAGTAGACGGCTTTCCATAAACAACTATTTAATACTATCTCTATATTATTAATAAAAAACGCGTGTTCAGATCAAAACTACGACTTGATTACTACTATTATCTATTCAATATCTATTTATGTAACTAAAAAAAAACTTAACCGACTTAAAGAAATTAGCTACAACAATGCTAATAACGTGTGATTGTTCCAGTTCGCAAGTTACACAGCAAATGGCGCAACATCCGGGACGCCTACGTCAGAAACCTAAAACGGTTGGCGGGCCAAAAGGAGTATATATACGCTAAACACCTGGCATTCCTCAACAGTAGATACATGGGACAGACGAACGAACAGACCGACGAAGAATCGTCAGACGAAGACAAAATAACCGACAAGTCCAAAAACACTGAAGTATTATCGTGTCAAAGTGACGACGAACCTTCTATCGTTAGTGTTAAAAGACAGAGAATTGAGAAGAGAGCCAATATTGAATTTGTTGATACTCCAAATGTAATGACCAATTTGCCCGATTTCCATCATTCTGGTGAAGACGAGGACAAATCCTTCTTCAATTCTCTATTACCGGCTGTCAGGGAGTTCAATTTGGATCAGAAACTGGAGTTCAGGTGTGAAGTTCTGAAACTAATCAAATATATACGTTCAGGCTCGAATAAGATGAAGGCCGAATAGAATATGCAATGTTTTGATACATAAAATGAGGAGAAGTTAATGTGAGAAAGAGAAAGTCTGTGATTGATTGGAATTAGGTTAGGAGAGCTCATTAAATATTATATGTTGAATATGTATATATTTTCTGTTGTTCGTCAAATAAAATTACATGTTACTTCTATTATTATTTTTTTCAGATTAGCAAGGTAGACAGAAGAAACCTAGTGTTAAGACACTCTGGCTTCTTATTTTTCCACCGAATTTTCAGACATTTTACGAATGCATTGCGTGCTTTGTGGTGGTAACTCAACGATGCGTTTTTTATCTTGTCATCGGAGCGAACAAATGATAATATAAATAAACAATATTTCATTCCCTTGAGTGTAATCGAACCCACAACCATCGCCTTTACAGTCACACGCTTGTGCCACTGCATCATATACATAATGTAAATTTATAATTACTATTTTTTTTATTTACCATGAAACCTATCTACATGCAATTTAAACAGCAAAAAGAGAACTACATTAAAACTTACAAAAAAAAGCCCAAAAGATAATGGACATCTATTTCTATTCCCGGGATGTAATTTCCATTTTGAAAGTTTACCATAAAACGCTGCGCTACTTAATTACATGATTAACGTAGCGTTTTAAATTCCAACAACTGTTTCTATTATGACTTCTCACGCTGTCTTACAAGATTTTTGTTTTAATTCTTCCTTAAAAATCTAGATTTTATAAAAAATAATGATAAAATTAAAAATATTAAAAAATATGCTTCACGCTGTATCTCGCATTCTACAGTAGAGGCAGAGGAAACCTAGTGTTAAGACACACCGTTCCCCATTTTCTTCCGAATTCTGGAGGCATTGGGTATTGAGTGGCGAATTAAACGCCTCGATACCAGACTGAAGAATTGAAAATATACAATTAAATAAATATTTCACTTCCTCGAGTGGGTATCGAATCCACAACCAGTCGCGTTCATAGTCATACACTTGTACGATTGGTCTCAAGCTCTTTCTATAAAAGATATAAAGAGGGGAACGGAGTGTCTTAATACTAGGTTTCCTCTGCCTACCGTGCTGTGTGAGGGATATGGCGTGAAGCTGATTTGATTTGAATTATTTAAAACTTTTATAATCAACATTTTTTGTTTATTACAAAAAATTAATCACAACAAAATAAAACTTTAGTCAAATCCAAAAAAAAAAGAACCCAAAAACCACAGATAATCAAACTAGCTAACAACCAGCCAGAGTCCACAGACAGCAACAAGTCACAACAACGCCAGCCCGCGCGGCGCGGCAACGTCGCGAGAAAGTGGGCGCGGAGCGGCAACAGCGCGATCGATATCACAAACGAGCCCAGCCGAGTTGTGCCGACGACCGACCGACGCTATCACTTATCACGAATGTAGTACAGTACGACCGGTGTGTCGTGGCCGCGTTGAACTAGGATAGTAGGGTGTCTGAACTTTTGCAAACTGTTCACTCTAAAAATATATAATAATTAAAGAAGAAAACAATCTAAAATTAAATCTGCGCAGCCATCTACATCTAATTTTATGGGGGCCATGACTCGTTGATCGTACTGTAATAATAATCATATAACTACCCAAGTATAGATGGAGTCCGGAGTTCGAACACGTGGCTTTTGTTTATTGATAGTATAGATATAGAGGTATTGCCATTCAGCGTTATGAGAGTGCGTTAATTCTTTTTATAGATTTATGGTGTATGTAAACAGATAGATGAAACGGTGTGAAAAATGTTCTTTTACGTTCACGCTGTATTCTGCACATAGCAAGGAAGGCAGAGGGAACCTAGTAACCTAGTGTTTAAGTTCCAATTACCACAGAATTTTTGAGGCATTGCGTGTTGAGTGGTAGAACTAAACGCCGCGCTTTCCCTCGTTACCAGGGCGAGGAAAATGAAAATATTAAATACGTATCTCATTTCCATCCGACCACGTGTGCCATTACTGGCCTCATGACTTCTTTTTAACTTCACAGAAATATTTTTATTCATACAAATTGTTTGCGAGACAATATTAGAAAACAAACAAATATTATTTATATAATATTAAAAACATATTGAGGCCAATCGTGGCGCAGCGGCACGAAGTGTGACTGTAATTCCGACTGGTTGTGGGTTCGATCCCCACTAGAGGAGATGAAATATTTACTTAAATTTATATTTCCATTTCTTCGTTCTGGTGTCGAGGTTAAGTGCGGCGTTGAGTTCTGCCACTCAACACGCAATGCCTCTAGAATTCGGCAGAAAGTGGGGAACGGAGTGTCTTAATACTAGATTCCCTCTGCCTACCCTGCTGTATGCGGGATACAGCGTGAGCTGAAAAAAAAAAACATATTTTTTACAAAAAGATTCTAGTGAATAGCGTCGTTTTTGAGTTATATTACAAACATAAACATAAAACAGCCCACGTTTTTTTATATTTCTATAAGCGTTCGACTTCTTTGACTTACAGTGATATTGGGTTATTTCCACTTGTCGCACTTTAAGTGAAACAGTGAATGTGTTAGTGTTGAATATAAATATGAGGAACGAGGGTGACCTTGTTTCGATATCACAAAGGCTTCAAAAGGAGAAACCTTAGAAAAATATATATTTATTTGTTTATTCTCTTCACATAATATTAAAAATCAACTTATTTCTTTTATGAGTACCAACATACATCAACAATATCGTCATTATAAGTGATTTGACGACTGTGAGAAATGAAATATTTAATGTTTTCTTTTCTCGTTCTGTTAGCAAAGTAAAGCGCGGCGTTGAGTTTCACCACTCAATATGCAAATTGTCATAATAGGAATGACCTTAGATTTCCATATTCTCTTCGAATACCCTGCTATAGGCAGGATACAGCTAATTTAATCTAGCTTCACGCTGTATCCCTAGCGGAGTATTCAGAGAGAACGAAGCGCCAAACGCTACGGTATCTGCATACCTCTTTAACCTCGTCCACTGTCATTAACCTCTTTATACATGCCCTTCGGGGTGTCCTCATGCCTTCTACGTGACCTTCCTCCAGTATCTTGGATACTGTGTTTTCGAAGGTCAACCGAGGTCTCCCCCTACCTCTCTTACCGTTCTCTATTCCGCCATAAATCTTTTTTGCCATTCTTTCATCACTCATTCGTTCGACGTGCCCAAACAGCTGAGCACGTTCTTCTTCATTCTCACCGTGACATCTTCGCTAGTACCTGCCATTCTGTGTATCTCTTCATTGCGGATTCGATCAGCTAAGCTGACTTCGCATATCCTACGAAGAGATCGCATCTCCACGGCATTCATCTTTCTTTCATTCTTCTTCTGTAATAACACTGCATTGTGTACGGCCAAACGCGCAGCTGTGCTGATGTTTCGCCGTCTCATCAATGCAGCTAAGGCTCCGTTAACCCTGTTACCGGCAGCATTACGCCTTTCCGCATCCATCTCGTATCTTCCATATCTAACTACAAATAATAATAAAAAATCTATAGTTTAGTCTGTGCGTTGTCTGTCAGTCACTCAAAAGTAAGGCAATGCAGTTATTTACATGTGTTTTACTGCATTGCAGTACAGCGTATTGCTTTGCATATTATGTATATCTATATATTTGCATCAGTGGAAATGAAAGTCCGTCAGCCAGTAACCCTGAACGAACCTGTTCTAGCTCGTGGGAGTCGTTCTTGAAGCCGCAGGCAGTGATTATATTAACGCAGCTTAAATTAAAATAATAATTATTGATTTGTTATAATTTACTAAATTGTTATTAATACATAATAACGAACATATAATAAAAAAATAGGTCATAAATATTTTGTGAATAAAACAGGATATTTAGAAAAATGTGGTATAAAAAAACTATCTATATTATATAAAAATAAATAATATCATAAATCAACATAATTTTTTTTTGTTGAAAATTATAAAGATTACAATACTTACGAGTATTTCGACGATACAATATGTTCATAAAATTTTAATTTTCAGAAAAATATAGAAAATATCTAATATTATCACAATTTCAGGTTAGAACCGTTTAATGGAGAGACACACTATCACTTATCAATGAATGCTCTTTTTCCACTATATAAAGAAAAGAAACGTTGAGATCCACCGCTCAAAGGAGAACGGAGTGTCTTAATACTAAAAGGTTCCCCCTACCCCGCTATACGGGAAAAAGCGTGCAGCTGCTGTTTTTATAAAATGAACAATAAAAAAAAAGTTAAAAGTAATACAAGTTACAACCCATATACATTTAAAACTATAAATAATGGCCGTAGTTATAACTTTGTAACATACTAAACCGCAACGCAGCTAGCTCACTGCTACGTGCATGAACTTATTATACAGAATGTGCATTAAATTTTACTTTACTTCACTTATATGTATAATATGTTATACAAAATATTATGTAATAGCTTCTTAAAAAAGTTGTAAGTCACTACTGTAGTACGCTTACATGTCACATGGCAGATATTTTTTTTAGTTTCACGAGGGTTACAACTGCTCATAGCAGGCACGGTAGCTAGAGGGATCCTGGTAACCTAGTGTCAAGACACTACCTTCCCATTAAAAGACACTTCCGTTTTTAGATTACGAAAATAATTGAGATGAGAAAATAACTAATTGTGTTGTACAAGCGGGCGAAGCCACGCGGGGGCCACGATAGATGACGAGACGAGTTACGGAAAAGTATTTTAATAATCCGTTTTTTACCATCATTACAACTGTAATGTATACGAATTTTATGACAATATTTATAACGAGAGTTATGTATTTAAAATATTCTATTTTTCAATTATAATCTGTCATAGTGTAGTATGACATTGACAGTAACAGGTTTTATACATTATCTGTACTCCAATTATAAACATAACCGATTAAACGCTTATATAACAAATAGAAAGAACTATTTGAGTATTGAGGCCAGTTGTAGCGCAGCGGCACGAGGTGTGCGAACCCACATACGGTTTTACAGTCACAACTGTAAAACCGACTGTGGGTTCGATCCCCACTCGAGGAGATGAAATATTTACTTAAATTTATATTTCCATTTCTTCGCTCTGGTGTCGAGGTTAAGCGCGGCGTTGAATTCTGCCACTCAACACGCAATGCCTCCAGAATTCGGCAGAAAGTGGGAAACGGAGTGTCTTAACACTAGGTTCCCTCTGCCTACACTGCTGTGTGCGGGATACAGCGTGAAGCTGATTTATTTTTAGAAAGAACTAGAATAAACATCTAGAATGTACTATTGCATATAAATTCCAATATAGAATTAAACACTAAACCATGTGTATAATAATGTCAGCGCGACTTCGTGACCACACTCACCTCGGACCTCGTGGCATTTACATTCATTAGGTATTAGGTACTAAGTTAAACCACAGTTAACTGTTATTAATTGCGTTTAACAACGCAAAGGCCTTTCCTTAATTAATAATGAACATTTATACGTACACATTGAGGCCAGTCGTGGCGCAGTGGTACAAAGTGTGACTGTAAGCCGACTGGTTGTGGGTTAGATCCCCACTCGAGGAGATGAAATGTTTACTTAAATTTATATTTCCATTTCTTCGCTCTGGTGTCGAGGCAAAGCGCGGCGTTGAGTTATGTCCCTCAATACGCAATGCCTCCAGAATTCGGCAGAAAGTGGAGAACAGAGTGTCTTAACACTAGATTCCCTCTGCCTACCCTGCTGTGTGCGGGATACAGCATGAAGCTTTAATTTTGATTGATTAATTTGTACACATTAGTGGCTAAAAAAACTTTGTCTTTTTTAAATGCACGTCAATTTTTGTTTAAAATTTTTCTGGGGTGGGCACAAGACTACTCTGGGGTGGGCCATCCGGCTCCTACTATTCCTATAACTCCATTATAATAACTTAATAAGTAATAAAAATATTTTCATTCTAAGTTATAAACATAGGAAACGACTATTGTTTTATAGTAGAATAATTTGTTTTTATTTCTCCTGTCTGGTAAAGGAAGCGAAAAATCTTCATACAGACATGCTAACAACTTAAATAAGTTGTAACAAGCGTATAAGATGAGAACGTATGGCTTAGTGGTCACATCTCTAGGACGTTTCACAAAAGGCGCAGGTTCAAATCCTGCTTGCTACGCAAAAATTTTTATTTGTTTTCTGAAAAAGTGAACTAGAAATTTAAATATAAAAAAAATTCAATATAAAATTGAATGTATATACGTCATAATTTCAAAATACGCAAAATATTTCATAGGATTTCATTCTTGTTGCATACAAACACTTAGTCAATGGGGTCCTTGAGAAAAGAAACTTATTTAATAACATTTAATTTGACCTTATTCCCAATGAATAAATAATAATAACCTGCTTTTGAAACAATAATGCAAGAAGTTTTTGACATTGGCTAATAAAGCTTCGACTCATAATTAAATAAGGAAAGTAATGTACTATATTATTAATTAGTAAATAATAAATTTGTGTTTACAGCGGAAATTTTCGTTCAGAATATTCTGGAATCGAAGTTAGTTTATATTTAATACTAGCAAACCACTCGCGACTTCATCCGCCTGAACTATCTATTATTATTAATTTACTTTCGTTTTCTAATAATAATATCATTTTTACAAACATAAGTATATCCATATGGAAAAGTAAAATTTCAGCCAATTCAGTAAAATAGTTATTTATAGCATTTTTGTCAAACAACATTTTCAAAATTGTTTTTTTTTGTATTTATAAACCCATTTAAATAATACAAACACTAAATGTTAAGGCAACCTTGCCAAAATATAATAGTCAAAACTACAATTAAATCAGATAAACTGTTTCTGAAATAAGCGTGACCAAACAAATACCCAGACAAAACGAAGCAGTGAAATATTTAGTTTTTGCATTTCCTTAATAGGAACGGAGTGTGAAATCCGAAATGGTTCCCTCTAGTTACCCAATAGGGTATCCCGAACAGAATACTGTTCGATATAATATGTAAAGCTAAAAATATATAACTACATAAAATAACAAAAAAACACCTTCTGTGCTCGAACCCACTACCACATATACTTATTCAGTCATACAAATACACCACTATACTACTGGGAGGCGTGACATAATGCATCAAGACGCGGCCGCATCGCCTCGCCCGACCTTGGATGACCCCAGACGACGATCGATACAGCTTTAAAATGTAGACTAAAGAATGTCGCTGAAGTTGTGCCCTACTCGTGTTACCTAACAGTAGGGTAGATTTGTGTATAATAAATACATTCTAAATAGTTTCTCTATTATAATAATATTTTCCACTCTCCATTATATATATTGTAATAATATATATAAGGGAAACTGGAGAGTGGAGAACGAAATGTCACTGATAGACTTTCTCTATTCACTACTGCATTTTTTGAGAATTTTTTACCACTTATAAGCTTTTAAATAAAACTTTATTTAAATACTAAAAATTCATTAATAAAATCAATAAAATATTATATAGTATATGAGGACAGTCGTGGCGCAGCTGCATAAAGTGTGACGGTAAAACCGACTGGTTGTGGGTTCGATCGCCACTCGAGGAGATGAAATGTTTACTTAAATTTATATTTCCATTTCTTCGCTCTGGTGTCGAGGCAAGGCGCGGCGTTAAGTTCTGCCACTTGCCTTCAGAATTCGGCAGAAAGTGAGGAACGGAGTGTCTTACACTAGGTTCCCTCTACCTACCCTGCTGTGTGCGGGATACAGCGTGAAGCCGATTTATATTTATTTTAATAAAAAAATTACATTTATATAATGAAATATTGAATTGGTAGCGAAACGACAGCTGTCTCCCATTCGGGGCTGCGGTCGCTTTGCACGTGAAAGCACTTCATTTACTCGCGTTACGTATCTTGTGACGACTCATTGAAATGCTATATATAATTAACTAGAATTTTAACTAACCTGTGTTCTGCGAAAGGTGTTTGGTAAATTGTAAACAGCAAGTGGCTTGGAGTGATAAGATATTAAAATACAGAAATGCAATCCGTTACAGAAAGCAAAATAATATTTTTTTCGCTTCGCTGTATTTGTATCCCGCACATAGCGCGGTAGGCAGAGGGAACCTGACCTCCGTTCTCGTTAAGACGCTAGCGTTCCTCATTTTCTGCTGAATTTTCATTGACGTGACATTGTGTATTGAGTGGCAGAACTTAACGCTGCGCTAGAAAGCATTATAAAAATGATAAAAACAAGTATTCAATTTACTTATGCACAATAAAATATTACATCAGTATGTGTTTTGGAGAAACATTCGTAAAATAAATAGCTATGAAATAAAAAAGTGCGGAGTTCAGCTCCGTCACTCAACACGCACTGGCGGAAATGAGAGGAGTTTTAATAATAGATTCGCCCCGCCTACTCTTATATTTGCTGAATACAGCGTGGAACGGATTAAATATATACTTTGCTATTCGACGATCGATTGTACTTGAAGTTATATTTAAAAAAAAGTATCTTTCTTATCATTTAGAGTAGAGTAGAGAAGTAGAGATTCCTTCTGTTATCATCGCAAAAAGCAAAACACAAGCCAAGATACGAAAAAAAACCTAATAAAAAATATCTATTACAATATAATTATAAATAACTGTTGTCCTATTTAAACTAGTAGTTCCACAAATTAAACATTTTAAAATAGACGTGGACTCATAGCTCTTAACAAACGAATATAAATCTCAATGTTTACATTATAGCCTTACACCACCAGCCGGTACTAATTATTTATGCTTAAAATATGAAAAATACTACAGTGTTTCACGAAGAGAAGGAGTGATGTGAGTATGGTGTAGATTGAGGCTAATCAATATAATATAATCAATAAAGGTGACAGGTTGTGACCTTTCCCATTCAAGGAAACGAAATATATATATTTTCATTATTTTGTCCTGGGCGTTGAACGCCGCCACTAATAATAATACGCAATGCCTCCAGAATTCCGCGGAAAGCGGGGGAAGGAAGTATCTTAACACTACGTTCATAGCTTCCCTCTGTCTATCCTGCTATGTGCGGGATAGGGGGCGTGTAATAAAAAAAATGTAAATTTATAATTATTGTACTATAACTTTATATATGATCCGGAGCGGACATTAGCTTTAGCCCGGACAAACAGACAAACATCGTAAAGTTGTTTGTTTGTGTTTTGAAATCGTCCAAATAACTAGATGAACTTGTAAAAACACGATTATTTTGAAATCACAGAGAGCAACAATTTATGGAACTACTAGTTTAATCTGACATTTCAATTTTATTTATATGTATATAGATTTTATAAATAAGTGACATCAAAAAAAAAGCTAACCCCTAACCTGTTATAAACGTGAGGGAGTAACCAAAACTAAGTCACGAACGGACGTTCTTGCAAAAATTGGTCCAACAGGAGCGAAAGAGAGAGGAGAGAAAGAGAGATAGCGCCGTGGAAATAGAACTCCACTGATAACAAATGCTAGTCGAGTCGTGTATCTATCTTTTCTTTTATCTCGCAAGCTCTTTGAATAGATAAGGAACGGTCACTTGCAGCCAAGTGTTGTGTAACGTAGGTTATATAGGTTTTGTATGTGTGGTGTTCGTTTGTATATGCATGTAGGTGTGTGTGTTGCTTTAAACATTTTTAATTGATATATTTCTCTTATTTTATTATGTTCATTTGTACAGATTTTACATTTATGAATTAAGAATTCAGGCCGTCGTGGCGCAGTGGCACAAGTGTGTGTGACTGTAACGCGACGGTTGTGGATTCGATTGGTCACTCGGGGGAGTCAATTATCGTTTATTAATATTTTTATTTTATTGCGGTACCAAAGCAGAAAGCGCGACATTGAGTTCTGCCACTCAACGTATAACGCCTCGAAAATTTTTCGGAAAGCCTACCCTTCTGTTTGCAGAATACAGTTTAAAGCTGAAAAAAATATATAATAGTAAATGAGTGTCGATACTCTCATACTATATAATTACTTTTCCAATAACTACAATCATAATATGTATATTTACGACAATAATACTTATCAGTTATCACATGTTCATATCTGATATACCTAAATTAAGTTATATGGGAACCAAATAGCCGAATACCATAGAAATATATTAACTATCAACAACAACAACATATCCCAAAAAAATGATACAACAAACATCAAACAACAATGAATCACAGATGAATCAATTAAAAAATTCGGAATCCACCTAACAACGGGCGACGGGCAATGCACGCGGCGGCGGCCGGTGACGCAAGCACAACACAATACAATAATAGCGCGAAGTGTGGCAACGGCGCGCCGGCAAGTGTGGCAACGCCGCGCCGCGAAGTGCGGCAACGCCGCGCCGAGAAGTGTGGCAACGCGAAAATCGATGCGGGCTAAATCAATTTGACGTGAACGTGGACGTTGTTGTTATTGCTAGCGCTAATGGTAACGTGTTTAAAGTGAGAAGTGGGTTATTTTTGGGGTTTTTATCTTAGTTCATGTTTAGTTTAATATTTATCAATTATCAGACAAATTTCTTGATAACTTTTTGTAATTCTTATTTAAAATTCAGTGGAAGTTATTAAATATGTATATACATAATTGTGTATCTTATTTAAGTAACTTCGCGTGAAATCATGTTTTACACCGTTCTCTTAGGAATTTCGGGAAATCCAACACTTCTCAGGAACCAGACTTGCCATTTTAGCGCCGAATGGTTCCGGCTGTTCTTTATCTTTTTACACATTATAGATTTTCCATGAATTTTTTTTAGCTTCACGCTGTATCCCGCACATAGCAGGAAAGGCAGAAGGGAACATGGGAATCTAGTGTGTGTTAACACTCCGTTGTTATTAAGACTACCATTCCCCGCGGTCCGCTGAATTCTGGATATTTCTTTAAACGTTATAAAAACATATTTTTTAATTTAAATTTTTTGAATATTAAGATAGTTTTGGTTCAAATTCAATAAAAAAAAATACGGTAATGGCTATTACACAACCACGAGTACGTACTCGTACATCAATATATTACAAGAAAATTGGTTGATAATTAGGATATTTTAATATTACTCAAATGAATAATTAATTTTAAACAGAAATTATTTTTAATTAATACATTATGCGTACAAATTAATTTATGACTTCATATAATTTTAGTAAGGAAAAAAAAGAATTAACGAGATGACTATATATGGGCAAAACCCATTATGGAAACTTGAAAAATGTTTTTTTGAACGATAATTTTTATAATGATAAATTCATAACATAGCAAATATAATTAGTAAAATATTTAAAGTATCAAGTTATTTTTGCCTTCGTTATAGCTTTGACTAAAGTCGACGTAATCGTATTGATGGATAAACGAAAATGGTTGTGGATTCGAATCTCATTTAGGCAAATTAATTATTTTTAATACACTACTCTGAAATATAAAGAGCAGTGTTAAGTTCCGCAACTGAACTCGAAATCGAAGGAATCAGTTTCGAGTTTGGACTGTGTTGACATCCCCGTATAATACATACAGACAGAATCTTCTCTATGTATCTGTTATGCGGGATGACGCCAGAAGCTATAATCATTAGTATTAAAGGAAACATTAAGTTTACGCTGCATTCCGCATATATAGCACATAACACGGTACGCGGAAGGAACCTTTTAAGAAACACTTTCGTTCCCCACATTACGCCGAATTCTGGACTAGCAATGTCTCGTCTTGAATTGCGGAACTCAACGCCGTGCTTTGCCTTATTACCAGAGCGAGGAAATGAAAATTATATAAAAGTATTAGATGACTTTACAATCCGTTCTCCGTTTTTAGCGCCTTCAAAATTAAACTTAAATATTGGCAGCGAATGGTACTTTTAATATACAAGAATAACTATTTTATTTTAAGGCCGATAGAAATGAACACTTATGCGGAACGATCTATAACTGAAACTGGGTCATTCTGGTACTAAACAGAACCATTTTACTACATCATAGGTCGCGGGTTCCTTCCCAGCTTGAGACAGTATTTTGACTACAGCTAAGTGCTCTGAGTCTTTTAGTATTAAGTTAAGCGGAAAGTGGGTACGGAGTGTCTTAACATAAGGTTCCCTCTATTCTGCTGTTATAAAATGTGAGGTAGATATAAAACAAATGAATACGTTCTATAAGAAATAAATCATTTTCGAATCCCACGCCCTTTCGGACTGGTGACTTCAGTCTTTGCTGTGAGCTTGTTGTTTTACTACACTTGCTATGACTATGCTTGCTTGCTACAGGTGAAGCTGCTAATAAATAATATGCTATACTAATAATATTTACATAACACAAAATTCACTAGTAAGTCCGTATGTATGTATGTATAATATATGTAATAAAAACTGCGTAAACGTTCACGTTCAATGCTGCCTCGGCCAATTAAATGCGAAATCCAAATTATAAAACCAGTTTCGCCATATTTAATTGGCCGAAACCGTTATAAGATACCACATTTTAACGAAACACCGAATATTTTCCACTATTGAGCGGTGGAGTGCTCGTGTTTTTATGTTTTAGCCTTTTGAAGGCATATTTAATGATGGAGACTTTTTTTTTGTGCGTTTCGCTTTTGGCATTATGTTTAAGGTTATTTCGTGTCAAGTTGCATGATTTACGTGTTATGTTGAAAAAATTAAAAGTACTTAAGTTATAATATATTAATTATATATTCCTTATTGTTTATGTATTCTTAAATTTTAAGCTCATGAGATTGATATTGTTTCGGTATCCAATATATACATAATTTTGAGTAATCAGACCAAGAACACGATAATATTTTGAATGTGAATATAAGTTTAAATTCAAAGAGTTTACGTTCATTTTCCATACGCCATGTAGACCACGATTTATTAACGCCAAAAGGTAGATTTTACTTTAAAAAAATCTATATATCTTCACTGATATTATAAAACTTATAAAACTGTTTAGTTGAAAACGCTAATCTCAGAAACAACTGAATCGAATTAAAAAATAATTTTCGTATTCATCCATTTATTCAAGGATCCATCATATCCATTTAAACATATAAACAACTCTTAATTATTTCCAATAGAGAACGAAATCACAGCTAAAACCTTGTTACAACTATAATATAAAATAAAAATAAAACCTAAATACCCAAAATGAACTAACGCAAAATCAAACTTTCATTCACTACATACACAAACATACATACATACATACATACTATATCTCTCATATTGAAGTTCAAGCCTCGCTTGTACCGCGCGGTGCGGTGTGGCAACGTCGCACTCCCCGATACAGTTTCACGAGATCAGCTGGATATAAGATATCTGTAGCCAACTTATACAGATTATAAATGTATGTAGACTATATATGTAGAATATCCCGTTTCGAGTGTCCTGAGCTCAGAGCTGTCATTAAAACGTAATTACTTTTATTTATAAAGATAAGCAAATATAAAATACTTTAGAGTAAGGTAAAATATTTTTTAATGTCAATTGGGATGGAAGAGAAAATAAATAAAATTGAAAGGGGTAGGGGTAGTGAGTTATAACAATAGATGTAAATAAATATATACATAAAGAAAAAATAATATGTCACAGTTTTAAAGTCGTTTTTAGGTCGAAAGACTTCGAGAAGAAATGTTTCAAAGTCATTTTAAAAAATGCTTTTATTTACATATTTCGAGAAATCCTTGCTCCAGGCGGACATGCCTAAATAATGAGACAACATATTTTAGAAAAATAACTTTATAACAAGATTTGTAGAAGTTATCTGTACATTGATTATATCAAACATTAAAAAATTTAAATCAGCTTCACGCTGTATAGGCAGCTAGGTAGGCAGAAGGAACATAGTGTAAATACAATATTACGAGGCATTGCGTGTTGAATACTGGAACTCAACGCCGGGCTATTATCTTGATATCACAACGGAGAAATGAAAATATTAATAAATATTTTCATTTCTACTCATTCAATCGAACCCACAACGGTCGCGTTAAAGTCACACACCTGTGTCCCTGCGCCACGACTGACCTCAACAACTAGTTACTAAATACAATATTAAAAATACAGATAACATATCAACACCAAATAACAAAAGGACTTATAAATGTCAACCATAGCCAGACATAATACCAAAAGTAAGTAAAATAACATGTAAATTAAAAAAAAAGTCCAACCCAACAAAAACAAACACGTGAATAGTAGTCCTTGTAGTACAAGTAACGTATAATCCTACGCCAATTCAATTCAATGCGGAGCGGCAACGCCGCGGAGTTTGGAGGTGCGGCAACGTCGCGCTATGATCAGCTGGACTACGTGTTGGTTAGTTGGTATTTTACTTTAGGGTTATATTTGACGATGAATTTTGTGATTTTGTATTGAATCTTGTTATTTACTTTATTATTGCTTTATATTTATATGAAATATGTTAGTCGTTACTTCATTTTGACTTTTTATTCTCTTTATAAAAAATCAAATCAGCTTCACGCTGTATCCCGCACACAGCAGGGTAGGCAGAGGGAATCTAGTGTTAAGACACTCCGTTCCCCACTTTCTGCCGAATTCTGGAGGCATTGCGTGTTGAGTGGCAAAATTCAACGCCGCGCTTAACCTCGACACCAGAGCGAAGAAACGGAAATATCAATTTAAGTAAATATTTCATTTCCTCGAGTGGGGATCAAACCCACAACCATTCGGTTTTACAGTCGCACTTTGCGCCGCTGCGCCACGACTGGCCTCTCTCTTTATTCAGTACATATGACGTTCAATTTAAGTAAGACGATTTGTGAACTATATTTGGTCTTTATAGATATCATGAAAAATGTATCTTTTAGTATGGCAAGAAAACACATACAAGTTTCCAAGAAAAACAACATTTTGATATATTATAATTTTTAAATAATAAATATTAAAGAAAGAAAAATTTTTGTTGTGTTTAATAACGCTGGACCTTTAAAATTTTAAAGTAATCTGTAGAGAAGGACATTCTTAGTAGTGTACTGTTTCACGCGAGAATCAAATGCAGTATTTTCTCTCTTGTCTATCTGTTATAGAGATCGCCTAACCATGTGGCAACTAAGAGAATTAATAAGATATAGAAACTAACAGGACTAAAAGGAACAGCTATTACATAATTAGACTTTTTACTTCCCTTCGACGAAGCTGAATCATAATTCGAAATCATCACAAATGTACTTAATTATAAAGTTTTAATACCTAAGCTATTATATATTTTAGTATTATCCCACACTTAGGATTTTATAATATTTTCCCAATGTCGTGATTTTGCGATGAAACGTAAATCATTCTGCCAGTAAATAGACCCTACTTTAATAATTATATATGTGAAAATTTGTGAGGATGGACGTTTGTTTGACTATCACGCAAAAAGTACTAAACAGATTTATATGAAACTTAACAGCAATATACCTTATACATTAAAACAACACATACGCTATAATCTATGTAAATAAAACAAATATAAAAAAAATCAGCTTCACGCTGTATCCCGCACACAGCAGGGTAGGCAGAGGGAACCTAGTGTTAAGACACTCCGTTCCCCATTTACGGCCAAGTTCTGGAAGCATGGCATATTGGCATGGCCTCGACACCAGAGCGAAGAAATGAAAATATAAATGTAAATAAATATTTCATTTCCTCGAGTGGGGATCGAACCCACAACCAGTCGATTTTACACACTATGTGCCCCTGCGCCACGACTAGCCTCAAATCTATGTAAGTATTTTGTATAATTAGACATCAATATAATAATAACGTTAAGCGGGCGAACCCGAGTTTGGTTCGCTAGTTTTAAATATTATAATATACCAAATCTCAAATATTCTTACAAAATGACGTCCACAAAGTAAACAGCCATCAAAACCAAGCGTACACGAGACGTCCTTAGTGTAACACGGAACATAAATAGTAGAAATGACTAATTACATACGGTTTTAAATGTATCCCGAACCGCCTAGCCCGAAGCGGGGACGTGCCAAAATATAAATCAACCATTTTGTACGGTATTTTTATTATTATTTTCCGTCCATCAGTGTCTAAAATGTGAATATATGTGAAACGATCGTGTAAAACTGAGTGGAATGACATGATAGATTGTGGATATTTTGAATAATGTTACTTTTTACTCGTGTCGAGGCTGTCGTGGTGCAGTGGCACAGCAGTGTACGCTGTTAGGCGCAGACGGTTTTAGGTTTCGTCCTAACTCGGAAGAAATATTATAGTTAAATTATCCAGGCCAGCCGTGGCGCAAACGCAAAAAGTTTAACAGGTTGTGGGTTCGATGAGAGATGCTATGGGTCCCCACTAGAGGAAATGAAACATTTAGTTAAATTTATATATTCATTTCTTCGCTCTGGTGTCGAGGGGAAGCATAGCGTTGAGTTCCTCCACATTGCCTAAAGAATTCCGCGGAAGTGGGGAGTGGAGTATCTTAACACTAGGTTCCTGCTGCCTGCCCTGTTGTGTTTGGGATACAGCGTGAAGCTAATTTATTTTATTTTTTTTATTTCCACTAAGCAAACACTACTTTATATATTTTAATAATTTAACATATAAAACGTTGTTCAAATTGAAACGATCAGTACATATAGTGTACTATAAAATTATATAACTTGTTTTGTAAAAACATTAAGTGAATACAATATAATAATTGGAACATAACGCTGGTCGTTCTACTATTTTCACATTCACATGATCTATTTAATAGAAAAAATTAATTTCACTTAAAAACTAACTAACTAATTCTGAATATGATTTTCTTCATCAACACAAATATACTATACCGCCTTTATATAAAAACGCGCGGAATGTATTATAGATAACGGACGGGTCTTAATTGTACAAGGTGTCTTAAGGTTCCCGAGTCCCCCTGTTACCCTCCGGTATACGGAACATAAAGCCAAAAAAAAGACAAAACAATAAACGTTAATCATACCAGTATAAATTTAATTAAAGTTAACTATTTAGAAACGGTAAAAAGAGTGGGAATGCTTACAATTCTCTCTACAATAGTACCATTAAATGTTGCAATTAAATACTTTAATCAATTAAAAGCGTTTAACGTTTTAAATGTACTAAATAAAAACAAATAAAGCATTCCACTTTGTTTCTTTCATCATCAAAGTGATGTTTTACAAAAGATAGCTCTGTAAGCTTGCAACTTTTCTTTTGTGTAATTCCAGGGTATAATTTTGAAATGGTTCCACTACGGTACCTTATTCTATGATAGATAGATGGACGCGTTGTAGTTAAGGGTTCGAATCCCGCTTGGGGGAATAGTAACGTTAAAATTATTTATCATTATTTTATTCGGGTAACGCAAAGGACACTAGATACTGCCATGCAGAGTGTGTAGAAATGAGAATGGAAATATTTATCACTAAATTCATTCTAAAATAATAATAACAACGTATAAACACAATAATCTCGAGGCCAGTCGTGGCGCAGGGGTATAAGGTGAGACTGTAAGCGCAGCAAGTTATGGATTCGATTACCACTCGAGGAAATGAAATATTTATAATTTTCATTTGTTCACTCTGCTGTCAACCCAACCAAAATGCCACCAGAATTCTACGAAAAATGGGGAGCAGTGTCTTAACACTTAGTTATCTCTGTCTATCCTGATACGGGATACAGCGTGACGCTAAAAAAGAACAATAATACTTTAGTTACATAGTTATAACGTGACATAGTTCAGACAGTCAGATTCAAATGTACGGCATAATAGACTAGACCGCCTAGTCCGGAGTCCGGATCCAGGTTAAATGATATATTGCTTTCCATTGAAATACTGCTTGCGGGCTCTGTGCTATATGTTTAGCTAAGATGATTTTGGCTTAAAATTACTACAAAATTCTAAAAATGTATATAAGCTGCAGAATTTGTTTAATTGAGATCAGTCGTGGGGCAGGGGCACAAAGTGTGACTGTAAAACCGACTAGTTGTGGGTTCGATCTTCACTCGAGGAGATAAAATATTTACTTACATTTATATTTTAATTTTTCAATGCCTCCAGAACTGAGCGGAAAGTGGGGAACGGTGTGTTTTGACACTAGGTTTTCCCTCTGCCTACTCTGATATGTGCGGGATACAGCGTGAAGCTGATTTTTTTTATTAAATATTTAATTTCCTGGAGTTTTGGTACCGACTCTGTTATACGACAGCGAAACGTGGGTATTACAGAAGAAGAATGAAAGAAAGATGAATGCTGTGGAGATGCGGTCTCTTTGTAGGATATGCGGGGTCAGCTTAGCTGATCGAATCCGCAATGAAGAGATACACAGAATGGCAGATACTAGCGAGGATGTCACGGTGCGAATGAAGAAGAACGTGCTCAGCTGGTTTGGGCACTTCGAACGAATGAGTGATAAAAGAAGTGCAAAAAAGATTTATAATGGAAAAGTGAGCGGTAAGAGAGGTAGGGGGAGACCTCGGTTGACCTTCGAAAACACAGTATCAAAGATACTGGTGGAAGGTCACGTAAAAAGCATGAGGACCCCCCGGAGGGCATGTCTGAAGAGGTTGATGACAGTGGACGAGGCGAAAGAGGTATGCAGAGACTGTAGCGTTTGGCGCTCCGTTTTCTCTGACTACCCCGGTAGGGATAAAGCGTGAAGTTAGTTTAATTTAGTTTTAGTTTAATTTCCTCGAATGGGAATCGAATCCACAACCTTATCGCGAGACTAGCCTCATAGTGTATATGTGTGTGTGTGTGTGTGTGTGTGTGTGTGTGTGTGTGTGTGTGTGTGTGTGTGTGTNATAAGTATATATATATATATATATATATTAGTGACTCAACCATGAAACACGCATGATAAGTCAAAGTTTTTCCACGAAATCATCATATCTTCTTTATGATATCAAATCATCGGGCCATAGTTGAATCATGAATTTTATTTATTTTGAGTCATACTTTACAGCATATACTTTTGAATCGTAAATTAATATCTTTCATATATGTATGTATGAGGGCTTAACTTATAAATCAAATATTTAAAGAAAAAAATCGTTATTCAGAAAACATAAAAATTTGAACGTAGCGGGACTCGAACCCGCACCACTTAGAAACCGACCAGGCGCTTTGACGTATGGCTTAGTATTTTTACAAGTTTTCTAAATAAGTATTTTTCTTTCCTAAGTGTGCATTAACACTTTAAAAATGTTAAAAATAAAAAAAATCGTTTTATGACTCACAACGTATTTGCATTGAAAAATAAATTATAATCTTGATAAAAAACTTTTTATCAAAATACGATGTATTTCCATTATGTCTTTAATAAATAAAAAGCCACGAATCCAAGTCTAGCGCGCGCAACTAAGCAAAAAAAAAAAAGAAAAAAGGAAACAAAATAATAGGTTCCCCGTACAAATGGCGGCGCACGAGAGCGTGCCCCGGTATTACATAATCTGGTAATAATATCGAATAACTATATTCATCCCTACAGGCACGTCCGTCCGTTGCATGTCGGCTATAAAGGATTCCACGAAGGATTCAGCTGAATAAATGTATTTTCTACAATATAACTATTATATGGACGTTCTTTGGAACGCTATTGAAATTGTTGCTTTTAATAATAGTTATTTCACTGAGCGTTGAAAATATGCCCTATCCATATTCGTTTTAGATGCAATAGGACATTGAGAATTTAAAAAAAAACTAAAATCTTATTAAACATAAAAATTGTCACTAAAAAGATTATTTTTGTTTCTTGTGAGCCAGGGAGCGGCGTTGAGTTTCGTCACTCAATGCGTAATACCTATATTCGTGTAGAAAACGGACAGAATACCGTGACACGAAACTGCTAATAAACTACTAACATCCCAATCTATTCCGAGATCTTTTTTTTTCTGCTTCTCCCCGTATACCGAATGAACCTAGTGTTTAGTCTCTCCTTTCTTCACTTCCCCCCGAATTCTGGAGGCATTGTAAACATGCAATGCTGCCGCTCAACAGAGTGGCGGAACTCAACGCCACGGTTAGCCTCGATACCAGAACGAAAAAATGAGGATATTAAATATTAGATTTCCTCGCGCTTACAGTCACACGCTTGTGACCCTGCGCCACGGGTGGCCTGGCCTCTGGCTGTTCCGAAAACATGTCGAATTATAAACCAAAATTCTATCTCAAAAAATGGTGATAAAACAATAAAGCAAATAAAAATACCGAAGGCCATTTAAAGGCACTAAACAACTGATACGTCCTGAGCTGATCGATACCGCTCCACAAATACTGTGACCTGTCTAGACTGTATATATTTTACCTTTTATGACCTAGATACGTCGCAGACTTAAATTGAATTTACTTAAAATAACATATTATTTTTTTTTATTTCGTATCGTTTGTTATATGAGATAGTGAATAAATTTATTGTTTGTTTACATCCGGTTGTGTTTCTTGAAAATGATTTTTTTGTGTTTATAATGTTTGGCGAATCAACAAATCTGACACAAAATCTCGTTTTTGAAATTAATGAAATTTTATTCTCTCTTTCTCTCTCTTTCTCTACTCTCTTGTTGTTGTACACATTTTTAAATATATTTTGATTTTATTTATAATCTAAGACTTATCCTAGTAATATTATAAATGTGAAATAATATATAATAATAAAAATAGATTGTATTAAAAATCCAGGCAGATACGAAACCATTACAAAACTACGTTGTCAACGACCAACTTTTAGATTATTCCGATCGTCAATTTATTCCCCATTTTGTTTCTTATTTCACTTCTTAAAACATACTTTACCAGTTTAATTTTAAAAAATAAGACGAAGGAAAAATCAAAAGATGGTAAAAAATGATGTTGCAAAAGTAACTTTTTCTTGTATTTCTTAAAACGTCTGTAATGCTCGAGGCTTTGGACTTACTAAGAGCTCGGAGGAAAAAATTCAAATTGTTGATATTCCCGGAACCTTTTATTCTACATTATAAAAAATTAAATAAAATCAATGCTCTTTTGACTAATCGTAATTGGGCAAGAAATGGTTGTTGGTTTCAGTAACCTCATAAAGTCGTAACAAAACTACACAAAGTTTTAGGTTAATCTGTAAAAAAAAGCAGAGAGCAGCTTCCACTAGTTTCCGGACAGCATGATATAATCTGGGTTCCCTAAGTTCCCAGAAAAGACTAATGTTATATGCCGATCAATTCTATAGACATTTCTCTATATAAATATTCAATTTCAACTTTATTACGCAAGTGCCATTCAAAATGATAAACACCAATTGTTCTAAAGGTCGTCTCTCGTTGAAAGCGTTTGAAGCCTTGACGGTCGAAGTCACGGCCGCGGCGGTGCGATGTAGGAGACGGTTGCGTCACGTTTCAATCATTTATTTGCGTTCAATGATTTAACAAACTGACTGGCTGTTGAGTCGGCGTTATGGCGTTGAGTTCCGTCACTCAACACGTAATGCCTCCAGTTTTCGGCGGAAAGTGGGGAACGGAATGTCTTTACACTAGGTTTCCTTTGCCTACCCTACTGTGTGCGGGATACAGCTGATGATTTGATTTGACTTTGACTGGTTAGGTACTATAACGGAGATCGTAGGTTTTATATATACCTACTTACTTCTGTGTGTATGGCTGTCAGGTTATTTACTTAACACGCACGGGATGAGATTGCGGTTCTGCATTGGCAAGTATTAAATGAGATTTGTAGAGAAGATGTAGATACTTCTAGATCTTCTAGGGCTATTAATCTTTTCTTCAGCTTTACGCTGTATCCCGCTTTTCGCAGAGTAGGTAGAAGGAGAATAGTGTTAAAACACTCCGCTTCCCACCTGTCTATTGACCTATACCTTATATTACGTATAACAATTAGTATTTTGTGTAAAATTTAATAAATCCTGTTCCAATAAATATAACCCAATAATACCATTCCTAAGCCCCATTAATCACTATCAAACACATCTAACAACAATATTTCGATAAAATCGTTATTTTTATGAAAAGTTTTCCAAAATTATTGAGGCCAGTCGTGGCGCAGAGACACAAAGTGTAACTGTAAAACCGACTGGTTGTCGGTTCGATTCACACTCGAGGAGATGAAATATTTACTTAAATTTATATTTCTATTTCTTCGCTCTGGTGTCGAGGACAAGCGCGGCGTTGAGTTCTGCCACTCAACACGCAATGAACTCCAGAATTCGTCAAAAAGTGGGGAACGGAGTATTTTAACATTAGGTTCCCTCTGCCTGTGTGAAGCTGATATATATATATATATATATATATATATATATGATATTTTTCATAATATTCCATAGTAACAGGTCTAGATTACAGCAATTACTGTAGACTACTCTACAGTCTAGGCAGTAGCTGGTATAACTCGCGTCATGTCTCTGAGCAACTAATAAGCTGCAATTTTGAATGTTACGTTGCAATTTTCAGACTTTTTACCCGTTGTATATCAGTTTTCATAGTTATTTTCCTTTAAGCGTGTTGTGAATTCATTTTTACGCTCATTATAATCGTTTTTTTTGGGAAAAATGACGTGATGATAATGTTCGTTCTTTTTTTTTAAATAAAAAATTTAAAAAACACAGCTATCAGAGCCTCATTATACATTTGACTGGTTTTAGTTGTTAGCTATTCTAAAAAATAGAAGAAAGATGAAATCTTTTTCTATATATAAAAGCCTTTTTTTTCTATATAGCCTTTTCTATACATATAATTATATTATATACGAAAATAAAAACTTGCTTTTGTATTGTTTTTAGATTCACAATCTGTATCCCGCACATAGCAGAGTAGGCAGAGGGAAGTATGGTGTTAAAATACTTTTTTTTCTATTAAGGCATTTCCATTCCCTAATGTCCGCGGTATTCTGGAGGCATAACAAGTGGCGGGACTGAGCAATTGAAAATGATCGATATCTCATTTAGAAAACGTATAAAAATTTGAACGCAGCGGGACTCAAACCCGCGCCTCCTGGAAATCGACTTATTTTTCGTTCCTAAGTGTGTAAAAACACTTTAAAAATGTTAGAAATATCAATATTTCAAGTCCTCAAGTAGAAATGGAACCCACAACCTGCCGCGTTTACAATTATATGCTTGTGCCGCTGCGCCATGAACGGCTTTTTCTATTTCATATCATAAAATCCATGCAAACGAAGCTGCGCGCAACGATTAGTTTAATCATAAAATACGAGAAAAAACATCATGAAATCACGTCATTACGTTATATAACTGCGTAATTTACATACATATATATACATATATATTTGATGAAATATTTCGAACATGTTGAAACCAAAAATGAACACAATAGGAAAGTCATAAAGCAGACATAATAAATATACATTTGTTTACAATAGATAGTGTGGGGGGCAGCGACCTTAATTTTGACGGTATTATCACATTAGCTGGCTTGAAGGTTACACGAACAATGGAATTAAAGCATTTACTTATGAAACTAAATTTTAAACTAAATTTGTTGCATACATCTTTTTATATTTGTACGCGGGTAAATATTATAGATTTTACTAAATTTACAGATGTATTACAGTATTCTAGTGATAAAAATAGCAACAAATAAATTTACAATAAAGGATTCCTGGAAAGGATATTTTTTTTGTTTCATGGTGTATCCCGCACATAGCAAAGTAAACAGGAGAAAGAGGGAACTTGAGATCTCTCTCTCTCTCTCTCTCTCTCTCTATTCTCATTTTCCCCAACGCCACACTTTGCCTTGTTGCCATAGCGAGGAAATGCAAATATTCCACATTTCATTCCTCCAAGTGGAAATCAAACCCACAAGTGACACCTGTGTCCCACCGGGCTACGACGGTCTCAATAAACAGTTCTTTTACTGATTTGTAGTAAAAAATGTAGGAAAGCACTAAGACATGAATTTTTCATATGACATGAAGGAATCACAAATAAAGACAACTATTTTGACATAAATCGTCTTCACAAAACATAAACAATATATGTGTTTATCTAAATATTTACATATATATTTTTTTAAATCAACTAATAACTTAAATGTCAAAAATAATTAAATACAAAAATAAACGGTCAGTCAGTCAGTCAATTACAAATTTCACAACATAAATCTTCCACAGTACAAGCTTGATGAATAACCAGTTTCCCTTCCCCAACTCCGGATATACGTCGAATAAGACGAGCGATTAAACTATAATAAACGATAAACGAAAGCTATACGGAGAGATAATTTATAGCATTCTGCTTCCGGTGGAAGCGAGCCTTAAATCATTGAGCTGTACTCAGCTATTTTAGTCGAGAAAATTATTTCAGCCAGATTTCGTGATGTGGCTGTTATTTGACAGGAGAAATGTTTAATAAAATACATGTTTTTTTTGGATGTATGTATATTTTTTTATAGATTATAAAAGAGAATAGAATAAGTAGAACTTAAGATTCAAGGCGAAAAATAGCTTTACTGCTTCGGTTCTATAAAATTATTAACAGTATTTTTTCTTTTTTTTTAAATTAGGTATTCCTAGCGCGATAAATGTAGAAGAAAAGAGGAGACAACTATACTATATAACATATACCTTCAAATACAGATAAGATAAACGATTCTTATCTTTTTTTGGTTAAATAAATAGACTTCTGAGGCCGGTCGTGGCGCAGCGGCACGAGATGTGACTGCAAAACCGACTGGTTGTGGGTTCGATCCCCACTCGAGGAGATGAAATATTTACTTAAATTTATATTTCCATTTCTTCGCTCTGGTGTCGAGGTTAAGCGCGGCGTTGAGTTCTGCCACTCAACACGCAATGCCTCCAGAATTCGGCAGAAAGTGGGGAACGGAGTGTCTTAACACTAGGTTCCCTCTGCCTACCCTGCTGTGTGCGGGATACAGCGTGAAGCTAATTTAATTTTATTTAATTTTTAAATAGACTTCTCATGTGGGGGCCAAGTTGCATTTTTTAAATTGCAGAATACTTTGTAAAAACTAAAAACTATGGTAAAAACATTAATTAAACAACGCTTGTGCTTCAACATATATAAAATAAGAAAAAGAAAAGAAAAGAACACGAAGAATAACGAACAACAAGCCTACACACAAAACAACCAACGAGAAAGTAAATTATGACGTACACACTTTCTTACAATGAAAGACAGATCTGTAATGTGGAGACTGTAGACATGTTGACTTGTCAAATGAATACCGTTTCTATATATAGTACGGTCGACAAGTCGTGGCCGCTCTCAACTTATATTTTCTTTTTCATCTTATTCATTTGGGAATAAAATAAACAGAAGTAAGAGATATTCTAAAATCATTTCTACGCAGCCCCCTATAGCTATCTTTAGGCGGCCAGGACTCGTCGACCGTAGTGTAATATACCGGTGACCGCCAACACTGCGCGCCATGCCGCTGTGCGCACCCACACGCTTATTTTATTTAAACATATTTGTTGAAACGTGCTCGAGTAGACGGAGTATTTTTAATTGTTTATTTTGATAACAAGCTATTTAATTTTATTATTTAATTTTAGATGTCCTCGAGGAGTTCCAAAATGTAGTGAAAAAGCGTTCAGTGGCGGTTGTCGAGTGGTTGAGAATTGATTGTTACTTAAAAAAGTAATGTGTGTTGTTCTCTTTTTTTTTAAAGAGTAAACAATAAGATCTCTCTTATCATTATCTGTCACTGTTTTAAAATTTCTAACTAATCGGTAAATATGAGAAAAAAAAAGATTCTTTGTCACTCTACTGTACTAGTATTAGTATGAGGCGTTTCTTATTTACGCGATATTGGGGTCATCTTTCTTGCCTACCGAACGATTCTAGTAGTCAAGATTTCCACTCGAGATGTTATTGAAGAGTATTTGTTGTACTACTGTAGTTTCGTTTAACTTGACAAGTACCACACAATTTAAAAATACAAAAAAAAATTAATATAAAGTGCCTAGTCACTATACCTACATAGGTACATCTTGTAAAATTATCTCACAATATATTTAAATAAATATCTATCTATTTTAACAAATTTGTTTATTTCTGTATTTATTCTTAGTTAAATATGTGCGAGTTTTCTACTTGAAAGTATAATTAAACAAAACGATGATAAAATGTAAAACATGTCTAATATCGATAGTTTTAGAATGACTGTTCGGTCAGTCAAAGTATTTCCCACTAGTCCTTAATATTTAAATAAATCAGCTTCACGCTGTATCCCGCACACTGCAGGGTAGGCAGAGGGACCCTAATGTTAAGACACTCCATTCCTCATTTTCTGCCGAATTCTGTTCGAGTGGGGATCGAACCCACAACCAGTCGGTTTTACAGTCACACTTTGTGCCGCTCCGCCACGACTGGCCCCAAATAATCCTTAATATTTAAATTATTATAAATGTATTAATATGTTAATGTATTATATTAAAAAATCTAAGAATTGATGAGCTCATAACTAGGTTTCCTCTGACTACTATGTAAAATATGGGTGGGTCGCGTGAGAATAACATATATTTTACCTTAAAATTACATGTATATAAGCCACATAAAAACATATTACTATAATATAACGATATAAAAAACGAATAAAAGCTCCTTCTTTAAAAATAATTATAAAGCGTTGAACAGATGTAAATAAGGCCGGCTGTGGCGCAGAGGAACAACAGTGCGTGCGACTGGAAACACGACAGGTTGTGGGTTCGTTCCCACTCGAGGAAATGAAATATTTAATTTTCATTTCTTCGCTCACTCAAGTCAACACGCAATCCTCCAGAATTCGGCGGAAAAGTGGTACGGAAGTGTCATAATGAGAACGGAGTCTTTAAGCATTAGGTTCCCATGTGCCCTCTACCTACCTTTCTATATGCGGGATATAGCGTGATGTTAAAAAAAGATAATTTAAAAATGAGTTATAAAACTCCAACTCCCATTAGACAAAGATTCATTATATCATTTAAATATTCAGCTCTCATACATGCCGATACAATGCCTTTATTTATGAACATCTGACTAAGCAGATGAGAACACTACTACATTGAGAATTATGTTTTAGCCCACATATGAATAGGAAAGCTGATAACGCGACAGTTGTGAGTTCGATTCTCTCTCGAGGGAATGAATTACTTACATTTCCTGGCTCTGATATTTAGGCAAAAGCGGGGTTTAGTTCTGTTTCAATACGCAATGGCTCGATAATTAGGCAGAGAGAGGACAGGAGGAACAGAGTGTCTTAAACGCAAGGTTCTCTACCCTCTTACATGCGGGACAGCGTGAAGTTGAAATAAATATTATAATAGGTTTTGGGGTGGAGAATTACTCTAAATTACTTTGTAGGTACGTAAAAAAGGTGTACCACGATGATGTACTTTTAAATTAAAACACAAAAAGATAACAACTGAACTTCTGAAACTATATATTTTTAAGAAAATCCGATTTTAATTTAGTGTTTGATACTTTCATGAGTTAATTCCTATATCCCCGTGCAGTGGTTGCGGCTTCAAAACTCACGCAGCGGAATGTATCCATTATTTAAATGTAAACACATGAGACAGGTTTCATCATCAAATACGCATCAGACATATGACACAATAATCATTGAGATTTGTTTCGACATTCTTTCTGGTTACCAAAACACGTAAATATTGTCTTGAATATAAAGTTCATTTGACATATGCCTTCTTAAGATTACAACGGGAAAAAATATTATTATTATTATTATTAGCTTCACGCTGTATCCCGCACACGGCAGGGTAGGCAGAGGGAAACTAGTGTTAAAACACTCCGTTCCCCACTTTCTGCCGAATTCTGGAGGCATTGCGTGTTGAGTGGCAGAACTCAACGCCGCGCTTAACCTCGACACCAGAGCGAAGAAATGGAAATATAAATTTAAGTAAATATTTCATCTCCTCGAGTGGGGATCGAACCCACAACCAGTCGGTTTTGCAATCACACCTCGTGCCGCTGCGCCACGACCGGCCGGAATATATGTTTTAAAACTTAAAAAAAAATGTTTTTATAAAGTAGGGCGGGGCTAGTTGAGCATTTTTTAATTTATTATAATAATTTAATCGATAATAGAACCTCAACGACTAGTTCAAGTTGCTTTTCTTACGTACTAATGGAAACAATTTATTTCATTATTAAATTATCAAAGTCATTTACTTCTAATAAGTGATATTTTAAAACTGCTATCGATTAAATATAAATCGATAGTGCTCTACGGTCCCCGTACGTGAAGTAAGTTGAGTAAGACTATGGAACAAATAGCCGAGCTATGGCTTAAGTGTTAATTAGACATAGTAATAAATTGTTATTTGATAATCATTTTTTTATTAAAAAATGTTTTAAAGATAAATAAGACTAATAAAAAATAATTTTCTTTTAAATATTATTTTTTGTTTAAAAAAATATATTATAAATTCAAAAATATAATCTACTGAAAACGAAATATATTTTAAACATTTTTTTGTTCTTTTTAAACATCTTTTGAGCCATCGTTACATTTGAAATATAATAAAATTGCATCGTTGGTAGCAAAGTTTTGTGTTTAAATAGAAACAAAGTCGGGGACTGACTAACATTATAAAATCCTCTTTGACCCATCAGTAGAACGCAAGACTTACGTTACTTACTTTTTCTTACAAAAAAAAAAAAAAGAAATCATTAGGTATAAATTGTATAAAAGCGGTTAGCATGTTAGCGAGGTAACGATTTTTTTCCGATACAAAAATACATATAGTTACGCATCAATTATTTTACGTAGAACAACAGCCCTAAGGCAATTGAAATGTTTAAATTATAAAATCTAATTAAACGAAGGTTACAAACTAATACATATACATACTTTATAACCTGCAATTTTATCTTTATCAATAAAATTATACATATCCTATTTTTCCTATTATGTAACATAGTTTGCCTACTAATTAAATTACTCTACCCAATATCAAACCCGGACCACTTACTACTAAGTCACATTACAAATTACACACCTGTGCATGGGCTGTGTCCTCTGCGTATACTGCGCCATGTGCCAGCCGGCATGGCTAGCGGCGCGCGCGCATGCCCGCCGCGCTACCTCGCCATGCCACTACACTACACACACCACCACACTGCACCACCACCGATAACCTGTTGGAAACGAATAGTAGTTTCACTAAAAAATAGTTAATTATTATAAAAACAAAAAATGGGGAGTCTACGCCTCCTATCCCAGACTAATTTAGTACCCAATTCAGATTTTTAAAAATAAGAAAGTTTTATATAGAGCTGAAAACAAGGCCCTGCCCTGTTAAATATATCCAGATACGCCCATGTTGTTTATTTATTTTAAAAATATATTATTGTTTTTACTAATATGACACTGCCACAATTCTGACTTATTTGACGACACCACATAATACACACATGTAAATGGGTGCCAAGTTGAGTAAATAATGTTGAAATTAATTAATAGCTAAATCTAATTTTCGAATTCGATTGGCTTAACTTAAAAGATATTTAAATTTTACAGATTAATGTATTGCAATGAAGAAATATATTCAGAGGAAAGTAAATATAAAAAGTTATGACACTATGTTTAATTGTATTTCCGAAAATTGAACTAGTAATCACTATATACATACCTGACGCTGATATAAATACATATACAAACAAGCCCATCGCACGACATGATCGTCATCGATAAAAAGCCTAATGTAGATTAAAACCTAGTATTTGATCATTACCGCCATTAGACTACAAACATATTTACTCTTGCTTTATCTATAACTACGTAGCTGCATACATTATGTATATTTTACACATGTTTATATAATATACGTTAATATTATGTCTGGACTTTCTTCCTTTGTTGCTTTTAATTTTATTATAAATTTTGTGTTTAAATTATTTAAGATATTTTTAAGCGTGACGCTGTATCTCTCACATAGAAGGCAGAAGGATCCTGGGAACCTAGTCTTAAGCCACTTCGTTCCTATAAACTACAACCATGATCTGCCACGTTTACAGTCGCACGCTTGTGTCTGCGTCACTAGCTCCAACTGAACTGCCTGGACTAAGTATTTTGAAATATATGTATCATGTATAGCAGTTATTATTTAAGATACTTATTAAATTATTATATTATATTTTCATAACTTGTGTAAGTGTTGTTTTATTTTTCAGTCAATCCCCAGTCAGCCATGCACAGCCCATGGCACCCGGGCACCTTATGGTGGCCCCGAATGTACAGAGTGACCTCAACGTATAATAATTTATTACTTATTACTACTATCCAATTAACCTTATAAATTCACGTGTGCCGAAGAGCCGTAAAATATCTTAAGTTTCGTTTCCTTTTTACAAATATAATATTAGTAACGTGAAAGCTATCACCAAAAGTATAATATAAAAAGTTATGCACTTAAGTATAATTGGAAATACACTATATTTTCTAAATATAAAATGATTAGAGTCCAGACTGGTATAAGTAAAAACTAAATAACCTAAAGAAACCTGATAAGTTGTTTTATGTTGTAATCAAATTAGTTACCTAATTGATTACTGGACAGCAGCTTGAGAAATACGCTGAGTAACAACTTTTTGCTAATTTACACTACAGCAGTATATAATAAGACTACCTTTTACCTGCGACTTCGTTCTCTTTGTATAATGGAAATACCTAAGGCCAGTCGGGAAGACGGGCCGGGTACTATGTAACACGCAATGCCCTTAGAATCCTTCGTAGTGGCGAATTGAAGTGTCTTAACGAGATCGAAGTGTCTAAACATTAGGTTCCCAGGTTCTCTCTGCCTGCAATACTATGTATAAGATACAGCGTGTAGCTATGTATGACTTTAGTATGATGGGTTGTATGAAAAGGAGTAACCTAATGTAATATAGCTCGAAAAGATTTCTTCAAAAAAAGGCTACAATCTATCACAAAAAAATATTATCCATTCCAATTAATAGTTTCTGAGATCAGCTAATATGAAATAAAAAAATAAAAAAAGTATGGATGATATATTATGCTTGTATATTAGTAAGAGAAGACACAGAAAGTGAAAGTAAGTGATAAACCATTGTAATTTCAATCTAAATCTTGATCCAAATTAGGTCATTGAATATTTAGTATTAATAGAAGTGCAATACGTATTTTTGCTACATAAATATGTATAATACATAAAATAACGAGACAAGTACGCGCTAGAGTAGAATTGAATACCTTGCCTTGCATAAAACTAAACGAGGCAATAATACCGTGATCTGATTCATCAAGAAATTTGGGTTTTATAATTGATAGCCATTTATCGTGCTCTGCGAACATTAACGTTATCTCTGCCTTCTTCGACTTAACATCTTCAAATTTTTTTACCCATTTGCACTAAAACCACTCGTCAATCTCTACTTCTTCCACTGTTATATTACGCTGATGTTTGTTATCCTGATGCTAATGAGGAGATGCTCGACAAACTTGACCGATTTCAGAATATATGTATTCGTTTTATCTTCGATTTACACAAATTCAACCACGTGTCTGATTTCCGTCGGCAACTGAATTGACTTCCTATGAGTTTACGCCGTAACCTGCACATTCTCTCTATTCTTTTTAACATTTTAAAGTTATTCTCTCCTCCTTACTAGCGTTTTTAATTGGCACTTAAAAGTAAAAGACCTATACGCTTCTGTGTCACTCTAAGAAAGCTTGAGTTTCCTATATTTAATATCTCTTTCTATAAAAAATCTTTTACAGTTTAGGCAATCCGTCTCTAAATACTTTTAAAATCACATTTTCTAACCCCAATTAGAATCTTTAAAATAAAAATAAAAATAAAAAATAAATCAGCTTCACGGTGTATCCCGCACACACCAGGGTAGGCAGAGGGACTTGTGTTAAGACACTCCGTTCCCCACTTTCTGCCGAATTCTGGAGGCATTGCGTGTTGAGTGGCAGAACTCAACGCCGCGCTTAACCTCGACACCAGAGCGAAGAAATGGAAATATAAATTTAAGTAAATATTTCATCTCCTCGAGTGGGGATCGAACCCACAACCAGTCGGTTTTACAGTCACACCTCGTGCCGCTGCGCCACGACTGGTCTCAAATTCTTCTTGTTGAAATTCTTTATGCCATTGTATATATTTATATTTTTGTATAATATGTTTATATGAGTATAGTGTTTATATATTTATGTAGGTATAGTTATATTAATTAATATTAAGTATATTTGTATATAGGTTTATTATTATTAACGTAAATAATAATTAAATATCGCACCCGAATCGTTTTTCTTAACATCTCCTACATTCAACGGTTTCTAGTAGAGATCTCTATTAGAGATAAATTGTCTGCTGTACACATTCTTTCTGTTATTATATGTTTTCTGTACTTTCTATCTAGTGTGGTACACAAGTTAATTGAAAAAAAAAAGGTTAACATTTAGCCTATTTAGCAAGTTTGTATGTGGATACATCAATTATACAGGAGGCCATAAGTTCAAAACTTACTGAAACTATCATAAAGGACGCAATATCCATTACATCCAATGAATCATCGATGACAAAAATTGAAGCCAAACACAATTTACCACATAAAAACTCTATATAACAATAATAAAAAAAATGTAACTGTCAAAATAGCATCATAAAACGATATAACGTTTGCCAAGTCAAAACTTTGTAAATAAAAGGGTAGGCATATAATATAATATAGCGTACGTTAAGTTTGGCGTGCCTCGTTTCGCAATTTCGCTATTCTTACGAACTTGGCACCATTTTTATATTGAATATTTTTGATTGGATAATAAATATTGACTGCTATGTCGAAATAAACGGCGTACCTATTGAACTGTTAATAGAACATGTAAAAGAATCACAGCTATAAAATATTTTAACTGTAGTAACTATTAAATTACTAAATTAAAAAAAAATAGTTAATATAATAAAAAATAGTTGTTGAGGTTGATCACAAATTAGGTTAATGTATAATCATTTTCATTTCTGCGTTATAGTAAACAAAATGCGGCGTTAAGTTTCCCACTCATTATGTAATATATTGAATTCTAGTCGATAGGGGAGAACGGATTGTCTTCACTCTAGGTCCCCACAAAATACACAACAGCGTAGGGCGGAGGGAACCCACTGTTAGGACATTCCGATCCCCACTTTCCGAAAATTCGATTCGATTGTGTCGAATTCTAAGGGCATTACGAGTTGCGGAACACAACGCCGCAAGCAAAATACTTTTACGATTGACAATTACATCCAAAATAATCATGAAGTCAAACACAAACGTGAGCGCCACGTCGGCATGGCATTCGTAAGAAACGTATACATTATTTACTATTGTAATTTCCTCTTTCAGCTAGTTGGCAACGAGCTATCTAGCAAAACGTCTTTGTTTTGTTCTAGACAGATCTATAAAGAACCTTAGTACACGAATAACTAAGTGCAGATATATAATATATAAACCTCCTTTGTTTTCAGCTTCACGCTGTATCCTGCATGTAACAGGGTAGTCTAGTATTAAGACATTTCGCTCCCCACTTTTCACAGAATTCTGCCTGGAGAAGCTTAACCCCGCGCTTTGGCTTTACACCAGAGCGAAGACAGGAAAACATTAAATAATTGAGTTCCTCGAATGGGAAACGAACCCACAACATGTTTGTTTGTTTGCTTTCAGAGTCACATGCTTGTGCCGTGTATGTTGAGTTCCGCCACTCAACACCTCCAGAAATCGGCGGAAATTGGGAAGAGGAAGTATCTGAAAGGGAAACGGAGTGTCTTAACACTAAGTTCCCAGATAGCCTGTGCCTGAATTTATGTGTGCGAGGTACAACTTCACGTAACTAGAGAAACTAAATAACATTTTTTACATTTTATATTTAAATCTAGATTGATAATAAGTATATATAAGTTAAAACAAAGGTGATTTAAACATATTTCAAAGCAAACTAGCTCCTGCGTACTTTACAGAGATAACATCTGCGCCCGTTCCGCCATTTTATTAGAGCGGTGTTGCTATAAAGCACTTTGTACTTAGCGTTTAACGTAATTTCACATTTCCTTGCCTCTTTTTCATTGATAACGATTTATTGAATTTGGATCCTCGCCAGACGCTGTGTGGGGTTTATGCCGGAATGCTATTACGAAATTGTATGTATATACTTACCTACCTACCTATATACACATATATATTTATATACTCCATTTAGGCCAGACGTGGCGCAGGGCACAAAGTGTGACTGCAAAATCGACTGGTTGTGGGTTCGAACCCCAATCGAGAAGATGAAATATTTACTTATTTATATTTTCATTTCTTCGCTCTGGTGTCGAGGCAAAGCGCGGCGTTGAGTTCCGCCACTCAACACCCAATGTCTCCAGAACTTGGGGGAACGGAGTGGTTTAAAACTAGGTATCCCACTGCCTACTCTGCTGTGTGCGGGATACAACGTGAAGCTGATTTAATTTTTTAAATTCATTTAAAAAAACATGGAACTTATGAATTTATTGATAAGTATTCAAGAACATACACTTAATTTGTATATTTGTAAAATACATACATACATACAGCGTGAAGCTGATTTAATTTTTTATTTGATTTACTTCACACTAACTTTTATACGCGGCTTCGCTCGTGTATTCAAATTGTAATAGTTTATGCTCGGCCCGTATTTTAAAATCACTCTCAAGTCTGAGATCTATCTTGAGATGTCATTTTCATTAATTTTTGAAGAGCCTAAAACTGTACATATTAAACTCGTTTAGAAACGATTTTAATGATAAGGCCTAATAGCCTTTCTATAAATGGACAAAATAAAAGGATTTTTTCAATTCAATGTATGTACAGATAATATATTCTGTATGTGAATTGTTTAGAAATAATCTTTTTTTACAGTATTGTTTTATTTTTAGATCCAACTAATTTGATAAGGACCAAAGATATTGAAAGTATTATTCTGCTCTTCTCAATTAAGTAAAGTATAAGGTATACATATATGTAGAAACACCCACCCAAAATGCATTATTCAACAGTATAATCTAAAATTCCATATAATATAAATAAAAGCTAACTTATTAAAAAGACACATTCATATACTAAATACATACTGTAATTGTTAATGTAAAAAAATCAGCTTCACGCTGTATCCCGCACACAGCAGGGTAGACAGAGGAAGACAGGGAAGACTCTCCTTTCACCACTTTCTGCCGAAGTATATAGCTATATGATACAAAGCAAATTTATTGAGTGAAGTTTGTTTACAGGGTAGGCAGAGGAAACCTAGTGTTAAGACACTCCGTTTCCGTCAAGACACTTCTGTTGTGTGTTTAGTTACTATGTCAATATCACTTTGTATGGAGAACAACAAAAGAATATTTACGGTAAAAAATGAGATAATATTATGTAATATGAGAATACATGTGAGTAAGAGATCCAGTTATAATACTGTCTTAACCTATTAAAGATAATTTACTAAAATACTTCCGTTACTGAGTGACTGACAGCAGCACAGCCAAAACTATTATACTTAGAAAGTTGAAATTTAGAATATGTAGATAAGTAAGAAAGTGTAAGGGATCATTAGGAAAGAATAAGTGGATTTTTTTTTTCAAAAACGGAAAATAACCGGATTTTGTATTTTATGTCTGGACTAATATATTATAATATAAAGAATAATAAGAGGAAAAATATTTTAATTCAAATACAATAATTAGAAATGTAGTGAAATAAACGAACGAACGAATAAACGAGCTAATATAATATTAATAAAATATAATTAAAATCAAACTTAGCTTAAAGAAATTTATTATAGAGACGTCTCATGATATCGTGATCAAGTTATAACCTAAAAACTTAAAAAAATGATTTTGTATGCAATGAATTGTTACTTTTAAATTCCAAATCATAATATTTCTTTAACTACTATAACTATACGTAGAAAGCTTATATTAACAATTTCTTAAAGATTTTTATGTATTTATATGTAGATACGAGTTTATGTAACGACAATTTGTGGTAAATCGTCTTTTTTAGGTTATGTATATAGAAATTGATTTCGTATTAGATCTTATATTTAATATAGATTTTTCTAAATCTAATTATATCTGTATGAATTTAGTATAATTTCAATTTAAATTTTACTAAGAATATTTAAATACAATATACATTTTGATTATTAATAGGTGTTTTGGTAATTAAATAAAAATTGCGATTACAAACTATTCTTTTCCGTTATTTGTCGTCTTATAGAACAATTGACGTGTTTCATGTGAATTTACTAACTACTTTCCAATATAATGTATTTTGTATTTCACACAAATTTCTCTTCGATACAATAATTTCTTGTTCTTTCTAAGCAATATAACAAAGAAAACGGTTAAAAACATAAATTTATATTGTGTTTATTATATTTTAAGAATTTTTTTAAGTTTTATAATGTTCACCTACCCCGTGTTGAGAATATTAAAAAAAATAGGCTTTAAGCCATTTAAGTAGCGCAAGCTAACATTTATATACAAAATTTAATCATTCACTATTTTATTACTATAAAATCTACTCGAAATTATATTAAGGAACTAGTAATTTCAAAAGGTCTTGATGGAACTATTGAAAGGTAGTGAGAGGCTGGCGTCATGGCCTTGCCAGCTAGAACTGTAGGCCTAAACGTGAACGGGTCGGCCCGTTTCTTTGCAACTCGAATAATTTGAATGCTGTTTGGCCTGGCCCAGGACCAAACGAAAATAACCACTGCCGACCTGATAAGGTTATTGCCTTACATAAGCGGGGTTGCTGCACGTGCACCAGTCACCGACCCAAAGGTTCCTAACTGGCTCGCCTACTTTAACGAGGGCAATCTTTTACGCAGTTACTAACTCTGTTAGAACGTGCTAGGGAAAGCTACGGTGGAAACATACTAAACTTTTTAAACTGATTCTATCGTAGTTTAACGTCGTAGAAAGATTATTGATGGACAGTCACCACTCACCTTTAAGCATAAATCCTCGGAAGAGCCCTCCAAACGGGATTCGACACCGTACTCACACGCGCGACACGGACTCGAACACGAAATATGCACTTCGAACACAATAATTTCCAGAACGTATTGCGCAACACAACTCCGCTCAGTGTCGTCGTAGAACACGAGACGTCCTCACGTTAGCTGACACGTTTGATGTTTTCGAAAAGTCCATTGAACCGTTTCGGTCGAAATTTACGTCCAGCGAAATTATAAGTACGAAGTGGCATCGGTGTACATAGCCGTCGTGCTAGTTCCGCGCGCGGCCGCCAGGAGGCGCCGGGTGCGCGGGCGGGGGGCGGGGCGCCACGTCGCGGGGCGCGGGCCGGGGCTGTGGCGGGCGTCGGGCCGCGGCGGGCGAGCGGCGGCTGGCGGCTATGTGCAGTAGGCTTGTGTCGATCGGTCAATCTCCGTGATTGATATCGATCTCGATCAGTTGTGACAATGAACCGGTTCATATGATTCGTTCATTCGAACGATTGGATTGATGTATTCAGGAAGCGACTCGCACTTTGCTTAGACTGACGTTTTTTTTATCAGCACCAGAGACTCTTGGTCCGTACACTTTTTTACTTTATTATTATATCTAATTTTGTCATCATATATATTAATTACATTATTGTTTTTATATTAATTACATTATTTTTTACTTTATATTTAATGGATCGCAGTATTTGGTAATAGTGATCAGGGCTTTTGGTCTTGATTTACTGATTTATAAACGCATTAATATTTTTTTATTATAAGTTATGGGTACGCAGCGCCGCGCCGAACAGTTTAGCATGAACGCTAGTCAAATGTCAATACTGGTGACCGAGATCGAGAAGCCACAGCGGCCAATCATCGGTCGCGTATTGAATCTCGATCATTTGTTTGAATTCGGTCATCTGACCGATGACAGAATTACACGGTTCATGATTGGTTGTCGTATAAGATGGCCACCACCGATCATTTGATAATGATTGGTTGTATATGATCACCGATCATTTGAACGGGTCATTTCGTTATTAGTGACAGAATCAATCACGCGTTTCTCGTGATTGCAATCATTTGTTTCGGTCAATCATGACCGACACAAGCCTAATGTGCAGGCGGTTGTTTAGATGCGAGGAGTAGAGCGAGGAGCCCGCAGCCCGGAGACCGGCCCGGCGTGACCTTTGGATCGCGCGCCGCGGGTGGCGACGCGGGGGCGGCGTTGCCAGCGCGCGGCATTCGGGCCCACGTTGCCACGCATTACGACAGTCCCGTCAGCGGTCCTCGGGGACCGGAGACCCTTGCTGCCAGCTACCTGCCTAGCCCTGCACGCCCACGCCTCAGTGAAGCAAAATTATGCACATATTTTCGTCCACATCGTCAGGTTATATCACGCAAAAATTGTTGAGTTAGTGCGAATTAGTTGAAACGTGAAAATTACAGTAGCATGTGATTTACAATGGTTACCTACTTATTTAATTATGACGTGTGATCTGTCTTTTAGCGTGTTTTCAATTTGAGTGTTCAATCAAAAAAACAAAACAATCGTCGACGTTCCGGTGTAGTAGTTTCTAGAACATGATCACATTAAAATAATATTATGTACACATTAAGCAACTATAATACTATACAATACAAAAAATACCTTAGTATATTCATGAATTTGTTTAAAGTATTAATAATTATCTAATTTCATATGTATATAATTCGATAATTTTGAATACACCACGTTATTCTTATTTACATCAAAATACAAAATTATATTGTCTCGATAACCTTTAATCAGTGAAAGATATGATAAATTTAAAATTTATTAACATAATTGTATGTATATTTGTTCATGAATTTTAGCTTTGCTGTGACTGCTGGGAGTAAGTATACTACGAGGTAGTAGGTACGACTTACCTATTTTCTAGATTTGAAGAAAGTATAAAAAAGAATATATTAGGACCTATTCCATATTATTTTTGTATATTCAAACAGCATCAGATGCCAATAAATTAATTTAGCTTTTATAACATTTTATCACTTAATTCTTGGCGCTAATTCAAATAATAAAATAAAACTTATTAGTTAAGTACGCAGATTACAAAATTATTTTTCTTTATAAATTTTTAGCTGCTTAGACAGTCTTATACAGTCAAACTGATCAAGACTCATAGGCTTATCTAGGGATATTTCTTTTTAACTGATCTTTTTGTATATATTTTTTTATTTTTTCAGTTATTTTTTGGTGGTAATAATTTTTTGTTTGGGGTGTACAAGTCACCCGGCCCCCCTCCATTATTACACCCATGTCAAGACTATAAGATTAAAAATTAAGCGTTTTCTTAACATTTGTGATGATCAATTAGAAACTATAAATATTTTTAGAACATATTGGTATATAAGAGTTTTAATTATCGTTCCTCGTTTGTAGCCCGATACTTATTATTTTAGTACTTAATTACTTACTTAATTTTAATTAAATTAATTAACTCAATTAATGTGCCGGTCTAGACAAGGCAAAGAGGAATTACTTCAGTTTACACATACATTACATATCCATTTAATCATAATAATTATAATAAATAAAAGACAGTGATTTATCTATGGAACTCGGCTATCGATTTATTTCTTGATTAAAAAGGATTATAGTCTTGCTTTGTGGAATTGATTGATGTATGATTGGGATTCGGTGGACTTAGTGCAGTGAAAAATGTCTTAGGTTACCTTATTTATAATATGTATTAATATTTTAGTTATATATATTTTTAGTTATATATTATTATTGAGACTAGTGTGGCGCATTGTAAATGCGACAAGTATATGTTCGGTTTCCACTCGAGGATTTAATATTTTCTTTTTTTCGCTCTGGTGTCCAGGCAAAACGCGGCGTTAAGTTCCGCCATTCAATACTCAATGCCTTCAGAATTCGACGGAATGTGGGGAGCGGAGTGCCTAAGCACTAACCCCCCTCTGCCTACCCTCCTACATGCGGAGTACAGCGTGAAGCTAAAAAAAATAAAAAAATAATGCTTGTAAATATCTTATAATATAATAAAGTGCCTACATTTCTCTTTGCTTATTAATTATTATTAATTAACATAAAAAAAATCATTAAGTTCCAACTCAGTTCCGCATTCCGAATATTTATTGTTTATAGCACGCGAAGGTTGCAGGTTCAATTAACTGTCTACTTTTGTAAATTTTAGTCATGGTTAAGAACTGGGAGGAAAGAACAAGTAACTATAGAAACTATATTGGTCTTAATTTTGACACTTAATTGTGGCGCAGTAAACGCCACTGGTTGTGGGTTCGAGCCGCACTCCAGGAAATGAAATATTTATTTAGATTTATATTTATGTTTCTTCGCACAGGTATCGAGGCAAAGGGCGGCGTTAGAGTTCCGCCACTCCACACGCAATGCCTCCAGAAGTCGGCGGAAAGTGGGGAACGGAGTATCTTAATACTAATCTAGGTGTAGCTCATTGACGAGCAGGGGAATTAATAGACTTCTTTAATATATTTGTAAAATATTACTTTAAATATTTTTTGCTACACATTGATTTTTTCTAACACTTCTGCCTTTATATCTCCTGAGAATAAAACACATATAATGTAAAAAAAGATATAATAACTAACCGTATTATTTTATATAAAAAAATATATTTATAAAAACCGAGGCACAAATTATGACTGCAAAACGCGATTGGTCGTGGGTTCGATCCCCACTCAAGGGAATGAAATATTTCTTTAAATTTATATTTCTTTCAATTCTTCGTTCTGGTATCGTGGCAAAGCGGACGGTGAGTTCTGCCACTCAGCATGCAATGCCTCCAGAAAATGTGCAACGGGGTGTTTAAAAACTGGTTTCCTACCCTGCTGTGTGCAGGATACAACGTGAAGCTGATTTAATTTTTTTATTTTATTTATCAAAACACTTATTAATTTATTGATAAGTATTCAAGAACATAAGCTTAATTTGTATATTTGTAAAATATGTATTTTAAACATTTTATGTCAATATAATATTTAAAATAAATTTAAAAACATGTTTTCAATCAAGTTTAGTTTTTTTTATTGCAATAAGAAAACATATAATTAAAAAAAAAATTAAATTAGCTTCACGCTGTATCCCGCACATAGCAGGGTAGGCAGAGGGAACCTAGTGTTAAGACACTCCGTTCCCCACTTTCTGCCGAATTCTGGAGGCATTGCGTGTTGAGTGGCAGAACTCAACGCCGCGCTTAACCTCGACACCAGAGCGAAGAAATGGAAATATAAATTTTAAGTAAATATTTCATCTCCTCGAGTGGGGATCGAACCCACAACCAGTCGGTTTTGCAGTCACACCTCGTGCCGCTGTGCCACGACCGGCCTCATATAATGAAGGATAAATTAAGTGCTTTATCTAAAATAATATATGTATAATTGCAATAATAAATGCATTACAATCATTCTTACTTACTACACCAATTTATATACCTAGAAAATTTCTGTTGACTACAAATATATTAAACGTCTTATTTGCTTAGAAACATTATTGATAGTGGTTTTGAATCAAATAAAATATATCTACGCAATATACACTTTTTTAATTTCAAAAAACAAAAGGTTATCATGTTTAACAATCTAATTCAATTAATTATTTACATGTTGCTTTATTTCACAGGATATTTTTTTTTTACTGTAATTATCTTGACATGGACGATGTAATCTCTAATATTTAATAAATCATGAAAGTATTAAGTTAATTAAAATTATCCAACTTGAATTAAACGAACAAGCTATTTCTAGTTTGTAATTAAATTTTAGACATGATTTATTATGCTGCTGTGTAACGAATGAGCAATACCTATCTGTTGGCTTGCCTCATTATTTAAAAAAAATCAAAAATCAGCTTTACGTTGTATCCCGCACACAGCAGGGTAGGCAGAGGGAACTTAGTGTTAAGACACTCGTTCCTCACTTTCCACCGAGTTCTGGAGGCATTGCGTGTTGAGTGGCGGACCTCAACTCCGCGCTCTGCCTCTACATCAGAGTGAAGAAATGAAAATATAAATGTAAATTGATATTTCATTTCCTCGAGTGGGGATCGAACCCACAACCAGTCGATTTTACAGTCATACTCTGTGCCCCTGCGCCACGACTTGCCTCCTTATTTATTAAAGAAAAAAAATATAAAAATATGTAATATATATTTTTTTTCTTACTGCACAAAAATGTGCAAAGGGATTGAATAATTTAATTTTTTATCTGTATCAGGTAAATGTCAAAAGTTTTTTTCAATAATAAACTTATTTTGTGTTCACATAAAATATTTTAATGGTAAAGATAATCTTTATAATTGTCATACATAAAACACGACGTCTAACTTGACTTTCTATCTTTCTAATCTTCCATCCAAAGTGCCCACGATATAACTCAAGTGTGGTTTTAATAAAAAAAAAATTGAAGCAAAGTGTAGGGAATATTGTGAATCAATTAAGCACTAGTACTAAATATTATCATATTTTATTTTTTGTAACTTTATGTACGTTTCTGTTGTACGTGTTGTTCGTTCTGGTGTAGGCCACTCGTGGTACAGCGTCACAAGCGGGTAATTGTAAGAAATATTTCATATTTTCCTTTTTCTGTCTGTTAACAAGGCAAAGTGCGGCGTTGAATTCCTACACTCAAACACGAAAGTGACTTAATGGGAACGGAATGTCTTAACATTGGATGTTCAAGTTCTCTCTACTAATATTATGTTTTATTTGTATAACTTGGCTATAATATAACAATTTGGGTCGCCAGAATAAAATATAGATGACTTTACTATCCTATATCCGCCAAACAATCGATCCTACTATAAATAAAACGGAATGCTACATTCGCAATCTAATTTAAATTCCCGCGGCATGACTCATTTGACAGTGGAGTGGCCCAGATATGTGCTATTAGTTCTGAGAACCACCTAGATAACCCGCCTTAAATATAGACCTAGACTGTGCGTGCATTTGATTAATTATACCATTTGTAGCCAAATGAACGTATTGTTGATTATGTATTGAATCGTAGGATTCAGGTTCGAACCCATTTATACTGATGTTATAAAACTGGAGTGATTGTTTCTTTGAAAACGCTGGCCTTAGAATTTGAAAAAAAAATGTTTGTCTTCGAACTGTATTCCGCACATAGCAGGGTAGGCAGAGGGAACCTGGGAAACCCTATCTGTTAAGACACTCCGTTCTCATTATACCACTTCCTTTTGCTATTTTCCGCTGAATTCAGGAAGCATTGTATGTTGAGTGACGGAACTCAACGCCGCGCTTTGCTTTGTCACCAGAGCGTGAAAATATTAATATTAAACATCGGCCAACCTATTTCTCTTAATAAATCCGAAAAACATGAAAATGACAAAATATTTTAGTGTCTCCATCATATATTTCTGTACTCCCACCCCAAATGGAGGCATGAACCGTACATACCTGCATGAATAGCGTTCGTTTAGAACCCGCGGTTGTGCAGTACCTACTACCTATGTACCTATGTACCTATGTACGTACGTACGTACTGACAATGTATTGTGATCGTACAACAAAATAAGGCTTACTTACATACGTACGAAGCTCAACTCGGGCGAGTAACGTTTTTAGCTATATAACGATGTGCTTAGATATTTTGTTGCATACACTGTATTTTTAGGGTCCCATACCTTTTAAGGAAAAAAGGAACCCTAATAGGATCACTTTGTTGTCCGTCTGTCTGCCTGTCAAGAGCCTTTATCTCAGGACCGCTTGGAGATATCGAATTGAAATTCAAACCATATACTCAGATCTACGGGCCTATGATTTCCTCAAAAAAAAATTCTACATTTGACATTTACTTAAAAAAAGATATGACCATTTATATCGCAAAATGCGCTTATTTTGACACTATCAAGGGAATCAAAATTCATAGAGTACTTCCGGTTGACCTTGAATTATGATATTTGTCACAAGTAGCTACAGGTAAGTACTAGTTTAGAAAAAATCTGAAAACTATATGTTTGTGGTTAAATAGCAATATTACGTTAAATATTTATACTTTTTATTTAGACACTTCCGTTCTTCTTCTTTCCACCGAATTCCCAAAGCATTGTGTGTAGGGAGGCGGAACTCCACGCCGTGCTTTGCCTAATTACCAGGGCGAGGAAATGAAAATATTAAGTATTTTATTCCTTCGAGTGGGAATGGTACCTACAACCTGTGGCGTTTAGAGTCTCACGCTTGTGCCCCTGCGCCGTGAATAGCCCCAAACACATAATATGAGTATATGTATTTGTTACACATAATGATGCGTTAAAGTTTAATAGTTTAGAAAAGACTATATTACAGATTATTAGTAATTAAAAGCTTACTATCGTTATATAAATAAAATTAAGCTTTTATATTTTGATGAATTTGAAATACAAGATTATGATGTCTTAAATTAATTTTGCTTGTTACTACTACTATTTGCAATTTTTCTCTGATATCAGATTACATATAATTGTACTTTAATATAAATATACCCTTTTTATACTTAAAAAAGACTGCCCTTTCTTTAGGTATTTTCAGGAATTCAAATTATATTGCACACAGCAAGTTAGACAGAGAAAACTGGTTTTAAGATACTCTGTTCTCCAACCGATTTAGAGACAAGGCGTGGTGGAACCCAACGTCTTTTTCTAGGACAAAGACGCCCAACGAGACGAGACGCTCTGCTCGATGTTGAATTTCACCATTCAACACACAATGCCTTCAAAAGTGGGCTAAAAATGGAGAACGTGTTAAAAGTGTTTTAACACTAGCTTAACCTCTGCCTACCCTGCTGTGTGCGGGATACAGCGTGAAACTTTTATAGTAAAAAAATAGTATTTACATATTTCACTTTCTAGGTCACTGGGTCTAGTTAGAGAGGACGCCGAGTTAACAGAAATGTGTTTTAAAATTGTGAAAGATTTATGTTGTTTTTTTTTCATATTTAAATTGTCAGTTTAAATGGTTTCTGCTACAGTGAACTTTGTTCTTTTGTTTATATAACCTGGTTATTTTTTCTACTGTTGCTAAGAGCTGAATGTACCTGGTTTCTATAAGTTTTGTTATATTATCTCTCTGCCTTAGTTTCTTTACTATTTTTATTTCACTTCATACGTTTAGGTCGTCGTCGCACAGCGGCGGTTGTGGGTTTGATTTGTACTCGTGGGAATGAATTAAGTTCCTTTCCTCTTCCTACTGCAATTTGTGTAATCAGGCCAAGGAAACGGTAATATCTAAACAGATAGTTATGGTTTCAATTCCCACTTACGGACATTAAATAAATAATATTTTCATTTCCTTGCTGTGGTAACGAGGCCAAGCGCGGCGTTGATTACCGCCACTCAACAAGCAATGTCTCCAGAACTCGCCGGAAAGTGGGAACGGAGTGTGTTAACACTAGATTCATAAGTTCCCACTACACCTAACCCAGGGGGGGTTATATACGGAATAAAGCGTGAAAAGTGTAAGAAAATAAAAATTTTTACAGAGTGATTGTTGGACAACACAGAGACGACACTACAAACTTAAGAAGTTGAAATTTGGCAATAACCGTATGTAGTTTTAAACTCCGTCTCCAGAGTGCTGAGATGTCGACATTCTAAAATTTTATTATTTTATAGCACGACAGTAACCATATACTCGTATATGTACATACTAAATTCCATTTTCTACGGAACTAAAATAATTTCGTTTTTGTGACCGTTTTTGCTTTTGTTACGTGTTTAATTTTTTTTTGTGTCATTTAAATCGGCTATAGTAAAACCGAAACAGAATAATTAAATCATTATCAGATGTTTAAAAGAATAAGAATAATAAAATAAATTAAATATATATAAATATAATGGAAAAAAAATGTTTAGGTTATTTTAATATTAACCTATATATAAATAAGATCAGAGATAGTATATATTAGTATTTTTTTTTTATATAATATTACTGACTACGTACGAGTAGGTATTGTGTTTCGTGATAATGTTCAATCTTGATCTTGACGTTTGCCAGTTTTGTGTCATGGTGTTCGCAGATGAAATATTTACTTAAATTTATAGTTCCACTTCTTCGCTCTGGTGTTGAGTTCTGCAACTCAACACGCAGTGTTTTCAGAATTCGGCAGAAAGTGGGAACGGAGTATCTTAACACTAGGTTCTCTCTGCCTACCCTGCAGTGGATACAGCGTGAAGCTGATTTATTTATAATATTTTATTGAATTTCTAGTTAGGGTTCCCTTTTGTACTTAAGCCTCCAGCAGTGTGCATGGCTTAATGACAATGTGGCAGAAATTTTTAAATATTATTATATAATAATTATGCATATCGTTATCTTTATTTGCAGATTTGATTATTTTTTGATTATTAAGAATTGTCAAAGTTTCTTGACTTAAGCTTAGAATGGTGTTTTTTTCAATAAAGGGTTTTTTTTTAGCTTTCCGCTGTATCCAGAGAGACCCTAGGGAACCTAGTGTTAAGACACTCTGTTCCTATTAAAACATCTTCGTTCCCCAATTTCGCCGAATTCAGAGTAATTGCGTATTGAGTGGCAGGACTCAACGCCGCGCTAATCCTCGATGCCAGAACAAGGAAATGGAACTATTAAATATCTCATTTCTCCGAGTGGGATCAAACTCACAAACATTGCATGAGACTGTATAACTAAATAACACGTTTGTCCCCTGCCCCACGACAGCCTCAATTTATTGTAAAAAAATACACCTTAAAAGCATATTGTATTGTTTTTATTGATTTTTATTAAGATTATTATTTTTATTAAGATATTTTTATTTGAGGCCAGTCGTGGCGCAGCGGCACGAGGTGTAACTGCAAAACCGACTGGTTGTGGGTTCGATCCCCACTCGAGGAGATGAAATATTTACTTAAATTTATATTTCCATTTCTTCGCTCTGGTGTCGAGGTTAAGCGCGGCGTTGAGTTCTGCCACTCAACACGCAATACCTCCAGAATTCGGCAGAAAGTGGGGAACGGAGTGTCTTAACACAAGGTTCCCTCTGCCTACCCTGCTGTGTGCGGGATACAGCGTGAAGCTGATTTTATTAAGATTACTAATAAAAACCAGGTAAAAAAATGTAGTTCAACATATTTTAGCCGAGCTATTTTAGTGGTAGGTATTTGAGTAGACAATTGAGACGGTGGGTGGCAGGAAGTATCGCATTTCCTCATTACGTCAGCTTCGGGAGGTCTTTCTTAGGTTACAGTATTTGGCTCACGGGCATATTATTTTTTGCAAGTACCTACTTGTAAAGGTATGTTTATGTTTTTTTTTATATTTTTATAATGAATACTATGTGTATATGTATATATAAGTGTATATCACTCATATATGCGTTGGTGATTTTGTTTCTATTTATTTTGCTATAGGAGTTAGTTAACTATATGATATATAAATAAAATTTTCATTTATATATTTTTTTTGAAAGAAAAAATATGACAAATGGGTCAGTTTGAGCCCATCGCGGCGCATTAGTACAAGCGTGTTCGTTAGCAGCGTTAGCAAGCGTTTCGACTGTTAACGCGACCGGTTGTGGATTCGATTCCCACGAGGTAATGAAATATTTAATACTTTCATTTCTTCGCGTTGGTGTCGAGGCCAAGCGCGCAATGCATCCAGAAGACTTCAATATTGATGGTTATGGGTTCGATTTAGACTCGGGGGAATAAATTATTTTCATTTGTCCGATAAGAATGGATTTAGTTTCGTCACTGAAAACAATGTCTCGAATTCGGATGAAAAGTGGAGAGCGGAGTGTCTTGTCATTTGGTTGTTTCCGACGATCTTAATAGCGGTGAGATAAAAGCTGAAAAAATCTTAATTTCGTTTAAAAATATTGCCAAATAACTGTATGAAACATCTAAAAAAAGAAGTATAAAATAAACATATGTGTATTAAAATATTTAAAAAAAATAAAAAAGCAACACTTATTTAGAAAACGTATAAAAAGGCGCGGGTTCGAGTCCCGCTACGTCCAAATTTTTACACGTTTTCTAAATAAGTATTTTTCTTTCCTAAGTGTGGAATAATATTTTAAAAATGTTTAAAAAATATTAAGAAAAAACTTCGGAGAATTAAAAAAAGGGTATCTCAAGGATTCCGTTCCCGCTGAGTTGATTTGGTTCCAACTCCAAGCCGTTCCGTGACCAAGATGGCCTATAGAATTGACTTCAAGCTGTTCCACTTGCCAACAGCCCATTGCCAAATAGTGAAAAGCAACTTTGTTCTTTACTATGCCTCGTCAAGTGTTTTAAAACTATAGAAATCTTGTGTGAACTGCCAATAGCTTTATATATAAATCAACTACCTAAATAGAAGTAGTTAAATATTTTTTTAGAAAGCGTATAAAAAATTGATTGGATAGCGGGATTAGAATCCGCGTCTCTTAGAAACCATCCAAGCGCTCGACCACTATGCCTTAAGTTATCATCAAGACAGTATCGTAATGGGAACAGAATGTCTCAAAACTAGGTTCCCAGGTTCCCTGCCTTCCCTGCCGGTGCCTGCGCTGATAAGTGCGAGGTACAGTGTGAATAGTCAGTAGTTCCTGAGACTAGCGTGGTCGACCAAACATACTTTACTTACCGTTGTATAACATTAGTATAGATATAAAGATATTCACGTATAACCTACAACTTCACGATTTGTTATAATTTTTAATCAGCTTCACAGTGTATGCATTTAGAGGAAGCCTAGTATTAAGACACCCCGCTCCCCACTTTCTGCCAAATTCCGGAGGGATTGCGTATTGAGTGGCTGAACACAACGCCGCGCTTTGCCTGAACGCCAGAGAGAAGAAATTACAATATTAAATATTTAATTTCCTCGAGTAGTAACCGAACCCACAACTTATCACGTTTCCAATCACACGCTAGCGAACCAGCGCCACGACTGGCCTCAAATATTGCTACAAAATCAGCTTCACGCCGTATCCCGCACACAGCAGGGTAGGCTACAAAATCGTCTCTCATAAAATATATTCCATATGCACTTCTTCCATTAACTCGGGATCCAAGAGTAATATTAACTTTCACGACTTATTATAACATTTAATAATAATAATATGTAAATACATTGTGTGTCTCGCCTTTGAAACTTTGTTGTTTGTAGGGTAGTTCCAACTTACTGGTATACTTCGTCATAGTTATTAATTAATGTTGTGTTTGACTTGTGAATAATAATGTAATGTAGGTAGATCAATATACCAAGTAATAAAAAAAATCAGCTTCACGCTGTATCCCGCACACAGCAGGGTAGGCAGAGGGAACCTAGTGTTAAGACACTCCGTTCCCCACTTTCTGCCGAATTCTAGAGGCATTGCGTGTTGAGTGGCAGAACACAACGCCGCGCTTAGCCTCGACCCCAGAGCGAAGAAATGGAAATATAAATTAAAGTAAATATTTCATCTCTTCGAGTGGGAATCGAACCCAAAACCAGTTTTTACAGTCACACTTGTGCCGCTGTGCCACGACTGGCCTCCAAGTTATTAAAGTCTTAATTAAAATATTTGTAGGATTTTTTTTAATATACATATTATAACTGTTGTTATAAGACAGGATAGGTTGATGACAGTCGTGGCGCACAGGCACAGATGTGTGACTTTAAACGTGACCGGTTGTAGATTCGATCTCCACTCCAGGGAATGAAATATTTAATATTTTGATTTCTTCGCTTTGATGTAGAAGCAAAGCGCGACGTTCAGTTCCGCCACTCAACGCGCAATGTCTTTAGAATTCGGCGGAATGGATGGAGTAGAGTGTCTCTGTCATGTGCGGGATACAGCGTGAAGCTAACAATAACAGAATGAAGTGAAAGCTCATTTTTACTGCTTGGAGGGCTATTTACTGTTATATTTTAATTGATACTTACAAAGGCATGTAGAATTGCAGAATGTAGATGCTAATCAATGGCCAGTCCAATGTCATAAGTTTCTCGGAACTCATAACGTCATAATGTAAAATTGCTTTAATTCTACATTTTTTATTTAGTTAATAATAATGTTAGATTGTATTTGAATATAAAACATAATAAATAGTATTATAGCAACAGCTGTCATGTACTTGTTAGTTTAATATTTGTTATAGGTAGATATATTATACATAATCATTTTCATTTGAAAGTAATTGTATTAAAATTATATTTTTTTTCTCTTTTTATTTTTATTCCGTTTTCTTACGTTGCATTGACTAGAATTAGGTTGTTTGAAAAAATCGGAAAAATGGAAAATAGGTAGGTACTACACGTAAACCCTAAACTCTAAACATAACCTTATGTTTTAATAATTTGTGTTGATTTTTGTTGATACATCGGACGAAGTAATTCTTAAACTTATTCATTTTAATTGAAATTTCGATGTGTTAATACCTATTTTTTCGTTTATATAAACATTGATACGTTGAGGAGGATGAGTGGTGACAAATTATTTTTAATGCCAAAAAAAACTTCATAAAGAACTTGGCTGTTTATTGCGCAATATCGTACACAAAGTAAATTTTGAGGTCCTAAAATGTAAAGTACTATGTATATTATAACATCTGTAGGTATACAGATAATAATAAAATTACGATTGTATCGAACCTTTAAAGCAACTAACTGGAAATTAAGATTTTATTGACCTCCAAGTTTATTGAAAAAGAATAAAAATCCGCTTGTTTTTTTTCTTTAACAATACCTAAGGCATTTTTATATTAGCATTTTATTATTAATAAAAATATATATATTTAAGAAAAATAATCGATTCCAGCAGAATCGATTTGAGAATATTTTATTCGAATTGTGTACAGATTTGGGAAAGCATCATCAAAATGTCGTTAGGGAAGTGAACCATTACATCCTTATTGTTTTGGATGTTCGTTTCGGAAATATTATAAATTATAGTTTTACTGCAGCTATGTTTAATGTTGTTTTTGTTATTTAAGCTTGATTATGGTGTTTTTTTGGTTGAGATTTACTGGTTTTTGTATACTATTATCATTATCATCAAAGCGTCTGTCTGCAACAGCGATAGTTGGGGGTTCGATTCTCAGTTGGTGCAATGCATTATTCTCATTACTTCACGACGATAAACGCGACGTTGAGTTCCTACACTAGTAGGAAACGGAGTATTTTAACACTACTTTTTTGGCTACACTGCTACTTGCGGGATACAGCGTGAAGTTAAAAGGAATAACATTTACCCATAACCCATATTATATACATTATATATTGATGGCGTCGTGACTCAGCTAGGGCTAGGGCGTATGTAACCTTTGTGATTGTGAGTTTCAAATTTCAATAGTCGGGTGAATGATGATCTCTAATATAATAAATTAATAATAGTAAGCAATGTTTTCTCAGATCTGGCTTGGCAACTGTGACATGGCATTTGTAAATTCAGTATGGGGTATCTAAATGAAGAAGCTTGAAAATTAAATAATTAATAAATATACTAAAAAAAGGCGGCGTTGAGTTCCGCCACTCAACACACAATGCCTCCAGAATTCGACATAAATTGGGAACGGAATGTTACTAGGTTTCCTAGCGTGGAGCTGACTTAATTTTGATTTTACTCTAAAAAAACAAGTATATTACGACTACGTAATCACTGAATCGATATAGCAGATTTTCTGAATGTTACACTCAACTTACCTATGTAGAATTTATATATGTTTTATACGCAAAATGAATAAAGTATGCGTTACTACGACAATATATTTAAATAGTTTTTTTACATATAAAGATACAATAAGTCTTAATACCAATACGACTTAATAGAAAACATTAATTTTAATTTACAAAAAAGTTAAAATCTAATTATCACAATAACATTTTTATTGCATAATTATAAAATACAATTGAATATAGCCAATATAAAATAAAATATTGAATACGAAAAGGGCAAAAGATTCCCCACACCATATTGGCAGCCGTTGCGGTGTGGCGGTGAGGCGGTGAAGCGCACGGTGTGGCAACGCCGCACCGCCCGAATGCCAACTCGACGTCGCAACTCGCCGTACAATGTTACAATGGTGAACAGAAAAATAAACAACGTATACACGATTTTTATACTTTCCTGTGAAAGTTTTGTTTTGTTGTGAATTGAATAATGGAATTTATTTGAAAATATTTTTTTGTTTTATATATATTATATTTTTTGCTTTTTGGTTGTTTTTTTTCTTTTGGCTGTTTGCTTTTGGATTTAGGTCTTTTATGTTTAGAAAAACTAAAAATGTCATGTTTATTTGCTCTACTTAAATTGTAATTATATATTTATATTAAATCATTATATTATAATTTATTTTTGATATCCTAAAATATATGCGTGTTAGCCTATATATTTATAGCATCGGGGAAAGAAGAAAGCCATTTCTAAGCACGGTAGGTAGGTAGGTACCTGCGATAAATTCAAATCGTGAATTTTTAAAAAGAAATACTACAATGCAGTGCTCGTAATTTGTAAAGAATTGAATACAGAAAAGATTTAGATAAAAGTATAGAACGTATTGTGTTAGCTTGTATTTCAACTTTTGAAAGATATTATTATATTTTTTTTTAGCTTTACACAGTGTAAAGCCCTGTCCTGCTGTATCTGGCAGAGGGCTGGCTCTATTGCCTATTCAAGTCATTAGGCTTTTATTACCAACTTAACTTGAATAGACAACAAGAACCTAATGTCATTATACTCTGTTTCTCACATGCAGTCTAATTTTGGAGAAATCTCGAGAGTGACCAAACTTTTATAAAAATCCCTCCTAAAACATATTTTTACTACTACGACTACCTTTGTCTTAACACTAGGTACCCTCTGCCTACCCTGCTGTGTGCGGGATACAGTGTGAAGCTAATTTAATTTAAATGTATATTTTTTATTTATATTGCTTTTCCACTTTAAATTGAATTAGTAAGAGTACTTATATTACTCTGCCTACCCTGCTGTGTGCGGGATACAGCGTGAAGCTGATTTACTACTACGTTACCTTAAACTAGACCAAGCATTATCGAAAACTAGACTTGTAGTGCTTTCTAGAACAGAATATCGTAAAAATAAGTACTCTTCACGCTGTATCCCGCGTACAGCGGGGTAGGCAGAGGGAACCTAGTGTTAAGACATTCCGTTGCCTACTTTCCACCGAATTCTGAAGACAGTGAATGTTGAGTGCTTTTGCATCGACACCACAGCCACAGCAGCCACACAAAGGACAATATAAATTTAAACACATATTTCATTTCCTTTAGTAGGTGGCTTAACAAGTACTCTTACTACTTCAATATAAGCTAGAAAGGCAACACAAGTAAGAAATACACATTTAATTGGATTTTTATGTATCTAGAGATTATTCGATCAATAACGTCAGTATAGAAATGTAATTAAGGTCGGATTGTGGTGGCCGCTCTACGTACATCTACGTAAGTCCGGGATTATGAAGCGTGCCAGCGAAACGACAAGACGTCTTCCAGCTACCAGCTTCATTTATAAAGAATTATTGTTGTTTTTCTTTTTATCTTTTTTTTTAGCTTTATGTTGTATCCTGCACTTAACAGGATGGGCACATGGACCTGATAACACAGTGATATGACTCTCCGTTCCAATAAGAAAGTTAAGAAGTTTCGTTGCCCATTTTTCGCTGAATTCTGCAAGCATTGTGTCGTGAGCGGAACTCAATGCCGTATTTTGCCATCAGAGCGAGGAAATGCAAATATTAAATATTATTTATATCTTGTCTTTAATTAAACTGAGATGAATCTGAACGGTTGGTAAAGTTAGTTCTTTGTTTGTTGTTCTCTTTTAATCTTTTGTCTGTAAATTGAGGCCGTTGTGGCGCAATGGTGGTTTTTTATTGAAAGTGAAAGTAAGGCTGTTAGTTCGATCCTCACTCGGGAAAGGTTATAATATTTTTATTTCCTCAATCCGGTCGATAAAGTGCGGACTTCTCGAAAGTTGTTTGATCCATACAGAACGGAGTGTCGTAACATTAGGTTTTCTCTATGTCTGTTAAACAATAAAAAACGTGACCCTGCTGATAACGCAAACATGTTTAAAATAAAATTAAAAAAAAAACTGTAAGGAGTGCCTCAATACAATTTTCAGTGCTCGTTCACCAACAAAATGGAAACATTTAGCTATTACCAATAAATAAATTGTAAAAAGGATTTCATAACAACATATATTTTAATTGGCAACGAGCGCTTCAATGTTAAGCAATATATATAGGTTCAAGCCCGCTTTGTTCTTATTATTTCTATTAAAAAAAATAAATGAAATCAGCTTCACACTGTATCCCGCATACAGCAGAGTAGGCAGAGGGAACTTAGTGTTAAGACACTCCATTCCCCATTATTGCTATACGTACGTTTCGAAATATTTTCCTTTACTAAAGAATACATTTATTTTTTAAACAAATGTTATTTTTAAAGTAAACCTCTACATTGCAATGAGCGCAGACAGCTAAAATTAGACTAGTATTTTCCTGCAACTTTGTAACAGTTCGTTGCTATCAATCAACGGTCGCTTAGTAGGCAGGTACCTAGGTATATAGTAGACACGCAGTTGAATAGGGAAATTATTTTCGTTGAAAATCTGTAGTGATTCTTCTTACGTACAATATTTTATGAATAAATGATAATATTTTATGTCGAGGCTGTCGTGGTATAGCTACTGCTTCTGATTATAGGTTCAACGGCTGTGGATTCAATTCTCACTCCGGTAACATGACAAAGCACGGCGCTGAGTTCCGCTACTCAATATGCGATAACTCGAAAATTAGGCATAGAGTGTGGCTTAGTAGGTTCCCTCTGCTTACTCTATGAACGTAACGATTGATTATTTTGAAATTGTAGGATATAAGCTAAAAAATCCTTTGCAAATTTTAGAGTTGCTTAAAAAAAATCTAATAGAAATTCAGCTTACGCTGTACTGCACACAGCAGGGTAGGCAGGGGGAACCTAGTTTTAAGACATTCCGTTGCCCACTTTTCGCCGCATTCTGGAGGCATTGCGTGAGTGGCGGAGCTCAACGCCGCGCTTTTCCTAGACACCAGAGCAAAGAAACGGAAATATAAATTTAAATTTAAAGTATTACATTTCCTCGTGTGAGGATCGAACCCACAACCAGTTGCTTTTACAGTCACGCTTTGTGCCCCTGCGCCACGACTGGTCTCAAAAAATATAAAAAAAATATAATTTAACTAATAGATAAATGGTACTACCTACTTACATCCTTTTGAAGATAGAAAATTCAAAGCTTTGATCCACGATGATCATTAATATTATTTTATTAAAAAAATTATGAACCTACATTGATTTTCAAATGAATGATTTGTAGACAATTTTAAAAGTTACATTTTTAATTTAATTATAAGGTTATTGTATGACGTAGGAGACTAAAGAGTCTGTTGTTTGGCTTAGCGCATTAATCTCTGGAACTACGCGTACAATTTAGAATACATTTCTGTGTTGGAAATATTCTATTAAACGAGGCTACAGGCGATATTATATTACGGTGTTTTTTTTCGATCGACTTTTCCTATCGCACCTGTAACCCGATTGCATCAAATCGGACCATGTGTACGCTTTTACAATAGGATTCAGAAAACGTTAGAGAATGTCCTATATCACAATATAAAAGAGTTGTGAAAAGACGTTTGTGTGTTAAAGGTTATTACCAAATTAATGATTTTGTAAATGATAACATGCCTTGGGAATGAAATGCTCGCTCCAGTCTGTTTCAAAAGTATCATTGTCACAGATAATCAAATGTTTATATTTATATAAAATAGATTTACAAAAACACTTCTTCTCGAGTCTGAAGCATTAACTTTAGTTAACCCGTGGTAAATCATTTGAGTTCTTGTTTTGAATAAAATGATTTGACTTCGGTTTTGATAACCAAGCGGGCGAAGCCGCAAACAAAAGCTAGTTAAAAACATACTCACACATATACAAGTACAACCCACACAGGCTATTAGCGATGTCAACAGCAATAAATCATTGTGTTCATCCAGAACGGCTTAAGCCATTACAGTAATTATACACGTAATATTCGTTATTGCGGTGTCGATCAGAATGGAGGTAATAAAGTTTATTTTGTTCTTTATGTCATATCTTTGAGGCCATCGTGGCCCAGGGGCACGAAGGGGTGATTGCAACGCGACGGTTGTGGGTTCGATCCAGACTCGAATGAATGAATTATTATTTCGTAATATTTTAATTTCTTCGCTCTGGCATGATGGCAAATGACGTAATGCCTTAAAAAATTCGGCGGTAAGTGGGGAACGGAGTGTCTTATCACTGTGTTCTCTCTGCCTACCCTGCCGTGTGCAGGATACATCGTGAACCTGATTTGATTTTTTATTCTTTATGTGTCTTTCGCATTGAGAAGGGAGAAAGTATCTAGTGATTGATAATTCTGTTCGTTTCTACCTTTCTTACCAATTTCTCGACTTTTGCCAATCGTGGCGCAGGAGTATAAGCCTGCGACTGTAAACACGATAGGTTATGGGTTCAATATGTGATGTGGGTTGAATATTTTTATTTTCCGCAGGTAACGAGGCAAAGCGCGGCGACGGCCCCCAGAATTCGGCAAAAAGTGGGGAACAGAAGTGTCTTAATGGGAACGGAATGACGCCAGGTCCCCATTGCCTACTCTGCTATGTCCGAGAAACAGCGTGAAGCCTAAAAAAAATTGAAACTCAATATTCAAAATCTAAAATAATTTACAAAAATATAAGATTCATTTAGAAATTAATTTCAAATATCTTTCAACACTTACTCTAATGATATCATTAAATCAATAACAATATTTTTATAAGACTATTTTCATTTCTAACATCTATTGCTGGTGAAGTGGTGGAGAGCCGGCGATTATGCCCGGTCATGCACAACTTAGGATACAGCGACGTATTTGAGTGGAAATCTAATATCCTACGAAGTATACTGTTGAATTTTAATAGAATATTTATTATGTTGTTGAATAATAATTGCAAATATGGGTAAATTGTTTTATTATGTTTTACTTTACAAGCTGTATGTTATTGAGCTGTGTGAAGCGAAGCTCTTACTGGTCAAAAGTATGTTTTGATGTAATGCTCCTCCTAGACCTAGGTTCATACCTACAGCTCTGAAATTTGCAGGGACGTTGTGGGGTTTGTTGGTAATTGTAATTTTATTTTTAGAGAAAATGGTCAAAATGCGTCCTATAGAGTTAAAATGTAGGACGTTTTGAAATTTGCGCACACAGATTACACTTTGAGGCCAGTCGTGGCGCAGTGGTACAAAATGTGACTGTGAAACCGACTGGTTGTGGTTTCGATCCCCACTCGAGGAGATTAAATATTTACTTAAATTTATATTTCCATTTCTTCGCTCTGGTGTCGAGGCAAAAGTGCAGCGTTGAGTTCTGCCACTTAACACGCAATGCCTCCAGAATTCGGCAGAAAGTGAACGGAGTGTCTTACACTAGGTTCCCTCTGCCTACCCTGCTACGTGCGGGATACAGTTACACTCGTGCCGCTGCGCCACGACTGGCCTATTTTTTTTTATATATTGCAAATATTGAAAATTTGATATAAAAAGATTTTGAACAAATGTATTAGTAATGAAAAAAGGTATATTTTGTATTGGCTTTTACGGGCAGTTTTCTTTCTTTTTTTTAAATAATTCGTTAAATCAAAGAAATCGTTATGTTGAGGATGTTACATTATACCTCCATAATTAGGTGGAAAGCTGGAAGCGGAGTGTTTTAACACTAGATTCCTTCTGCCTACCCTGTTGCATGCGGGGTACAGCTTGAAGCTGAAGAATTATTAAGGTATCATTAAATAACATACAAAAAACCAATAAAATCCCACATAATGAAACACAAAACCGGGTTTTATACGTAGTTTACAAATGGCATGGGTAAAAGGAAGCCCAGCGTGGTACACGGAGCCCGGGCGATCGATGCGCGACGTCGCCCCCCGCGCCCGCCGCGGTCGTTCGACTCCCGGAGCCCGACGGAGGCCGGCACTTCTGTTTGGTTTTACTGTTTGCTTGATGTCAATGTATTGAACGATGAACTCTTGACACCTGCTACCGTTTACTGTTTTATAATCTTAAATTTAGATATATCTTGATGCGATAGCTGCGGTTATGGGTTCGATTGCCACTCGAAGAAATGGAGTATTTAATAGGTATATATATTTCTACGTTCTGGTAACGAGGCAAGCGCGGCGTTGAGTTCCGCCACACAGCACGCAATGCCTCAAGAGCTGAGGAGGTCCTCAATCTGGCGGAAAATGGGCCTGCGTATGTATATGTCTTAATGAGTACGGAGTGTCTTAACACTAGGTTCCCGGGTTCTCTCTGCCTACCTTGCTATGTGCCGAGTATAGTGTGAAGCTAAAATAAAACATTATCTGCACTATTATAATGAAGTTAAAGAGTTTGATTCAACGTATTATTCTCAGAAAGTACTGGTGGGGTATAGTATGATTATTTTTGTATGGGATAGTCCATTTATTGACGAGGGCTATGGGTTATATTACATATAGTATTTTATTTGATAACGCAAGTAAAGCCGCATGTAAACGCTATTATTAGATAGTAAAAAATAAAATAAAAAGAATACAGAGTGTGACTGTAAAATCGACTGGTTGTGAGTTCGATCCCCAATCGATGAGATAAAATATTTACTTACATTTATATTTTCATTTCTTAGCTCTGGTGTCGAGGCAAAGTGCGGCGTTGAATTCCGCCACTCAACACGCAATGCCTCCAGGACTCGGCAGAAAGAGGGCAACGGTGTGTCTTAACACTAGGTTCCCTTTGCCTCCCCTGCTGTTTGCGGGATGCAGCGTGAGGCTGATAAAAAGGAATTCCGAAAACGATATTTGATATTACGAAACAAGTACTCTAGTCTTCTTAGTAGCCTCCTCAAGTAGGTACGTCAGTGAACATAGGATAGGTAAGAATAGATAACTAGATGATAAATGATTCAAGTGTTTCCGTCTCGCCGATACTTTTGCATTTTTTTAATTTATTTTCATAAATATTCATATAACATAGTTCGCTATTGGAAAATGTTGTGACAACTCGGTAATGGCCGTCGTGGCGCAGTGGTAATACCACTGTAAAAGTGATGCTTGTGGGTTTGATTCTCACTCAGGGTAAAGGTTATAATTATTTAGGAAACGGAGTGTGACGATTTAGTGTTAAGACACTATGTATTCCACTTTCCTTGTGGTGGTACTAAACGCCGAACTTCATCTACCAGAGCAGGAAATTAAAAATAATACACAATCATGGGGGTTTCTAAAGATATTTTCTATGGCCCCCCACCGCCCTTGATTTTAGTTTCGAATTGATCTTTTGCTAATTTTTGTAATTTTTTAGGTTTAATGTTTTTGCTATTTTTTGTAATTTTTTAGGTTTAATGTTTTTGTTCAGAGCTGGGTATGGACCCCTGCCTCCATTCTTACGCCCGTGCCTCACGAGCTCATATTTCACGCTGTCTCACTTCTTCATGTTTAGAAACATTACAAAAACAGACAAAAATGACACTGACATTAAATAACAAAAAGAGAAAATAATCACTCGTTCCGCTACATACACTTCCGTTCACAACAAAACATTCTTCTCTATTTAAGCTTCACTGTAGAAAGTTGAAAAGTATAAAATAAAGAGTCAAGCATTCGTGGCATTTTCAAATATGTAACTTGTTCAAATACCTCACTCAGTAGGGCTGGAAGTTGGTTCTGTACTACGTCAGACCGCTACTCCGAATTTTTCACTTAAATTCTATTTTTCTAAAGGAGCTCCTTAAGTACACTCGCGCTTTGGACGAATTTATGCCACATTTTACGATGGACTTTTAGAGGAACGTTTCAGTTTTGCAGACTTCGTTGAAAAATGTTCTTTCGATTATAATGTTTCTTTTCTATATAAAAGTGGGTATTGTGATGTTGAAGAAATAGCACATTTGTCTAGTTAGTTGTATTAAATTCCGTATTTATAAATCGCTCTCAAGTCTCATATCTTATATCTTGAGATGCCATTTTTATTCATAGCCAATTTAAAAAAGTATCTCAAGATCAATCTCAGTGTTGAAAGCAGTTGATAAATACGGCATAAGTAGTTCTGGGTTCGATTCCCACTGGAAGAAATGAAATGTTTAATATTTTACTTTTACTTCGCTCTGGTAACGTGGTTACAAGGTAAAATTCTGCGGAAATTGGGGAACGAAAGTGTCATATAATGGGAATGGAGTGTCTTAATACTAGGTACCCAGGTTTTCTCTGTCAACCCTGCTATAGCATGAAGTATAAAACAAGTATGAGGCATTTGCATTTTTGAAAAAATGCAGGAAACGCAGTCAATGTTTGTAAATAGTTTTTCCGCATATATCGACATATTTGAGTCTTAGAAAAATATACAACTTCTTGCCCCAAATGAGCAAGCTAGGAATAGAAAGAGAGAGAGAGAGAGAATTAATTAACCATTCCGTTAGCTACTGTAGCATCAAATAACATTCTCACAAGATGCATCAGTTTTCAAAGAGATCTACTTTCATTGTATGTAGACTGCTTTCTATATGCTTGTCCAATAATAAAAGTGTCGATATAAATGAGAATTAACATATTAGATAACAATAAATAATTGAAGCCAGTCGTGGCGCAGGGGCACAAGTGTGACTGTGAAGTGTGATACTGTAAATGCGACAAGTTGTGGATTCGATTCCCACTCGAGGAAATGAAATCGCTCTGGTAATTAAGCTAAAGCGCGGCGTTGAGATCCGACACTCAACACGCAATGGAAAGTCGAGAAGAGAGTTTTAGCATTAGGTTCCTAGGTTCCCATTGCATACCCTGCTATTTGTAGATGCAGCGTGAAGGTAAGGAAAACTATTATTTTAAAGTACTTTATTTAAAATATAATAGAACATAATAACATTATGCAATATGCAAAATTTAATACATACAGACAGATAAAATAATAAAACTTATTAAGTATCTATAAACCTTATTGATTAAATAATTATAACATTTCTAATATATTTATTAGTTAATACTATCTTAAAACAATTCGAAAGATTTATTCTTAACATAAATATATATTTTTTAAACTAAAAATAGACAAATGGGCATAAAATAAAATGATGTGATCTTTTCGTGGATATCTAGAGACATTTTTCAAAGGGTTCGCCTTTAGCTTTGAGCAGATATGTTCGTGTAAAGGTTCCTTTATTTAATTTTTTAGGGTAAATTTTTTGGTAGCAAATTTCTGGAGTAAGCACAAGACTATTCTGGAGTGGCCCCAGTATACCCGCTCCCCATATTTGAAAGAAGATAATTAAAAATAATGTAGCTGACTTTTGAGTAGGTGATGTTATGTGTTAAATTAATTAGAAATATACAAAAATTTTAATTATTTCACTTAAACATATAAAAAAATATACATTGAACAATCGATTTAAAAATCCTACTAATATTATAAATGTGAAAGTTTGTGAGAATGAATGTTTGTTCCACTTTCACGCATAAACTACTGAACGGTTTAGATGAAACTTTAATACAGCTTATACATCAGGATAAAATATAAGCTTTAGATGTTAAGATGTTGTATAATTTGGCTATAATATAACAATAGGTTGGCAAAAATAAACGGACAAAGCCGCGCGTGTTTGCGTGTGTTTACTATACATAAGTAATGTACATTCTTCTAGCTATTAGCTTGTGTGGTTCTCTGGGTAGTATTCCTTTGGTTCCTATCTATATATGTCGAGGGGTGGTCGTGAGGGGGTCGCTGGAGCCTCCCAGGGGGTGGAGGAGGTGGTGGAGAAGCCTGCACCTGGACCCGTTCCACCCTCACAACGATGTCTTGACGAGGCGGCATATCTGAAAATTATGAATATAAACTTTTATATTTTTACATAATTAATGTTTTTGTATGACCCGCCTCGTTCCGTTTCGTCTCTTCTTGCTGAAAGATTATGAATGTTAGCAGTATTAATTATGTGTTGGAGTTAGTTATATTATTTTTGTTGGGCTAGGGACTTTTTTTATATTTTTTACTCAAGTATGTCGTGTTTTATGTGTGAAAGGAAAAGAAAAGGTAATGAAAGGAGTGAAGAAGACCATTCGTTTTTCACTTCCGGTACATATTTACATCACCACATCGGATCACCATTTCTTTTTGTAAAACCTAAATGTATGAAGATAATTAAGGTTTTTTTATTATTAAAATAATTAGGTAAATTATTTAAGAATAACAATTTTACATATGAAGTAATAGTGATAAATTTTCTAACAAATTTACCAATTAATAGGCAATACGCGAAACAGAAATATTTGCAATTTTTAATCGAAATGTCTTGTTGTTGCATTTTGCATTTTTATTTAAAATGGACCTAGTTTTTCATAAGGACCATGTACACTTCATATGGACCACCGTTTTCGACGCTTTTTTGTTTTCTTTGTGTACTATGACCATCTTTGCCCCATTTCTAGATAAAGTAAGTAGATAACTACTTTGGTTTAGACTAGGCTTAATTTAGGGAACTTACTCTATACAAATAAATCTGTTTATTTGTTTGTTATCTGTTTATTTGTAACATATAATAGGTGTATCCTGCTATAATGGTTAGTGTTAAGACACTCCGTTCTCCACGAATCGTTTAATTTTCAAAACATTGCATGTTGAGTAGTAAAACTCAACGAAGTGCTAACAACAAAATACTTCACTCAACTGAGTAAATAGAATTGTGGATTCTATTTACAGTCAGAGTGCAGTGCCGCTTTGCCAAAAGTTGCCTAGAAATATATATGTTTTATTCCTAATACGTAATTCCTTATTTTATTAATCGACTTCTGTAAGAAAAGGTTATCAATTCATATGATTTCATGAAACTTGCGTTCCTTATAAAGTCTGCACTTGCAGACATTATAATGAAAGAAGTACATATCTCTGAAAAAAATTATATTAGATTTATCTAAAGAGTTTAAAGACAAATACTTATTTAGGAAACGGCCTGGTCGGTTTCCAGGAGGCGCGGGTTCGAGTCCCGCTACGTTCAAATTTTTATACGTTTTCTAAATAAGTATTTTTCTTTCCTAAGTGTGGAATAACACTTTAAAAATGTTTAAAAAAAGAATTTAAAGACTCTTTTAGCTTTACGCTATAAAGCATTGTAAGCAGAAGGAATCTAGAGTTAAGACACTCCGTTTATCATGCACTGCCAATTTTCAAGACATTGTGTCTTGAGAGGCAGAACGCAACGCCACCGTTCGTCTCTTTACCACGTGGAACAGAAAATAAATCATTAAACTGAATGTGATTAGAAACCATTATTACAACATACATTCAGACGATGTCCACTTCACCACGACGGCCTCAAAATATTTAACTAGTTACCCTTGAACCCACCATACACACATACAAAGAGGCTTCAAAATACTTAACCACTTCTAACCTTCCCAACCCACCGTTTCTATAACGATGTCTAACAGCTATTACAAGGTATAATAAATTGTCTATACTGTTTCATTGATCGTATAGATTCGTATGTAATATATGATTTGTTCTTAGATAACCGTTCCTTAGTGTACGGTGCATAGGTGAAGTTCGTGTATAATTATATTTTAGTACTAGCAACCCGCTGAGGCTTCGGCCACTTGAATTACACATGGTTTTTTTATACTCATTAATTATAGAAGCCAGTCGTGGCGCAAGCGTGTGACTGTAAACGCGACTGGTTGTGGGTTCGATTGTCACTCGAGGAAATGGTATATTTAATATTTTAATTTCTTCGCTCCGGTGTTTAGGCAAAACTGGATGTTGAGTGTCACCACTCAACTCATGCAATGCCTCGCGAATTCGGCGGACAGTGGGATGCAAAGTGTCTTAATACTAGGCTTCCTCTGCCTAACCTGCTAGATGCGGGATACAACGTGAAGCTGAAAAAAATATGTAATATATTTGTATCATCTAAAAATCCTATAAAATATTTTAAAAAATATCATGGACATTTAGTCTACGTGTAATAAATTATAATTTGTAATCGATCATTAGAAATAAGTTGACTAGTATAATCTTTTTATCAATGTTTTTATTTTATTGATATTTACGTCAAAACATTGTAAAGTAACATTTTATATTTTTATATGATAAATTTGGATGTTCAGTGGTGTTGAATTCCGCCACTGAACACCCAATGCCTCCAGAATTCAGTGGAATGTGGGAAGTGGAGTGTTTTAACATTAGGTTCCCTCTGCCCACCCTGCTACTTGTAGGATATAGCGTAAAGCTGAAAAAAAAATCTTCGAATACTTTTCATATAGGCCAGTCGTGGCACAGGGGCTCAAAGTGTAGACTGTAAAAGCAACTGGTTGTGGCTTCGATCCCCAATTGAAGAAATGAAATATTTATTTAAATGTATATTTCCGTTTTTTCGCTCTGGTGTCAAGGCAAAGCGTGGCGTTGAGTTCCGCCACTCTACATACAATGCCTCCAGAATTCGGCAGAAAGTGGGACAGAGTGACTTAACACAAGGTTCCCTCTACCTATCCTGTTGTATGCAGGATAAAGCGTGTATCCCGCACATATTTATGTATTCGTACATACATATGTACGAGTATATGCATTTATTTGTTTTTACATACAGATCACTTTTAGTGATAAGGCCGCCTTTTCACATTTTATTATTTTATAAGCTTTTGTAATTTGTATATATACAGTGTTGTTATAGTGTGAAATAAAGAGTTTTATTATTATTACACATGTATATATGAAAACTAGAAGAAGGTAAGGTAAAGGTAAGCTTTCAGACGTTTCTTAATAAGAAATTGTTTTCCTTTACAATAATTTTATCTCACAAGTGACAGAGTAAGGTAATAGATATGCATATCATTTTGCGGGAAACCAGATGGATAGAATCGTGATGATTTTTATCTTTTTTAGGGTTTCGTATTCAAAGGATAATACGCGACCCTACCTCTTACTAACGCCCAGTATTAATAACCTATCTCCAACGTTAATCTTAGATTGTTTCATATATCTATCCAATCTCTAGATTGGATAGATGTATGAAACAATCTAAGATTGACGTTGGAGATAGGTTATTAATATTGGGCGTTAGTCTATCACGGTTCATGACTTACCTCCTGGTGACAATCGGACAGACACAGACGGCGGAGTCTTTTTTGCTTATAATAATTAATTCAACCTAAGAAATTAGCTATTTTGAGGAACTATAATATTAGGTTTAACCATAAAACTATACAAAATCAACAATATTCTTGTATATTCATTCATTTATATCATTAAAAATTTGTTTTAAATGGAAAGACTAACTAAATGCTATTATATTAGATCCTTGAATAAGTTATCGCTGTGTTTTTTTGTTTAAAAAAAATAATTTAATATATAATGCTTACAATGACATTACTCAAAGTATTGTCCATCATTAGAGACCACTTTCTCCCNTATATACGACCAATGAGTATAAACTTATTATTTTTATATTAAGTTACACATCAGCTTTCATTTCGCAATCGATGTAAAAGTATAGCCTCGAGAGAGTCAAAACATCTTTCTGTATTCATTTTAAAGCATGTACTACATATTTATTAGATACAGTTAACCCAATGTAAAAATAAATTACTATATTCTGAAATTTCTCTCTATTTTGGGTATAGGAAGCCTTTAGTAAGGACTTTAGTATATCGGATAATCAAACCCAAAACTATAGCTTGCAGAAAGAATCTTGACAAATATGATTTGATTGTGTATAAACGACAATCCTTTTATTAAATCTATAGATTATTAACCCAAAATTATCTAAAAAGAAAATTTTAAATGGAATAAATAATAAATGCTCACCAATTTCCTTTCCAATACAGAATTCAAAAACTTTTCTACTAGAATAACTTCTAGAATAACTAAAAGGAACGTTCCCGGTGTCACAATGAAAACATATTGACGACGGACTGAGTGCCCTGATAAGTTATCACTTATCGCGAGATAGATAGCCGAGATCTGCGCTCCGATGTGGGATTTAGATATTGTTATTGTTTAAATTGTAGCAAATAATGCCTATGTAATAGAGCGTTATAAGACGGCGTTTAATTGCGCAATTTTGTCATATTGAACGTAAACATAGTGGGGATAGGAGTGTCTTAACACTATGTTCCCGGGTTTTCTTTGCCTATCCTGCTGTATTTTGTTTGTATAAAGAAATGGAATTTATTTTTACTTATAATTTCGTATCGACATAATAGCGCTCATTGAGCCCAACAGTAACGTATCTGCACCTTTTGAAATATTAAAGGTGACACAATGTTTGGGATTTTTTCAATAAAAACGGCCATGTGCGAGTCGTACTCGCCCACCGAGGGTTCCGCACCAATTTCAAGATTGTAGGTCAACGAAAATGAAAGTTGATAAGCTTAGCTTATCGAAAGTGAATAATGGAAGTATCTTTTATTGCTGTTTTGAAATACTAACAAGGGCAATTTTCGACTACATACACGTTTAAAATACACATAAAAACATTTTTTTTTTGAAATTTTGAAAAAAAATCATTGCAAGTTTTCGTTTTAGATACTTTATCTAGGAACCTTCGATATATCCGTATGCATTTGTTTTGTATAAGTGAACTACAAATATTAAATTGTAATGAGTTTTTTTTCACTTTTTGGATTTTTTCTTTATTTGTATTGTAATTTCGTACTTCGAAGTGCCCTATAAGTTTTGATTACACGGCGAATTTCATATAATATGCAGCAAAAACGATGCATTAATGCTCATATATTTTGATTGTGTTGATTTTGAACCTTGATTTTTCGAGATAAACTCTCTAGACCAGGGGTTCCCAACCTTTTCTTGATCAAGGACCACTTTATATCATTCTTGGTAGCAGGGACCACTATACGTGTAGGTATAATAAAAATTAACTGTGATAATTAAACAGAAACTTCACCTCACCATCCTCAGTCATAAAACTGAAATCGTTCGCGGACCATATTTAGGCTTCTGCGGACCACTGGTGGTCCGCGGACCACTGGTTGGGAACCAGTGGTCTAGACACATGGACAGAAGGTCAACAAGGTGATCCTGTATAAGGGTTCCTTTTAAGGTACAGAACCCTAAAAAGTTATGTCAATATTAAACTAAACGAATATGTCGATATAAGTATAAACTTTCTTTTTCTCGATAATTTAGTGATATTAATAAATTCTCTTCGAAATAAATGTATACTATATATTATTTCGACAGAGCGCAAACGATCAATGATCAAGCTAAGTGATTGTGTCATTGGAGAGGTGTGGTGTGTAACATGGGTGTTGGAAAAGGGCGAGCCGGGAGCTCTGTGTCCACCCCAGAGTAGTATTGTGCCTTCTTGTGTGTGTGTGAGAAATTTTTCTAACAAACAAATTGTCCTGAAAAATTAGAAGAAAACCCATTAAGCGAACATATCTGTTCAATACTAAAGACCAGGTCTCCCCAGGAAAATATCTCTAGATAGGTCCATGGGTGTATGGTTTCTCCAGCTGTGGGCGTGGACAGGCTTCTGATGATGATTATACATACGAATAATAAACATAAACTTTGTTTTAACATTTTAGTGCTATTCCACAGTAAGGAAAAAAATATTTTGGAAAACGTACTAAAGTTTTAACTCCCGCCGCTTAGTAAGTTGTAACAAGCGTTCAAGATTGACGTAGTTCGATAAAAACGTATACCTTGATTGAATAGAGAGGTTGGACGGTTTCCAGTAGTCACGGGCTTATATCTGTACCTAGATACCTTTTATAAAATAAAAAAACGTTACTAATTAACGTCAAAAGACCGACATTCAATCTTCTACCGGCCTATCCATTTTTTTTTAAATTAAATAAAATTTGTGACTAAGCTGTTTATTTTGATTGAAGCTAATTAGAAATTGAACCCACTTCCCGTGTGTCCTTGATAAGATATACGTATTTACAAATTATCTTATACAGACTTACAAATATTGAAAACATTAAGATAAGAACATTGTTGAAAACATGGAATGAGAGATATTTACTATTATTATTGTACATAAAATAGTACGCAATTGTATAGTGGATAAAATATATATTTATAAAAACATGTTTTTATAAAGATAAATTAAAAAACATGAGAACCCTAAGGAGGGCTGTATGAGAGGTAGGTGCATCGATATCACTAAAATTATGAGGGCAATCGATTAGATTTTTTGTTTCTTTATTTGAATTGAATAGGCCCCAAAACTGCGGGGCGGGATTTGAAAAAATCTTGTAATTAATATTTTAAATACATATATTATTCGTCAATATAGTAAGAAGCCTTTGTGGGGCAGTGGCACAAGTGCATGACTGTACTCGCGACTGTCGTGGGTTCTGTTCGATCCGAGGGAATGAATTAATATTTATCAATATTTTCATTTCTTTGATCTGATAACAAGGCAAAGTGGCGTTGAGTTCCACCACTTAACACGCAATGCTTTGAAAAAAATGGGGCGCAAAATAGGGAACGTAGTGTCTTAACACTTGGTTGCCTCTACCTTGAAGCTGAAACAAAAATATATATTGGTGAGGGTTAAATGAGTGACCCATTTGCTTGACCCGCAATAACAAAGTGACACTAACCCGCCTCTGGGCTGCGGCTATCGAAAGCAAGAGAGAGAGAGCCTGGCAGTTAGTTTGGACATGGCCTTTGATCGAGTGTGGCATGAGGTTCTCCTTGCTAAATTTCCGTCCTGGGCTTCCCGAGAAGTTATGCAAATGGATCGCCAGCTTTCTCAGTGGGCACAGCATCAAGGTAGTTGTCGACGGTTTTTGCTCGGGACACATGCCCGTGAACGCTGGCGTCCCCCAAGGCTGCGTCAGCGTGCTGTCCCCTACGCTGTTTCTTCTGCATATCAATGACATGTTAGAAGATTCTATGCTGTATGTTGATGCATTCATTGCTATACAGATGATAGCACAGTGGACTACTTGCTTTTTTCGTACTTTTTAGAGCGTGTTTTAGTTTTTAAATTTTCATTTTATTTAACTTATTTTGGAGTTATTTGTCCACTTACGATACCTAACTACTTTAGAAGTGATTTTAATATTTTTTGGAATTATTAATTATAAGATATTCATGCGAAGACGTCAGCAACAGCTAATAATGTTTACATATTTGAAATATGCTAGGAGAGCACTTTTATTTGATACCCCAAGCGACAATTTTTTTTACTTGTTTACATTAAGTCCCCTAGAGGGCGCTGTAGTCAATTTAACGTGAGATAATGTAGCTTATAACTAGTGGAAAATCAAGAGGCTTTAAACGACACCTCATTTGTCTAATTATGATAATAGCTTAGAGGTAACGGATGAACATCCACATTCACATACATAAATACATAAAGGTCAAAATCATAACCCTCTTTTTCGCCTCGTCGTAGGCGGGTAGTAATGTCAAATAAAATAGCATACATCCAATTTCGTTACATTTATTATTAGGTATACGATAAATAGATTTTATTATCAATTTATTACCAATTCTTTAGTCAATTATGAAATTACTTTTTTTACATTATTTTTAGTTTTACAAAACTTGCAATTATTTCTAAAATTTTTCATTTTTGAAACGAAACGTTTCATCAAAAATGTCAAATGTCATGCTATATAAATTTGTCAAAGTCATACTGCGCAGACTCGTGTTTGGAACTCGGTGCATTTGATTCATTACCTTAAATATTCCAAAAAAATCTAGAATATTATAGAAATATTACAGTGTATGACGAAATTTTACATATTCATAACATATCCGTGTTTGTTTAATTTATTTTCTATTTAAACTTAAGCAATAGTGGACATTAGCATTAATATTTGGAGCTTGGTACTGCGTTTGTGAAACTTCGATATTGATTTTGTGTGCAGTCCTCAGTTTTGAAGAGTGCAAGATGTCCGACAACGAGGATAATAATATGGAAGGAGTTAACGAGGACTATGACATCGTGCTGGCACAGCCTCGCCAGCCGAGGAATCTACAGGTTAATGTTTTTTCCTTATTTGGTGTGAAATGTTCATTAAATTAGTGAAATGATAGTTTATGTGCACTATANTGTTACAACTTATTTATGTTGTTAGTATCTCTGTAGGGAGATTTTTAAAAATTTCCGCTACCCAAAGATAATTACTAAGAATTATCGTTTGGCAAGAGAATACTATTTTTTAAATATTTTTAAACATTTTTAAAGTGTTATTCCACACTTAGGAAAAAAAAATACTTATTTAGAAATTTCGACGTAGTTTGGCGAGAACGTATGGCCTAGTGGTCAGACCGCCTGGTCGGTTTCCAGGAGGCGCGGGTTCGAGTTCCGCTATGTTCAAATTTTTATACGTTTTCTAAATAAGTAAAGATATTTTAATTTTAAATCAATCACTATTTATAATATTATAGTATTGTCTTGATTATCGCAACCACTGTGCTATGATAATTCAAATACGCAATTTTAAAGATTGATTTTTAGCAATATTCTTTACTCATTTCATATGATTCAAGACATTGTAAGTTGAATAGTGGAGACTGTAATCGCAATCATTGACCTTTATTAAGAAAGGGCTAAATCATAATTTGGTGTTATGAGGATTGTAAATATATAAAAATTAGACATTGGATAATATGCACTATCACAATGCATCAACCAAAAGAACATTTATTATTAGAATTTACATTCATTTTCACAGTATATTTAAAAATATATTATAATATTAGAAATGGAATGACATTCTAACATATAATAAACAATAAGTTGTAAGAATTATACTTATTTATTAAAATTCTTGTGACAATACTAAACATGTTTTTCCAGGTTTTATTAATATTATTTTTAAAGGCTGAAAATTAGCTTTCAATGTCATATGATGTTACCGGACAGAATTTGAAATTTGGTGCCCTTTCTGCAGAAATCTCTTCAGGCAGAGTTTGTCCGATGCTGTTGATAAATGCAGCAATTTTCTTTATTCCTGTGAATTTTTACCAAACTACATTTAATTTTAGTAGTTACGTGTACATGTATACATGTTAGGCATTATACAACAGGAATAACATACATAGAGTATACACTCTAACACATAACTACTGAAATAAGCAGTATCTACAAATAAGTACCAAAATACGCAATAAGGCTACTAAAATAGAATTACATGCATTTGCATATGCCAAAATATATATTGGCATATGCAAATGCATATAAATCGATGTCTAATAATAATAATAAAATAAAGTAAATTCATATATATAATGAATAGTTCAACTTATTAATCATCAAATAAAAGTGGACCAGGACTTCAATTATATGAAAACACCCCACTGACTGAGCAGACTGGCAGAGGTAACCTAGTGTTAGACACTCCATTGCCCACTGCCAAAATTTTAAGATTTTATATGGTAAGTGGTGGAACTAAACACCACTTTTCTTCTTACTGGAGCAAGCAATTCATTTCATTGGGAATTCAACCCACAACCGTGTCTAAAATCAGAGACTGCTGCGACACAATCATAGTATTATGAAATAAGTATACATTTTTATATTATTACATGTTTCACTATTTATGTTCATCTATCTGTACAGGGGCTTCTGCGTTTTGCTATGGAGGCTACTAAAAATGAGGATGCTCCAGAACCATCTTTCATGCGGCCTTTAGATGAGGAGGTATGATTTTATTTCATTTACATTCTTTATTTTCACCACTTTTTACTAGAATTCAAGACATTGTGTTGATTGCAGTGTTGAAATTGGCAGAAAGTCAAATATAAAACAATAGACCTGAAACCATTACAGTTTAACGAAAAAAGTAACAAGTGACTATAACATGTAGGATACAATTACAAGTCAAATCTTTTTTTAAATTTATTATTATATATTATTATGGTTATAAATGGAGAATTTAATAAAGATAAATAAAAGTAACTTTTTGAGTTTTGTAACATAGAGGTAACATCTTTTATATAATAAACTTAATTTTATGGTATGGTATGGTTCTTTTATTATGGTGAGCGTGCCAGTTGAGCATATATCGCTTTGCCAATGTCATATTGTGTAAAGAAGACATAAAGGAGGTTTTATGGTAAAAAAAGGGGTAATGTCACACAGTAGGAGAATGCATTTAAAAAAAATATCTATATATAATAGTTTAAAATTGCCTTCACCTATAATAATAAAATCAATATATACATTATATACATACTACAGAGGGTTAGTATAATAATAATAATAAAAAAGCCTCTTAATTTGGACAGGTTCAATTTTACACTATTTGTTACTATAAATTTCATTTTCTGTTTGTACTTTGACAAAGGTCTCTTCTATCTCTTTCCATTTCGATCTGTTGGCTGCCATTTTCCTCCATAGCTTTCCAGTCACTTTGGCAATATCATCCTCCCAGCATTTGTATGGTAGAGGGTTACTTTACTTAATTTATTTTTTTTACAGAGACGAAGATTCCTAGAAGAAGCTTTGCAATCAATGACGGTAGATGTAGCGGAGATGTTACAGAACGCGATAATAACCCTCACAAACGAGAACATGATAAGTGAGATAAAGCGCGGTGGCCACGTTCCAGATGAACTGATATCTATGATGAACGTCATATCAGAGTTTGTTGACGATATTGACGCCGCTAATGGTGAGTTGTTGTGGTATTTTCTCTAAAGATTCTTGCTGTATTCCACTTATAATACGGTAGGCAGAGGGAACCTAGTTTTGAGATCCCCCGTTCCTTAAATATTCCCCTTTTTTTGGGAGATTGCATGTTAAGTGATGTAAGTCAAAGCCTCGCTTTGTCTCGCTACCACTTTACAGATGGGTTGATCTCTATAATGAATGTTGTAATTGAGTTTGTTGCTCATATTGATGTTGCCAAGCGGTAAGTTCAGAAATATATGAGGCCATTGTTGTGTAGTGGAATAGTGTCTGATTGTGATCCATCACTGACACACAATCTGTGTAATTCTGGCGGTAAGTACAAAGGTGAATTAACGGTTCTCTATGTTGATCAAGTGAAGCTAAAATATATACTTTTAAATTATTTCTCTCTGTAAATTGGTTCTTTCTCCCTACCTTACTTTAATATGCGGGGTATACTGTAAAGACAAAAATAATATATAAGTATATTATAATACTACGTCTATCCATTCCATTCTTCATCTCTTAAAGCTACTACCGTAACATATTTTTCAACATACTATCACAATTTTCATTTTCTTACAGATTTCAAGCAACTCGGTGGATTCTCCATATTCCCGATCTGCTTGGCTTGTGAGCACGAAGAAGTTAAATCTCGGGTGTCGGTTATCCTTGGTTCCGTATGCCAGAACAACCCGCCGTGCCAGGCCAAGGCCGTGGAGTCCGGCATATTGAATCTGGTGATTTATCTGGCAAACGCCGAGTACAAGAACAATAAGAGTGGCACGCTGTTCGGCAAATATATGTTTGCTATATCATGTGAGTTTTTATTTGATAATGACAAAATTAATTTATATTTTGCAAACAAAATTCTGTTGAGACCAGTCGTGGCGCAAGGGCATATAGTGTGGCTGTAAAATCGACTGGTTGTGGGTTTGATCCCCACTCGAGCTGATAAAAATATTTACTTACATTTATATTTTCATTTCTTCGCTCTGGTATTGAGGTAAAGCGCGGCGTTTAGCACTCAACACGCAATGCCTCCAGAACTCTGCGGAAAGTGGAGAACAGTGTGTCTTAACACTAGGTTCCCTTTGCCTATCCTGCTGTGTGCGGGATACAGCGTGAAGCTGATTTATTTTAACAAAATTCTATACACCTTTAGCTGAATGCGCAAATCTCAGTAACTTCTGCTGTGATTTGATAAAATCCTTTTTATGTTGCATTTATTGCGGAAGTTGTTTTTAAACATATATTATGGTGATCGTTTCTACGTAACTCACTGAACCTGCGGTCTGGGTTGTTTCGGACACCTTGAGTTTGACATGTGTAGTCCACAAGTCTTAGTTGCTCTTGACCACGAGGATGAAGCCGTGGGTGAAAGCTGGTTCTTTTTCTTAGCTTGACGCTTAAAGTAAATAAAAAAAAATAACAATCTTGTGAGTGTAAACGCGACAGATTGTGAGTTCGATTCCCACTCGCGGAAATTAAATATTTAGTCTTCGCTCTGGTGTCGTGGCAAAAGCGCGGCTTTGAATTCCGCCACTCAACATTCAATGCCTCGAGTCTCCGGCGGACGTTGGGGACCGGAAGAAATTTCATGAGAAACAGAGTGTCTTAGGTTTACACTAGGTTCCTTTGTCGGCCCTGTCATGTGCAGGATAAAAAAGAAAAATGCATATTAAATTTAAAAAAAATCTTGTTAATCTTGAGGTAGGTGAATGTAGATTCGATTGAATGTGGGTTCGATTTGCTTGAGAAAATGCTATATTTGTATAAATTTATATTTCATTTCTTCGCTCTTGTGTCGAAGCCAAGCGAGTTTCGCTATTTAACACGCAATGCCTAGTAAAAATTGGCGGAAACTGGGGAATGGAGTGCCTTAACACTAGGTTCCCTCTGCCTACCTAGTGAATCTACGAGATACAGAGTGAATCTGATAAAAAAAATCTTGTTATTATTTTATTTTTATTTATTACAGCCATAGTCCGTGGCTATGATCCTGCGATATGTAGGTTTGTGGAACAAGATGGCTTGGAACTGCTAATAAAGGCGCTGCTGTCTAATAATGTGTCATCCAAGTCAAGAGCAGCCTTTCTGATTGACAACTTGTTCCAGAACCACGAGGAAGTGAAAGGTATGTAAACAGTATATTAAAATATCTTTTTTTTTCAGGTGCACGTTGTATCCTGCGTTTAGCAGGGTAGGTCGAGGGAGCCTAGTGTTTAGATACTCCGCTCTTCATTTTCCATTAAATTCTAGAGGTATTCCATGTGAGGTGGCGGAAGTCCATTTAATAGTAATTTTGAATAGTAAACATACTTCATATATTGTGACACAGTGACTATATTAAATATTATATATATAAATAATCATAAAAAATAAAAATTAAAATTAAATTAGCTTCACGCTGTATCCCGCACACAGCAGGGTAGGCAGAGGGAACCTAGTGTTAAGACACTCCGTTCCCCACTTTCTGCCGAATTCTGGAGGCATTGCGTGTTGAGTGGCAGAACTCAACGCCGCGCTTAACCTCGACACCAGAGCGAAGAAATGGAAATATAAATTTAAGTAAATATTTCTTCTCTTCGAGTGGGGATCGAACCCACAACCAGTAATCATAATCATAACTGTATATGAAAATAATAAAACATTTAGCGCAATGAAAACTATGTCTGAATATAATCTTGATGAATTTAGGTGTGATGTTTCGAAAAAAAGGGAAATCAGGAGTGTCTTACACTTAGTTCTCCATATTATTATTTTTTTCAAACTTGAGGTTAATGCTGTTAGTCCTACTTTGCTGTTGCTGCTGTTGCTTTTACAGTGACACCGGTTAAGTAGGGAAGGGGGTACTCTGTCCCTTGACATAAGCAAGCTCTATGTAGCTGCCTTTGAGCAACTCTATATTAGTTCTCTAGATATAAATAACCTTTATTAACTGTTTTAGAAATATATACACAAATTTTAATATAGTGATATTTGAACCCGCGCCTCTTGGAAACCGTCCAAGAGGCTAGTGTTCAAATTTAGAAAATCAGAACTCTTAGACAGTTTCCACTTTGCAAGAGGTGCGGGTTCAAATTTAGCTACATTAATATTTGTTCAAACTTTATAAGTTTCTAAAAAAGTAAAAAAAGTATTTTTCTTTTCTAGATGTAGAATAACACAAAAAAATTATAATATAAATAATCTTACTTATTTAGAAAACGTATAAAAATTTGAACGTAGCGGGATTCGAACCCGCGCCTCCTGGAAACCGACCAGGCGCTCTGACCACTGAGCCAACGTTCACGTGAACGTTTCCAGGAGGCGCGGGTTCGAATCCCGCTACGTTCAAATTTTTATATGTTTTCTAAATAAGTATTTTTCTTCCCTAAGTGTGGAATAACACTTTAAAAATAATTAAAAAATAAATAATCTTCTCCATTTTAGAATTCTTCATTGACCAAGGCCTATTAAAAACAATAGCTGAAGAAATTAAAGCGGGTCAAAACAGGGCATCAGAACACATGCTAGCTGTACTACAAAGCCTACTGGAAACTGCGAACCCTACAATAGTAGAGCAATGTCACGAACTGGAGTTTGACCTGAAAAAAGTCATCGAAGACCATCTCTCGTTGGTGGAGGATGATGACAGTTGTATGGAGCAGAAGGATTACTGTTTGACCATATTGAATTTGATAGAGGAAAATTCGCATATCGACCCCAGTGTACCAGATGATCGATAATTTTTTTTTATTAAATGGCATGACTTTTTTTAATGTAATTTTGAATATTTTTGATGTTTATTATACTCTATAGTCTGTATATTATGTACGTATTGTCTTCTTTAGGAAGTTTAAAATTTTGCTTTGGGCATTTATTTTGCAACATTGTTTTATAATGTTTTGAAATGCTAAATATTTGTACATTATGCAGTAATTTGTTGTTGTAATAATTACAAACTGAATGTTCAATATTAATAATAGAACCAGTGACCACCTCTTCTTAGTCTGTGACTATTGTGTGTGATTATTGTATTACCATATTGAATTTGATTTAACAAAAATCTCATATTGATCCCATTCTGCCAGATGGTTGATATTTTTTTATGCAATAGAGGTTTTTTATGGATTTTTGAATTTATGTCCTTTGATTTTGGAGTTTTTAATCTTGTTTATACTCTACAGTTTATATATATTAAAATGTTGCTTTGGGCATTTATTTTGCTACATTGACTGTTTTATAATGTTTTAAAATGTTTAATATATTGTAAATTATAATATATTCAGTAAATTGTTGTTGTTATAATTACAAACTGAATATTCAACTTTGATAATAGAAGTAATGGCCACCTCTTCTTAGTCTGTGACAGTTACATAGAACAGAAAGGTTATTGTCTTACAATATTCAATATCATTGAAGAAAATTCTCTTATTCTCATAGCTTACCAGATGATCTTTTGCAGAGATTTTTTATTAGAAACTGAATATCTAACTGTACTCCGATAATATATTAAATACCTCTCCTCAGTCAAACAGTTGTATGAAACAATAGGTTGAATGATACTTTATTAATGAAAAGAAAATCGATTACTCGTTAATCATATCCAATTGAATAGAAGAATTATATATATGTTGATTCAAGTGTACTGGATTGTCAAATTGTATTATTATCGATATATTGTTTACTATACTCCTAATTATTTCATAATAAACATTAAATGTGGCTTTTGAAAATTATTTTGCACAAATGTTTACTGTTTTGTAATATTTTAAAGTGTTATTTACACTATAAATTATTAATTAAATAGCATTTAATATTGATAAAGTGGTCGTCGTAATAATCATTGTAGTGAAACATTATAAAAACCTTTCTACTGGTATATTTAATAAATATCGTAGCAATACCAAAAATGTAACTTGAAAATAGGATATCGAATTCCTGTAATATTACTATTTTAAAAAGGTCTACATTGTAGTGATAATATTTTGATGAATGTAATTCATTTGTTAGTTGTATGATATTACATAAAATAAATAAAGTAATTACAGGGAGTTTGTTATTTATTTTGGTTTATTGGTATTTATATCTTATTTCTTCTTATTGTTTTTTTTGTTTGTGCTATATTAAATCTTGATTTTTTTTTAAATATTTTTTTTGATCATGAAATGAATACTGCATTAGAAAGCTCGCTGCAAAAATATTTTCTTTTCCACAAACAATACCCTAAAAATTATGCTATACATTTTTTTTCGAATATTGACAATATAACATTTTGTCGTAAAGTTTAAGAACGTATAAACTAACGTCAAATGACAGTTGTCAGTTGTCTTATTTGACATTATATCGGCTGTTCTCAAGATCAATTCTATTTGGCAAATTTAACATTAAATTAATACTAAGAAACCTATTATTTTATCTTTTTATTGTGTTAACTCGACAGCTTTTCGTATACTTATTTTATTTTAATAGTCTTATTTCATTTAAATCATAATAAACATTTTGTAAACATGCAAATCAAATTACTTAATAAAACTATATAAAAATGTAATTTAAATGATAATTTATCAATGAAGCGCGCATTCAGTGTGTTTAATAGCCTGCTCCGCGATCACACGCCGTTATCGACATCCGCCATGGCTAATTTAGTTACTGATTTTAAAGATTGGAAGTTTAAAGATCCTCCTTCTTATAAAGATTTACCTATAAATGAAAATCCGGAATACAATATACCTGTGGCTGTAAACAATGCTGTTTTCTCTAAGGTAAATGCTTGAGCATATATTAATATTATAATTAAATTGTCTTCATGACAATAATTTGATAATATTTAACTTTGATATTTCATAATGATTACTTGCAAGATGATGAAATACTCGAAATTATTGTACAATGGTGTTTGTTTCAATAATGTGGATTTTTTTCTTCATGGTGTATCCTGCACATAGCGGGGTAGGCAGAGGTAACTTAGGAATCCAGTATTAAGACATTTTGTTCCCTTTAAGACACTTCCGTTTCCAATATTTCTCCGAATTCTAGAGGAATTGTGTGCTGAGTGGTAGAACAACACCAAGCTTTGTCTCATTACCAGAGCGAAAACATGAAAATATTAAATATTTTATTTCCTCAAGTGGGAATCGAACCTACAACCATTGTATTTAATGTACATGCTTATGCTCCTGCACCACAACTGGCCTCATAAAATTTTATACATCTATTAAATTATGTTGTAAATCTATACCAATTTATTAAAGTCATTTAATACAAATTCACTACATTATTTAAATAATTTATTATTAAATCTAATTTCCAGGTGCCAACAGAACCATTGACTGGTAACATACAATTAGTATGTGCATCAAAAGATGCATTGATAGATATCTTAGATTTGGACCCTAAAGTATCAGAATCAGAACAGTTTATTGACTTTATTGCTGGAAAGTATTCACCTGACGGAGGACTTAGTGTATCACACAGGTATTTAAGAGCTATTTTTGATAATTTCTTTTATTTATTTTGTACCTGAGTAAGCATCTAAACATAGAACTTAATATTAAACACATAATCTATTTTTGCACAACATTGTATGTTGAGTAGTAAAACTCAATACTGCAATTTGTCTTGTCACAGTAGTAAAACTAATATAATTCATTTTCTCAAGTCAGGATCAAACTCACAACCATGGTTCATGCACTACCACCTGCAGCACAATAAGATATGTTATATTCTTTATATAAACAAAATAAATGTGACAATGAATGAATATTAAATTAAATTGTACATTTCTACAAAAAAAAAAAGAAAAAATATCTATCTATGATAGCTATATTTATTTTTAAACAAAGGATGAAATCTTGGAAGTTTTTGTAAATCACATATTGGTTATGATATTTGATTATTAATTAATTCACACACCTGTTTTGAATGATATTTTTTATCTAATTTTATCCAACATCTTTTTTGAGTATTAGGTAATTTTTGGTAAAAAGCTTCACTATATTTGTCATATTTTTATTTATTGATATTGGTATATGATATTTTGTTTATTTTTATGAATTTACTACATATTAATATAATAATAAAATTTAAGGTAGGAAATCGATACAAATAATTGTCTAAACAACATTTCTTTTGGACAATTTTTAATCATTTCTAATAAGGCTGATCATTGAACTCACAACCATAGCACTTTACTTGCTGCAAGGCAATTGTTTGAAATTATTATATAATAATACTATTATCAATATTGTTTCATTTATTTTATTTAAGATATGGTGGATATCAATTTGGATTTTGGGCAGATCAACTTGGTGATGGTAGAGCACACATACTTGGGGAATATGTTAATAGGTAAGTTTTTTAAGGTTCACATTCATAATTGCTAAGAATTGGGCTGAGGAAACTGGACAGTGGATAGTGTTACAACACTTTATTCTCGTTATAAGACATTTCCATATTTAAACAGATAGTAAGTAGGTGATAAGAAAAAATAATCTACTTGCAACTTTAAACTCGTGAACTTCAGATAGTGATTACATCCACATTTTCATCTTAAATTTTATTATATGTATATTTTTAAATTCATTTATCATACAATTATATGAATATAAAATATATATGTGTATATGTATATCGTTATATATATATATATATGTGTTTTATTTATATATTATAATATATATATATAAATGTATTTTGTTTTGTTTGTGATTAATTTGAAGTCAGCATCACACTGTATCCTGCACACAGCATGGTAGGCAGAGCCACGCCTGGCTTCATACTAAATTTACACATTTATATAATTTAAAATATAATGTCATGCTTTTCGAAAAAAATACGTTTTACCTAGAACTGCCGCTGGGTCATTTTTGTTGGTGTTAGTACCAAAAAATATAATAGTAATTATAATATTTACTAACATTTCAATTGACAATTTAATATTAATTACAATTTAATTTAATGCTTCGGTCTGGTATATCAAGGTATAAGCCCGATGTTGAGTTTCGTTACTTCGCAATGCCTCGAAAAAATCGGCGGAAAGTGAGTAACGGACTGTCTTAACACTAGCTGCCCTCTGCCTACCCTGCTGTGTACGGGATACAGCGTGAAGCTGATTTTGCTTTAACTATAACCTACAAAACATTACACAGCAAAGGTGAATCCTGGCAACCCCAATTGAAGGGTTCGGGGGAAACCCCGTATTCCCGTTTCGGGGATGGCCGCGCTGTTCTAAGGTCATCGATCAGGGAAATGGTGGCCAGTGAGGCGTGCTACCATTTGGGTATACCTACTACTAGAGCTGCGGGGCTGGTAGGTAAGATTTTTTATTTTTTTTATTTAGCTTAATATCCCGTATCTCGCACATTCCAGGATAAGCTTTCAGGAAAAGTTTTCAAGACATTCCGTGTTGGGAGCCGGAGCCGGTCATGTTTAGTTTTCTTTCCTTCTTCAATTCACCGAGTGGGAATCGAACCCATATTTTAAATCGTAATTCAGTGCAATTAATTAATTATATCAAAATATTATATACACTTTTATACTCATTTTGCAACAATACATTCAGTTTTTATTGATATTGCTGAAGGGCAAGTCAGTCAGTCAATTAAATCTTTATTTTCTTTTCTAAATTATAATATCTTTTTGAATACATATTTTGCCTTACAATATTTTTAGTCTGTGATCTTTTTACGTATCATCACAGATAATAAATATATATTTTTTAAATTCACAGTAAGCTATGATCACAAAGTATTCAGAGATAAGACCTACAGTGGCAGAGCGAGACAAGAACCCACAGCCATCGTGCTTAGACTGGCGCCCGCGTGGTACAGACTGGGCTCTTTTGAAATATTGTATAAGAGGAATGAGCCGGATCTGGAAAGGAAGTTGGCGGATTTTGTTATTAAGGTAAATCAATTTACTCTGTATTTTTTAGGTAACCTTGTTTTATTTTACTTAGACGAGGTACCCCGCATCTAGTAGGGTAGGCAGAGACCTCAACTCAACTCTCAAGTTCGACGAATTTTTGTGACTATGTGTTGATTGGCGGAACTTAACGCCGCGGCATGTGTTGTCACCAGAGCGAGCAAATGAAGGTATTACATAATAATTTATTCTCCTGTGTGGGAATCGAACCCCGAAATTTTTGAGCCATTATATTATACTTTAACAACTTTTACGGTGTTATGTTCCGCCATTTAACGCACATAGTCTCAAAATTAGGCGGTGTGTGGGGAACTAAGTGTCTTAACAATAGGTTCCCTTTGCCTACCCTACTATATGCCGAAAACAGCGTGAATCTAAATAAAATAATCTATCAATTTTTTTAGAATTGGGAAATGAAATACAGGAAATATAAGTAAAGAGTGTTGAAATTATAGAATACATTACGGCCGATGTATCGTGGCCGCCTTGAAGTTAGTCTTTTTGAACTTTTCGCTTTTTCACTTCATTTCATAAGGTGGAGATCAAATCCACAACTATTGCGTTTAAGCAAGAATCGTTACATCAGCCTGTAGTATGTAAAATTTATGTAAGTGGATCTGGGAGGATAAACCAGTACAATTTAGTACTTTTTTTTTTAATAATTTACATGCTTTTGAGAAAAGCTCCTTTTTGTACACTAAAAATACTATTTACTTTTCTAAAAACTTGCATTGATCAATATAAAAAATAGTAACATAATAATTCTATTTTTAATTTCCAGCATTATTTCCCTAATATAAATTTAGAAGATGATGACAAATACGTGAAATGGTTTACAGAAGTTGCACATAGAAACCTCGACATGGTGGCGACTTGGCAAGGTATTTAACCTTAATATTGTCTTTTTAGCTTTACGCTGTACGCACGGAGGGCAAAGGGAACCTATTGTAAAAGACACTCCGTTACCCATCAACACTTCCTTTCCCTACTTTCCACCGAATTTTCGAAGCGTTGCTTAGTGCCAGAGCGAGGAAATTAAAATATTAAATATTTCTTTCCCTGAGTGGAAATCGAACTCGCGTTTACAGAAAGACGCTGTGCCACTGCGCCACGATGGCGTAAAACACTAAAAGTTATTGATAAAAATTTAATATAGTAAGAGCCCCTAGGAATAGAACCTAAACCTAAGTTAGTTTGACCTTTGTTACTTTATTTTTCATGTGGTTTTTTTAATTTCCAGGTCTAGGCTTCACCCACGGTGTCCTAAACACGGACAACATCAGTATTCTAGGTCTTACCATAGATTACGGTCCGTACGGTTTCGTGGAACACTACTACGAACACTATGTTCCCAATACGTCAGACGACATGGGAAGATATGCGTTTAATAAACAACCTGATGTGAGTTCATTTTTTTAATTATATTGGTTTATTGGTGTTGTAGTTTTATTTGAAGTTTTTGTTGATTAAAAATTGTTGAATGTTGGACTTGACAAAAAATTCTTACATTATTAATTTTGAAGCTTATTTGATATTTTTTTATTATAACAATAAGTATTAGTATATAGTAAGTATTAGTATAATATTAGTATTATATATAGGCAGATGGAACCTAGTGCTAAGTTACTCTGTTGACATTAAGACAACTCCCCCATTTTCCAACGAATTTTGGAGGCATTGAGTGGCGGATCTCAACGTCGCGCTTTGCTTTGACACCTGAATGAAACAAAAACAAATGAAAACAAATGATACAGCATGAAGCTGATTTATTTATATACATATTTTTTGTGATCTAGTCTTAAAAGTTGTAGATATTCAACTAGAATAATGCCTGAAACTATATGAGAATAAAATTAAAATCAATTAATTTATTATTATTATTTATTATGAGAATAAAATTAAAATCAATTAATTTATTTATAATCTTTCCAGATTATTCTATGGAATTTGGAGAAATTTATAGAAGCATTGCAACCTATTTTGTTTGAATTAAACAAGCAGAAGATACATGATGTAATGGGTACATTAAGCGAATATGTGAAAAACAAAATTCTGTAAGGAAACTTTTTTATTTATATATTTTTATTGTTCCGTACCTCAAAAGAAAAAACAACCCTTATTAGATCTATTTTTTCTGTCTCTCAAGACCATTTATAGATTACATGGAGGTATCACGTTGAAATTAATATAAAATATAGGTCCTTTTGAACACAGAATAAAATAAAGCCTTTTAATCCTTTTATAAAAAAAGGATGGATTGAGTCCTATTTTAATGTAATAATATAAATTTTCTTTTTATCTAAAAAAAGTCCCTATTTTACGTAATTTTCTTTTTACAGAAAAACATATCTATTAAAGCTGGGTTGTGAACATATCCAAGACGGAGACGATAAACTCGTGAAGGAGTTCTTGGAACTAATGCAACAAACTATGGCCGATTTCACATGCACATTTAGACAGTTGGCTGAGGTTAGTATTATTTAATAATATACAGTACGGTCGACGAGTCGTGGCCACTCTGAAGTTACGGTTTTTGAACTTTGGCGCGTTATTGTCTCTCGGAAATGAAATAATGAAAATTAAGAAAAATTTAAAAGATAAATCTGCGCAGCTCAGCTCAGTCGCAGCTCGTCGACTGTACTGTACTGTCAGTGACAAGACACTCATTTCTGTAGATAAAACGAAGTATCCTAATTGCATACCCTAGTGAAAACAGTTTTTTCTATTTTATGTCTATTTTTAATGTTTTATATATATTTGAAGCCGTCGCGGGGCAGTGGCACAAGCGTATAACTGTAGACGCCTCAGTTCGACGCTCGTTCGGTCGGTGGTGGGTTCGATTAATGCGTGATTTTATGAGAATAAAGGTTGACAACTGATATATTTATGTCAAAACATTAAAATTTTGATAATTATTTTCGTATCAAATTTGGTATTTTTTATATCTTTTCAGGTTAACCCGGAAGATTTGAACAACAAAGATATATTAGAAACTAAATGGTCGTTAAATAAAGTTAGCCAAGCAAAGGATTGGGCGAAATGGACGCAGAAATATATAGAGCGATTACAGAACGAAAATGGTATTGGTTTTTTTATTTCTGATTCTCTAAAACTATGCTATTAATAATATTGTAAAAATCGGAAAATACTATATAAAAATAATTAAATAGAGTATCCCGCACACAGCAGGGTAGGCAGAGGGAACCTAGTGTTAAGACACTCCGTTCCCCACTTTCTGCCGAATTCTGGAAGTATTGCGTGTTGAGTGGCAGAACCCAACGCCGCGCTTAGCTTCGACACCAGAGCGAAGACATGGAAATATAAATTTAAGTAAATATTTCATCTCCTCGAGTGGGGATCGAGCCCACAACCAGTCGGTTTTACAGTCACACCTCGTGCCACTGCGCCACGACTGGCCTAAAAATAATTAAATCTGTTTATTTTAATATAATAAGATTCTATCGTTCGATCTGCACTCGAGGAAATGAATTATAATCTATACTTATAATAAATCTGTAGAGAGGTCAATTCTGTACATGAAATATATTTTCAAAATAACTATCAGGGGGTGATGTCAGGGGGAGGGACTGATGCCAAAAATGCAATCAGTAAAATTTTTGTCTGTCTGTCTGTATATTCTTTATAGAAACAAAAACTACTTGACGGATTTTAACGAAACTTGATACAGTTATTCTTCATACTCCTGGGCAGGTCATAGTATACTTTTCATCACGCTACAATCAGCAGGAGCAGAGCAGTGAAAGGAAATGTTGGGAAAACGGGAGAAGTTACTTGATTTTTTAAGCTTCCGTCGCGTGTACAGCCTTAATGGTTTACATAGAATTATAAAAAAATATCCCAAAACAGCATATGTCGTCTATCTTTTATAGTTGACTCACAAAATCATATTAGAAGTCATTAGAGTTGTCAATCAATTCTGCTTATTAAATCAATAATCATGTATTTTAAGCGGGCGAAGCCGTGGGCGGACCGCGAGTTTATTAATATTTTCATTTCTTCGCTCCGGCATCTAGGCGTAAGAGTACGTTGAGTTCCGCCATAACATGAAATGCCTCTTTAACATGAAATTCGGCGGTAAGTGGGAAACGATTGTCTTGAATAATAGGTTCCCAGGTTCCATCTGCCTACCCTGCTAAGTGAAGTTGTGGATACAGCGTTAAGCTAAAAAAAATGTGTTTCGTTTGATAAAATTTTATCTCAAGTCCAAATGAACGAATATAAGTAATATAAATATTTTCTTATTCTTGAATTCTTATAACATTTTTTCGTCCTTCTATAAGTGAGTGAAGAAATCCGTCACGGCCGCATGTTGACAGTGAACCCGCTATATATACCGAGGAATTGGATATTGCAAGACGCCATCACAGACGCAGAGAAAAATGATTTTAATAAGGTACTTACTATATAAAATAATATTTTACAGTCGTCATGTAGACTGAGCCGAGGGTATTGTAGCCCGAAGAAGGGTGCGACTGTTAACGAGATGGTTTTAGATTCGACTCATGGAAAGGAAATATAAAATTTTCGTTTTCTACTCTGGTAAGAAGACAAAGCGCAGCGTTGAGTTACGCACTCCCCTCCCCCACACTCTTGACCTGTTACATATATACTCCGTCGAGCTAAAAAAATATCAAGTTTATCAAGATCAAACACTTATAAACTAATAAAAATTAAAATAAACGTAATTTGTTACAGGTTCGATTGCTATTGGATGTGTTTAGGAAGCCCTTTGAAGAACACGAAGAAGCCGAAGCATTGGGATATTCCTCACAACCGCCGAGTTGGTCGTTTGGATTGAAACTAAGTTGTTCTAGTTAATATTCGAAACTGAAGAATAAGATCTAAACTATACTATATATATACTAACTATAAATTGTAGCCTATGTGTTATTTCTTTCTATAAGTCATTTCATCCAAATCCGTTCAGTGGTTTTTGCGTGAAAGTTCATATCATATCTTGTAGTACACTAGCTTTAGCTTTAACTGACCACAGGTACAGTAGGCAATGTTGAAATAATTAACGTTATAATGTATATTATTACTCGATTAATGGACTAACAAAGTTTTTTTTTTAATTCGAATCAGTAGTTTCCGAGATAAGCGCGTTCCACCACACTAACGCTTCAGCTTGATGACTATTGATGTTAAAAAAAAGTGAGAGTTCAACTCACGCTTGGTCAATTTATTGTTTTTGTTAAAATTATATTTTTATATATAATTTATAGTTTGCCAAGTGGTCTAAACAAACTGTTATATTAATTAATATTATAATAAATGCCTATTTTTCCTTATTATAAAAATATATAGAAGTTAAACTTCGATATTTTTTTATGCAAATAAAAAAAAACACAATTTAGACTATAACCTGAATCTTGTTTTTTTATATTTTTTGATCACTTTCTACTCTTACGTTTGAATCAAATCATATTTTGTTATTCTTATTAAGATTTTATATCAGTTTTTGTATAAAATAAATATTAAGTTATATATTATTATTATTTACATTTATAAGAATATATGAAATTTTGTATTGACAATTGACATGTTATAAAAATGAACATATTGTAAATATTTTACAAATATTATTTCATTTTGTTTGTTAAAAACATTGTATTTTTTTTTAATTAAAGATATCTCATATCTTTTCTACAAAAAGTTTCTATTATAAAATAAAAAAATATGGTTCATCTTGTATTAATATAATAATGTAGTTTTATTGGAGTACATAATTTTATTTTAACACACAACTATTTTAATCAAATATTTTTAAAATTGCTACAATTTTGTCCCAAATAAAAGAAATAAATAATATATAACAATTTTTATCATTTTTATTTTAATTATACATAATATTTACATTTATATTATAAAAAAAAAATCCTTCCACAATTTTTCAAAATTTCAAACATAATATAACAATAATCTTAATTTAATCACAATTAATGATAATCGTCATCACCACTATCATCAGGTTCAGAATAATCATCATCTATTTCTATCTTCCTTTTCTTTTTTTGTTGAACATTTTCTTTGTCTTCTATCTCATTCTGGGCCTCGGTCACTGCTGAACGGTGATGGAAAACAAAGGAAATGCTCTTAGCTAGATCCCAGCATTGTTTTAGAACTAAATCTGCTAGATTTTTCTTATCAGCACAATGATACCAGTTAGATAAGTCGGAAGTACAATCAGAATTTTCCGGTGGTAAAGTAATTTGTATGTTATTAACACACCGTTTACATTTAAATTTACCGTGAGTGTCTGATAAAGTGTTTTCTTCTAAACGGAATAAATCTTTTAAGTCGTCTGATGTGAAGTGACGTAACGATTCCTCATTTTGATCTACAACGGTATCACTTAATGCTTTCTTATGAGCTTGTCGTTGGAAGATCTTCTCTTCTATTGTACCTGTTGCAAGTAGTCTGTATATATAACAAGGTTTCTTCTGACCATCTCTCCATACTCGGGCCATGGCCTGATCATCATTTGCTGGATTCCAGTCGGGGTCAAACATGATTAATCTATTAGCACCTATGAGATTAAGGCCACAGCCTCCAGCTTTAGAACTTAACATAAATATCCATTCTTTAGAATCTTTATCATTGAAACTTTCTACTACTTTAGCTCTCTTTTTAATCGTCATAGAACCATCTAATCTTACGTACAGATAACATCGCTTACGACATAATTTTTCAAATAAATCTAATGTTTGAGTATAGTTAGATACAAGAACTATTTTATCATCAGTATTAGTTTTCAGATTGGCCAAAATACAATCTAAGATCATCAGTTTTCCAGAATATTCTGGTCTGACATCTTTAATGTCATAATTATTCGGCAACAAATCCCTTGCTTTCTCAAAGCCTTCAGATCTTTCAATAATTTTGTCGTACACCAAATCGGGATGGTTACAGAGTTTCTTAAGTGTTGTTATACTGGAAAGGGCACTCAAAGTATTCTTCTCCCCGGTACCAGCAAATTTGTTTCTGATAGCATCAGAATTAATGAAATTTTTGTACAATTGAGTTTGTAATGGTGTCATTTTAACACATATAACTTGTTCAAACTTGACTGGCAAGTATTTTGTTAGTAAGCTGCTAGTTCTACGAATCATGCATTTATTTACTATTGAAGTTAACGTGAGGAGACATTCCTGAGCTCTCTCCCTCTCTTGAGACGTTGCTAGAGCATCTTGACCTTTCAAAATTGGATTTTCATATCTCTTTTTGAACTCTTGGGCAGTACCAAGAATACCTTCATTCACAAAGTGTACTAAACTGAAGTATTCAGTCAAATCGTTTTGGATGGGAGTGCCTGATATTAAAATTCTTCTTTTAGCTTTCAAACCCATTAGAGCTTGATAAGTTTGATTTTCACTGTTTTTCAATCTGTGACCTTCGTCACACAGAACTAAACCTACTTCTGATGCATGTAAAATGTTAGAATATATCCTAAATGTCTCGTATGATATGATTAATACTGGTGTAGCAACTCTAATGGCAGCAAATGTGTTCATAAACTGTTGTAGTTTTAGTGTAATTTCAACTTTGGAACCTCCATCCATTGGCAAAGCATTTATCCTTTGTCCTAACCACTTTTGTATTTCATTATACCAGTTTTTCACTAAACTACTTGGACATACAATAATAGCTTTGCTGATAGTTGGTTTACAATCTGGACCCTGCCTTAAAAGAGTCCAGAGCAACGTAATACACTGAAGAGTTTTACCCAAACCCATTTCGTCTGCCATAATACATCCATATGCATTTGCAATCTGCATCCCAGTGACACAATCATACATAAACTTAACACCATCTCTTTGATGCGGCCTCAATATATTCCCTAGAATAGGATCCACTACAACCGCAACTTTTATATCATTGGCATTCATTTTCATCTTTTCATGTTCTGGAATATACGGTGGTCGGTACAGAACAAGTGCGTTTGGTTCGTCTGGATCGTGCAAAGCTCTTCTTAGTTGAGTTCGTTTTAATCCTAAGCTTTTGCTGCAATATGACGAAACATAATTAGATATTGGTACCTTGAATGGTTTACTCAATATCTGTTTGATGAGATTCTCGTGATCCGAAGTGGACATTGCTTGAGAAAGCGATTTTTGTGTAAGGGGAATTTTTGTACATTCCCGCTTCTTTCTTTTCGCAGATTCTAGCAGTGGACTTTTAAATACTGTGTCGCTAGAGCCTATTTGGCTCGGCGCTAAACTGCGCCTCATTTTGAATTGATAAATGATTTTTTAAATCGTTGCCATCATTATATTATAACTTATTTTTGACTTTGTTTCGTAAAAACACCATCGTGAAATTTAAAACAGTATCAAAGTTCATGTCAGAACTTGTTTGACAGTAATTTGAGTGTTGCCATAAATAGTATTTTTTTAAAATTTTAAATTCCAATGTGCAAATAATATAAAAAATCAAGGTGATCACAAAATCAGCGTAATGGAAATTATATTGTTTCAACTTTTGCATTCTTCTTTCGTTGTTTTTTATATACAAATTTATAATAGTAAAAAAAGTAAGAAGGAAAGAGGAGATGTTTGTTAATTATGTAACATTGAAAAAATAAAACAAAAAGCAAGATCATTCTTTTTATAATACTGTTAAATAAATTGTACATAAATAACATGTTTTATAGTAAATTTACTTATATTTACATCACATTTAAATGACCAGTACTGCTGTGGAAGACGTTCAGTGTCATTTTTACAAGAGTCCAAAACACGAATCCCATGAAAAAATATTTAAAAAGAATATCCACAACTCGCATGCTGAAAGAAAAATGTTATTAAAATATTTAAATAGTACTATATTATTTAATATAAAAAAAAATATCTAATGAGGTAGATAAATATGGCAAATATAATAGTTTAATAGTGCATAACAATATTTTCATGATTGTATCATAAATATTCTTATATCATAATTTTCTGTCTTGATCTTTCTCTCCTAGTAAACCATATGCTAGTTACCTTCTTTCTGTTATAGTTTTTCATTTAGATATAGAAGATTTTTCAGGAAAAGCTTTAATATAAACAACACACAAAACAACAATAAACATTTATTTTTACACTTAGAACAATCGACCTAAGGCGTAGTGATCAGAGTATTTGGAAAGTAACCAAGAGGCGCAAATTCAAATTCGGCTACGTTATAAGAATTATACGTTTTCCAAAAAGTTGTAAACAACTAACATAACTCACAGTTGCCGCGCATACTTTGTAATCTTCTTTCTCTCTAATATTGAGTAGAGTCCGCACTCTCTGTCCCTTCAGATGATTCAGATGCTTCAGATTTAAAATCTCATTGATTGTTTGTATACAAACAATTCTATATTTTCTATGTTTTCGAGTATTAAATACACGAAAATATAGAAACCCTTGCTTATTCGTTTGTGTGCCACGTGAGCAATAATACTGGCACTACAGTATTATAGTTTTTAAGATATTGGTAAAAATTGAGGCCGGTCGTGGCGAAGGGGCGCAAAGTGTGTAAGCGCTGTAAAACCGACTGGTTGTGGGTTCGATCCCCACTCGAGGAGAAGAAATATTTACTTAAATTTATATTTCCGTTTCTTCGCTTTGGTGTCGAGGTAAAAGCGCGGTGTTGAGTTCTGCCACTCAACACGCAATGCTTCCAGAATCCGGCAGAAAGTGTGGAACGGAGTGTCTTAACACTAGGTTCTTTCTGCCTACCTCGTGTGTGCGGGATACTGATTTTAGAACAGCAGCGTGACAGCTTGAAGGTGATTTAAGAATCACTTACACCTTCATGTGACGTTTCGCGACGGGTATAGTGTCATCGCTCTCCTTGAGAATGTACAATCGAGCAGCACGAACGAAGTCCTCGAAATAATTTGAAATATTTACACCTATAATTTATTATATAGAAATTTCGTGCAGTAACTACAATATAAAAGGAGTTATGCTTTAATTTGTTTAAATTAGGTTAAATACTTATTTAGAAAATGTATAAAAATTTGAATGTAGTGGGACTCGAACCCACACCTCCTGGAAACCAACCAGGGTTCGAGTCCCGCTACGTTCAAATTTTTATACGTTTTCTAAATAAGTACTTTTCTTTCCTAAGTGTGGAATAGCACTTTAAAAATATTTAAAAATATTTAAATTAGGCTTTTATTTTCATATATTTTTCACGACACATATGTGATAGGTTGAACTTTATCTAACGACCTGGAAAGAATTCGAGTAAGAATCGAACCTACAGTCATCATGTTTAATTAGATAACATTTTTTTAATGCCATCTATTCAATATTTTTAATATTTATTGATAATTAGCAAAACTTACAAAAGGAACAACCGACTGACGATTGATTTAGAATTTAGTAAAATAGTGTTTCCACTATATACATATATAGACACTTTCTTCCCATTACGTCGTTACCAGAGCGAAGAACTAAAAATATTTCATTTCCTCGAATGAGATTTGAACCCACAACCTGTCGCTTGTGCCCTTACGCCACGACTGACCTGACTTGACTTGACTTAAAGTTATTTTATTAAATTGTTTTTTTTTTACCATCAGCATCTACTTTATGATCATCTTTCTCTCTAATATTGAGTAGAGTCCGCACTCTCTGTTCCGCTTCAGATTTAAAATCCCATTGATTGTTTGTATAATACTCGAAAACGTCGAAACCCTTGCTTATTCGTTTGTGGACACGGATTAAACTAAAAATATTTTTATAATTAAAAATCAGCTTCATGCTGTATCCCGCGCGTTTCCCACTTTCCGCCAAACTCTGGAGGCATTGCGTGCTGAATGGTGGAACTCAACGCTGCACTTTGCCTCGACACCAGAGCGAAGAAATGAAAATATAAATTTAAATAAATATTTCATCTCCTCACGAGGGGATCAAACCCACAACCAGTCGATTTTACAGCCACACTCTGCCCCAGCGCTATGACTGGTCTCAATGCTAATAATAAAAACATGGTTTATTTTAAAGTATTAGTAGATATGTAATGGCTTAGGTGGAATATAGATTGCCTTACTAAATAGGATGGTTTTGTTGGTGATTTATTGCAACAATGCGAAATTATTATTTCTTTAAGTTTTACACCGAATTCCGCATATAGCAGGATACGCAGAAGGAACCTGGGCACCTAGTGTTAGGACATTTAGACACTTCCGTTCCTTACTTACCGCCGAATGAGAACTTATATCTTAGTTTTATTATATTTTCTGGAACCAATTTGAATATGCCTACTAGTATCGAATACAGAATAACTAGAGCATAGAGTTAAGTATAAAAAAATCATATAGAAATTTAATGATTTTATATTTATAAGTTTTAATATTCGCAATAATTTATTATAAAAATGTAAATCAACCTCTTTGTTTAATAAAAAGATGTTTTTGAAATAAGTAAAATAAGTTTATAGAATTATCACCAGAGGGCACTACTAAAAAATGACGCTTTATGTGGTCGGAAAATTCGAGATATACTTTTAGACTTGGAGCGGAAGAAGAAAGAGGTCCTCTAGAATAACATATTGTATAAGAATTTAAGATAGACATTGTACAAGCTTAACAGTATTTAACTCTGGAAGAAATATAAGTTCTGTAAAAGCCTCGAGGTGTTTGATTTCTTTACAGAAAAATATATAGATATTTAATTAACTTACACGGGGTCGAAACGGAGTAAAAACAAAAGAGTGTTTACCAATATGGCGGGAGTCCAGTGGAAGAGTATAGCGCATATGTTGTGAGCTAAACGGGAGTGCTTCATGGATCCCCCGGGATATACCTGGTTTTATGATCAAAAATAATATATTATCATATTTTTTTTATCAGCTTCACGCTGTATCCCGCACACAGCAGGGAAGGCAGAGGGAACCTAGCGTTAAGACACTCCGTTCCCCACTTTCTGGGTGTCTTTCTTTTCTCTCTTCCCTCTTTTCTTTCTTTCTTTTATTATTATTACCTTATTTGTACACCACAATAGACACACACATAAAATATGATAAAAACAAAATGCACAATTGGCGGTCCTATGGCCAAGTAGCCATCTCTTCCAGACAACCTTTAGGGTGAAAAAAAACTGTCGTAATTACAAGCAGGTAGCTAGTCGTACGTCTTTATTATAAAACTTGACACTAATTAATAGGTACATGATACGTTGAACAGAGTAACTTCTCTTCTCTTCTAGTTTTTGTTTTTTTTTTAGTACATCTCATTTATAGCAAAATAGGCAGAGAAAACCTAGTGTCAAGACACCACTCTTCACTCTCTGCGTGAATTTGCAGGACATTTCGTGTAGAGTGGCAGAACTCAATGCCATATATTGTATTATCAGGACGTAGAAACGATAGATAGATAGAATCTTTAGAAGTGTGCACACTTGAAAAGATAGAATAGAGTAAGTTCTTAAGACAAAATATACAAAGACGACAACTAATTACTTTCAGAGCCTTTGTGTTTACAGCACATGTCCTACTACTTCGTCATAACAGCCTCAATATTTACATTTTCTAATGATAAATTACTGATAATATTGAAATATTTTTTACCATACGACGCCATTTAAAGGTATCCTATTCAATATGATGTTTCTCCCGGTGTCGATCAGTTCGGACCACGGACATTGTTGTAGTGTCACTAAATAATAAAAAAAAAAACAATATTTTATACAATAAATAAAAATAGAATAGATTTTTACTGATTAATGACGAGCGGTAAACGGTGCGACTGGTTGTGGGTTCGATTCCCATTCGACGATATGAAATGTTTAATGATTGCATTCTCTCGTTCTGGTATTAATTCAGTTTCGTCACTTAATGCGCAATGCCTTCAGAATTCAGCGGAAAGTGGAGAACAGAAATGTCTTAATGGGAACGGAGTGTATTAACACTATGGTCCCTCTTTCTATCCTATAAAAATAATTCTTCCATAAAATGTACTAAAAAACAAAATTTTGAACATATATTTTTTAGAAACTCACCCATTACGCCGTTTATAAACACGTCGACGGGCAAGTAGTCCGCGTAGCTGTCGTTGCGTCAATACATGCTGCGAATCACGCCTTTTCCCGCTCCTTTGAGGATCAAAAAACATATACATTGTACTTTAATACACATTATAAAAAAACCAGATCCACGTTGTATCTCGCACGTGGCAGGGTAGGCAGAGGGACCCTAGTTTTAGGACACTCTACTCCCCATTTTCCGTTGAATTCTAAAGGCATTGTGTGTTGTGTGGCCGAACTCAACGCCACCGTGCGCCTTGGTGCCACAGAGAAAAAATGAGAAGTGGAATCGAACCCACCACCGTCTTTACAGTAACACTTTGTGGCCTGATCTCGAAAATTATAAAATTAAATTATTATATACATTTTTTTTTATGGAAAAGACAAGGCAAACGAGCGTTCGAGTCACCTGATGGTAAGTGATCACCGCCGCCCACGACCCCGAGCAACACCAGAGGAGCTGCAGGTGCGTTGCCTGCCTGTAAGGTGGGTTGGGCGCCGGGGCCCGGCATTACCTGATGCGAAACGCAGTGGCATAAAGCCACTACTTCACGCCGGTTTTAAATGCCGGGGGTGGCAATGATCCGGTCGAGTCTGCCCATGTGTTGCCATTGCTGGCGACGTGACTCTACCGCACGTACTTTAGTCGCCTCTTACGACACCGCCAGTACCAGGATGATCCTATTCTAGGCCGGGATCACACGGCGCCACTACTGACATCATCACATTAGTGATGATGCTAGTAGTGGCGCAGGGGTACAAGCGTGCGACTGTAAACGCGACAGGTTGTGAGTTCGATTCTCACTCGCGAAAATTATATTCTTTTTAGTTGTGGGTCCGATCTCGTTCGTGGGAATGAACTATGTAATATATTCATTTCCTCATTTTAAAACAAGACATTTTATTTCATGTAACAAAAAAAGTAAAATGTAATTACCTATAGACGGCCTCAACATCATAACTGGCATGTCCTCCATTGCTTCTACAGCCAACGTTTCACTCAGTGCTTTGGTAAAAGCGTAGGAATTGGGCACTTTGTACTAGGATACTAGATCCTAGAGAATTATGTAATAATTAATTATTTAGTAACATCCTTTATGAGGACACCGTGGTGCAGGCGCACAAGGGAGCGTCTGTAAATGCGACGGTCGTGGGTTCGATTCTCATTCAAGACTCCATCACAAAACTTGGGAATTTAGTGTTAGGTTATTCCGTTCTTTCGTTCCCTACTTTCCGCTGAATTCTTGAGGCATTGTCTGTTTAGTGGCGGAGTCCAACGCCGCTGCAAAGGAAATTGAAGTTTTTTTTTCATTCCTCTATAGCAGGGGTTCCCAATCTTTTCTTGTTCAAGGACCACTTTTATATCATTAGCAGAGACCACTGTGCATGTAGGTATAATAAAAATTAATCGTGATAATTAAACAGAAACTTCGCCTCACCATCCCCATTCTTAAAATTAAAATCGTTCGCGGAAAATATTTACGCTTCTGCGGACCACTGGTTGGGAACCAGTGCTCTATAGGAAATTGGGTTCACAACCGTCGTGGTCAGTCGCGCGCTGTGCTCCTGCGCCACGACGGCTTCTAAATATTATAATAAACATTAGGCCAGTCGTGGCGCAGTGGCACAAAGTGTGACTGCACACGCGACTAGTTGTGAGTTCGACCCCACTCGAGGAAGTGAAATATTTATTACTATTTATATTTTCATTTCTTCGCTCTGGTGTTGAGTTCCGCCACTCATCACGCAATGCTTTCAGAATTCGGCGGAAAGTGGGAAACGGAGTATCTTAACGCTAGGTTTCCTCTGCCTGCGTATCCCGCACACAGCATGGCAGTGTGAAGCTGATTAGATTTAGAAATACACTAAAAAAATATTGTTATAGTTGGTGTTATTTTATCAATAGTTTCTTCATCATCTAGGACTTCTACCGTGGACAGAACCTTGTGTGAGTCAGCTGGTGGGGCGTAAGCTCGCTCTTCTCGAACCTTCTCGTGTAAATGACAGTATGCGGTGGACATGTGGATGAATGACTGGAAAAATTATTAACTGTACTGTATTTAGAAAGATCTGTTTTTATGGTTCTTTACTTTTTAAGGAAAAAAGATATATTATATAAAATCACTTTGTTGTCTGTCTGTCAAGACTCTTTATCTCAAGAAAACTTAGAGATATCGAGTTGAAATTCAAATTATATACCTACATAATTTAAGAAGATTAAAAAGTCAAGGACGTCCAAGAAGATTAAAAAGTCAAGGAAGTCAACCAAGTCCGTGGTGTAAAAAAAATTAAGAAAACTCCGTTGACTTTCTTGCGCCAGTTGTTCTCAGGTCTGAGGCAGTAACTTTAGTGAACCGTTGGTAAATTATTTAACGTTAAAATATTAAAATCGAATAAAATCCTATATCTAGAAAACTTAGTGATACAGTGGAATATTTTAAATTAATGGGGCCTTATAAGTCAGCGGGGTTTTTTCTTTTTTTTTTTACTAAACACAAAATACTTTCTTTCACTAAACAGGGGAAACATTGACATTAAAAAATATAAATATTCCTCAACAAATTGAACCTACAACCATCGTTTTGAATGATCTACTGTGGCCACAATGACGTATGACCACATTACAAAAAGTATGAAAGTTTGAACGTAGTTGGAATTGAACCCGCGGCTCTTGGTCAACAAGTCGTGACTGCCCTGAAGTGACAGTTGGGTGTAGATGGCTGCGCAGATTTGAATTTGAGAGTTTTTCTTACTTTTCATAATTTTGCTCGAGTGAACAATGTGCAAAAGTTCAGATAACTTAACTACAGGAGGGCCACGTCTTGTTGATCGTACTGTAATTAAATTAAATAAAATTTATATTTGGCGAGAGGATGCTTGTGGGCGCGTAGGAGGGTATTTATTAAATATTTTGAACATTTTTACTTATTTTAGAAAATATAACGTATTCTTATGTAGCTAAGCGTAAGGTAAACGCCCGGCGTTTACTTCCGCCACTCAACACGCTATACCTCGAAAAATTCGGCGGCAAGTGGATAACGGAATGTCTTAACACTAGGTTCTCTCTACCCTAACGTGTGCGGGATACAGCGTGAAACTAAAAAAAAATGATTTAAAGTAGGTGATGCTCTATCCATGTCACATACAGTTACATTCTATGGCGGAAAAGATTCTATGAGTAGATTTTACTCAATTTCAGATGACAAGTTGTAACTAAAACAGTTACTTAATGTCGCCTAGTTTAGACTAATTTTCTTGTGGTTTATGATCGATCTGTTTTGTTAGTTAAACTTATAGACGTTGATTAATGTTTTATTGACATTAAACATAGATTTTGATATATCTTTGTACTTTTGTGATAAGTTTAGAATTATTTTTTAGCTTCACACTATATCAAATATAAGTTTAGAATTATTTTTTAGTTTCACAGTCCTCCTCCACATAGCAAAAATTCTTATTAAATTCAATNATTTTATTATTTATTTTGTTTGAAAAAATAACTTTTTCATTTTTGGGAATTTATTTTTTTCTGAATTATACAGGATGGAAGTGTAAGCACCACTTTAAATGAAACCACAGTTTTAACTACTCTATAAAAGCCTAATATAAATCAGAAAAAAATAAATTCCCAAAAATGAAAAAGTTATTTTTTCAAACAAAATAAATAATAAAATTGTTGTTTTAAAATAAAACCCCATTTGTAAGGACGACGCACGCACACATAAAACCTATCAAAGGAACACCGCCGCGCACGCCTCATTCCGAAATCCGAGTCGTAGGTATTGGCGATAAAGTTGTTTAAACTATAGTAGTATTTTTGTAGTAGTAAGTGTTTATGCTATTGGGATCTATACGTAATTGCGTCGCACGAAATACAGGTATGGATAAAAATCGTGAAATGAAAAAAAAATCCTACGTCCAAACTGTTGAGGCATCTTGATTAATTTCTTTAGGTATGGGTTTGAAATATTTTACCCTATATGCTGTTTCCGTAAAAGGAGCGCTGCCTCTTCCACCCCGTATAACAAATAAATATGGAATATTTACATGTAAAATTTGTAAGAAATTACAGTAAAACAAAGATAATACTAATAATAATGCAAAAATATTTTTGGACTTACATTTGTCTACCATCTTAGTGAAACTTACATAACACTTTGTTTATTCGAACGGTGAAAACGAAATTATAAAAAAGATCTTGTTTCTTCTCAATTGAAATTCAGAGGGAATTATAGTTCCTAGAACCTATTCCGTTCTCAATAAGACACTTCCGTTCCCCACTTCTGCGGAATTCTCGAAGCATTTAGCGAGGAAATTGAAAAAATTAAATATTTCATTTCCCCGAGTGGGAATCGAAACCAGAACCATTGCGATTGTTATCGCACGCTTGTGGTCCCGCGCCACTTAAGCCACACCTTGATATTACTTGTTAAATGAGAAAAACACTTTCAGTATAGTCATTACTACAAGCAAATACAACGGATATAAATATCAAAATTAGATTTGAAATTCAAAAATATAAATAAAAAAAAATCGTTTTTTTATTATGAAGTTCTGCACTAAAAAAAATTAATATCAGTAACAATTTAGTAAATCTTTGGGCCACTTAAACGAAAATTATTTTCCCTCCATATTTTGACATCCCTGTTACCGGTATACAATCTTCTTTTATAGTAACAGACAGATGGGTAAGCTATACAGCCTTTTATTTCATAAATACAAATATTTTGACACATTACAAATCATAAAAAAACCCAGAAAAAAACAACTTTTTTATTAAAAAAAAGTGTATTACTACCTAATTAGGCATTCACAGCTTAATTTAAATATCTATGACATACAGTAATTTTTTTTTATTTTAATAACATTATGTGTAAATATATGTTTTTTTTCTTTTATTTGTGAATACGATTAAATACAACATTGAATTAATAATATAACTAACAAAGGCCTTTGCCATATTACTTGTAAATATTTTGGACTTTACTCTTCTAACAATAATAATTAGAACGTAATTTAGTATTTATATAAAAGACATTAATATTATTAGGTATATTAAAATATTTTTTAAAGAAATGACTCATAAGAACCGAAAGTAGTCTGACAATATAATAAAAAAATACATTTTTAACACATTGCGCGTTTGTAATAGGGCTATCAACATTAGACCACTGTAATATGGAGATTTGTGCATATTTTTATCTATGCTGAGATATATTGTTGCTTATAATCGAAAATATAAAAAATTAAACAATTTTATTTTTTATTTTACCACATTTACAAACATCACAGACTTAAAAAAAAAGAAAAACAAAAAAAAACAATTATAAAAAAAGCATTTCATGCACAGATACAAAAAATAAATCAAAGCAAATAAAAACAACTTAAAAATTAATATAAATTTTATTTTTTGGGTACACGGTATGTTTTAACGTTGGCCTCGAAGGTGCAATCCGTCCGTGACGGGTACACACTCTTTAGATTACCTTCCGTATCTACTACTTTGATCTGGAAAAGAGAATATATGATAAAAGAAAATAGGACAGTTATAGCGCAGGGGCACAGCGTGTGACTGGACTCGACGCTTGTGGGTTCGAATCCTATTCGAGGAAATGAATTATGCAATGCTTTTATTTCCTCGCTCTGGTAACAAAATAAAGCAGGTTTCTTTTGCTTATTGTTATGTGCGGGATTTTGCATGATGCTAAAAAAAGTAATTTCCATTTGTTGCTGTTTGAATATAAGTAAGTAATTTTTATATTCAAACAGGAACAAGTGCTCTACAGTTTTAGTCCTAATAGAATACATGGAAGGATCTCTTTATATTATTTATAATAGAAAGATATCAAGTCTTAAGACATTCCGCTCCTTACTATTCTGTTGAGTGGCTGAGTTCAATGCTGTGTTTTGTATTACTACTAGATCGAGGAAATGGACCCACTACCACAACAAACACAACTCCCATAAATTAAAGAAGAATAAAGTGTCTTAACACTAGGTTTTCTCTACCTATCTTGCTATATATGAAACACAGCAAAATAAAAACAAACTTATTAAAACATACCTGTTGCACAGTCAAAGTATGGAACCCGCTATCCTCTCCATCGCCAACACCAAGTAAAAGACACTCATGTAACAATTTGTCCATAACAGTTTTGCACGCTCCAAGCGAGGAGTGAGACGTCACTTCCACTAACATCGCTTTGCTTTCTACCGACATCTGCAAGAATAGAGGAAATATAATAAGTAAGTAAAAGTTAAGGAAATAAGTAAAAGTTAGGTATTTGAAAAATAATATATATAAATATTAATAAATTATTTTTGAAGAGCTGATAGATAATATAAACACCTACTTACTGTAGAGATTAATAAAGCTAAATAAATAAATAAAATAATTTTTGATTGTTGTTATACATTTATTTGGAGATATTTTATGATGGAAGGCAGAATGTAATGTATTCTGCCTTCTGGAATATTTTTTTTTAGCTTCACGAGAATCAAACTCAAAATCATAATATATTTTTGTTTTTAGTAGGGTTCAAACCATAAATAATAGTGTGCAAGACACTTTCCAAGTGCACATCGATAATGTTTAATTATTATTAACTTTTTTACCCCCCTAATATCACAATAATATAAGTTTATGCCCCAACAGAGAGCTCTACCCAAGAGGAGCTGGAACTGTTCTACAACGACCTGAGAAAGGCGCACACTCTAGCTAAGCAAAAAATATTGGTAATAGGAGACTTCAATGCTAGAATTGGCAAAATAAAAATAGAAGAAAGTCTGACAACAGGACCATATGGATATGGAAAGCGAAATGAAAGGGGAGAAAAGCTAATCGAATACACCTCTGAGTACAGACTAACGATTATGAACACTTGTTTTAAGAAAAAAGAAAGTCGCAGATGGACATGGCAATCACCAGATTCGAAAACGAAGAATGACATTGATTATATCTTACCCAACAAACGTAACCTAGTAAAAAATGTTGAAGTACTAAACACCATTCAATTTCCATCCGACCATAGATTGGTCCGAAGAACGTTGACCCTGGAAAATGCAAAGAAAATTAGAAGACAATATACAACAAAACCCGGAACTCCTAAATCAAAAACTGAAATAAATAATTATTTAAGCCAACTAGCAACGAATATAGCTAACAATGTGTCATAATCAGAAGTCTAATCTTACTACAACATGATAGAAAAAGGTACTACAGAAAGTCTGAAAACCAATCAAGAAAAAACTAAAAAGAACAAAATATAATACTAAGCGAACAGACATTAGAATTTATACAAAAAAGGACAGATCTGATCCACACAAAGAATAAAACAAGAGAAATGAAAAACGACCTCAGCAACTTATTTAAAACAGTTAACAAATCTATAAAAAATGACTATACTGAACACAGAAAAAATATCATAAACTCCAACTTAACGAAATTGCTAAGCACAAAGAGGGCACTCAAAGAATTAAAGACTCATAAGAACTGGATACAGAAACTAGACAACAATTCGAAGAATACAAAATCCAGAGAAGAAGTGCTATTATAGAAGTCGCAACATCATTTTATAAGGAACTGTACAAGCAGCAAAATTATAATATGATGAAATGGAACATATAAAAACTACGAAAACGAATGCAAGCACAGAAAGTATAGAAGAAGAAAGAAAGAAGTAAGAGAAGTGAACAACTACATCAACACCTTAAAAAAGGAAAAAATCCCATGGTCTGATGGCATTAGTAATGAGGCACTAAAAATCGGAAAACCTATATTGCTTCATCAATCACAAAATTATTTAACATGGTACTGGACACAGAATGTGTACCGAAGCAGTGGTGCAGCTCAGATATTGTGCGTCTCTATAAGAAAGGACATCCCCTGGAAATAAAAAATTACAGACCTGTAAGTCTACTCACAAGCATGTACAAACTGTTTGCATCCATTCTAGCGAAAAGAATAACACAAGAAATAGACCAGTCCCGAGCCATAGAATAAGCAGGATTCCCCTCCGGCTTCAGCACAATAGATCACATATACACCCTGGAACAAGTACTTCAAAAATATAAAGAGTTTAACAGACCCTTGTATCTCGCGTTCATGCATTACAGTAAGGCATTCGATTCTATTAGGCACAGTTCAATCTGGGAAGCCTTAGAATCTTCCAAAGTCGAGCACAAATATATCAACATTATCAAAAATATATATAAAGACAGTCACAGTAGAGTGAAACTCGAGAAAAGAGGCAACGAGGTCAAAATAGAAAGAGGAGTAAGACAGGGGGATCCCTTATCTCCTAAACTCTTCATAGCAGTGTTAGAGGATGTGTTCAAGAAGCTCAACTGGAACAGTAAAGGTGTGACAATATGTGGACATCTACTAAGTCATCTAAGGTGTCGCTGACGATATTGTAATCTTTGTGGACACCCATAAAGATTTAGAATACATGATACATACTCTGAGTGAGATAAGTTCTAAAGTGGGGCTGGAGATGAATGTAAACAAAACTAAGGTAATGAGTAATAGCTATACGAAACCGATTAAAGTACAAGGCAGAAATCTAGGTAAGCAGGTGTCTTTTTCAAAAACGAATAATGAAGAGGAGGTCTTAAGAAGAGCTGACATAGCATGGAAAACATGCTGGTCCTTAAAAGAAGTACTCAAGGAGAAAATGAAAAGAACCATAAGCAAGACTTGTCTACTGCCTGCTATATGGCTCCCAAACGTGGGTTAACTCAAAGGTGGGAAAGGAGCATGTTGGGAGTCAGAAAAAAGAACAAAATAAGGCACAGCAACATCAGAGACAAAACTAAAATTACAGACGCTCTTGACCATGCCCTAAAACTCAAATGGAAATGGGCCGGGCATGTGGCTCAAATTACGGACAATAGGTGGACCCAAAGTGCTACCACCTGGAAAGGACCACCAGGAAAAAGAGACGTAGGGAGACCTTACAAAAGGTGGGCAGATGATGTAGCCCAGGTAGCAGGTGGGCAGTGGATGAAAGCGGCAAGGGATAGGGATTGATGGAAGTAGTTGGAGGAGGCCTTCAAGACAACTATTCTATTCAAGACAACTAAGTTACTTATAAATATTTATCTATTATATTAAATATGTAGTTTTTAAGTAGAGTAATAAAACAAGAGGAAATGCAAATTGGTAATATGGAATAAAGAGGCTTTTTATTTATTTTATTTTTTTTAACTTTTTTACCAAATTTTCAAATAAGGGAATGATTTTGTCCAATGCTGGAATTGTAATATATAATACATAGTAATTTAAGATAAATAAACACACAAATTACAGTACGGTCGACATGTTGTGGCTGCCCTGAAGCTAGGCATTCTGAACTTTTGGATATTGTACATTGGCAAAGAAAAATGTAAAAAAGATCCTAAAATCAAATCTGCAGATATGCAGCTAACTTAAGGGCGGCCACAACCCGTCCAATGTATTAGGACCTTGAATAAGTTGCTGTTGTTTTTTTTTTGTTTAAAAAAAATAATTTAAAATATAATGCTTCAATGACATTACTCAAAGTATTGTCCATCACTAGAGACCACTTTCTCCCATCTCTCTGGTAGCAATTGAACCCCCCTTCGGAAAAACGACTCATCTTTCGAGGCAATCCAGGAATCAAGCCATTTTTCGGCTTCTTCAAAAGAATGGAAGCGCTGCTCGCTTAAACCGTGCGCCATCGACCGAAACAAGTGGTAATCGGAGGGGGCTATGTCCGGTGAATACGGCGGGTGGGGTAGAACTTCCCATTGAAGTGTTTCCAGGTAAGTTTTGACTGGTTTTGCCACATGTGGCCGAGCATTATCATGTAATAAAATCACTTTGTCGTGTCTCTGCTCGTATAGTGGCCGCTTTTCTTTCAGAGCGCGACTCAAACGCATCAACTGAAGTCGATAGCGAGCTCCCGTGATAGTTTCATTAGGTTTAAGCAGCTCATAATAAATTACGCCCTGCTGATCCCACCAAATGCAGAGAAGAAGCTTAGAACCATGGATATTTGGTTTTGGCGACGATGTTGATGCGTGACCCGGCATGCCCCACGATTTTTTTCGCTTTGGATTGTCGTAGTGAATCCACTTTTCATCCCCAGTGACGATACGGTGCAGAAAACCTTTTCTCTTTTGCCGTTGAAGCAACAATTCACACATGAGAAAACGTCGTTCTACGTCTCTCGGCTTCAACTCATACGGCACCCAATGCCCTTGCTTTTGGATCATTCCTAACGCTTTTAAACGTTTTGAAACTGTTGACGCATCTACTTGTAACGTTTTCCCGAGCTCTACTAACGTCTGACATGGATCTTCTTCAAGCAATGCCTCCAATTCTGTCTTCAAATTTTGTCGGTGCTCCAGAACGCTCTTTGTCTTCAAGGTCAAAATCATTACTTTTGAAGCGCCTAAACCAGTCTCTGCACGTTGTATTCGACAAAGCATTGTCTCAACGAGAATTCTGTGTGCTTCTGCTGCAGATTTTTTCTGAATAAAGCAGTGCAATAAAATTCCCCGCAAAAACACTTTATTTGGCACAAAAGTACACATTTTCACAAAGGGAAAATAAATATGTAGTTGACACTGTAGTAAACACTATTCTACTATAATTTGAGGTTACATATAGTACTACTTTGGTGATTCGTTACAGTACGAAATTCCATGCACAGAGTGCCACAACGCCATCTTTCAAAAAACAGAGAACTTATTCAAGGTCCTAATACTATACACAAAGTCATATTAAAAATCTATACCTTAGTATTATCAGAATTAGTGATAGGAGGGAAGCTTATCACTCTGCCTGAAGAATCTTCTACACATGGGTACTTGGGCTTGCCTTCTAGAAGATAAAGATATCTGGAAAAAAATCATAATTTAATACTTTTTTAAAATATTTTCCATATGTACTGTAAAAAAGTAAAAGTATTTTATAACACATTTTATTAACAAAACATATAAAAATTGAACATAGCGTGAGTAGAACACACACATCTTGGAAACCATTAAAAAACAGCTCTGACTACTAAGCTATATGTTCACATCAAGCTATGTTGAAATTCTTATATGCTCTGTAGAAAGTGTTTACAAATTTCCGTTAGCCAATGATAATTACTTTGAAATATCAATTGGGGAGAAAGAATGCTATTTATTAAATATTTTTATAATTTTTAAAGTATTATACCATACTTAGGAAAGACAAATATTTTATTTATCATAAAAATATCATTGAAAACTGTTATAATACAATAAAACTTTAAAAATAATACAAATACTCCACGTTACAACTCCGAAATTCATCCACAAGTGGGAAATGGAAGTATATTAATTGGAATGGAGTGTCTTAACACTAGATTCCCAGGTTCCCTCTGCCTACCATGCCATATATAGGATATAGTGCGAAGCTAAAGAAAAAAAAATCACTTACTTATGAATTCCAGAATATACATTCCTCTTCTTCTCCTTCCTTAGGGCATCAGCTTCTGATGACAACTGCTGGAAGAGCTGTTCTCCAGTAAAAGCTTTGTTTCTTGATAGTGGTACAAGTGATAATTGAGACGGTACTTTAGCTGTATACACTATATCACCTAAATATTTTAAGCTAATTAAAAAATGACTTATGATTAAGTATAATATTAATAAGAAAATTGATAATAAGTAAATAAATATAGCATAAACAAGACTAAACAAATAAGAAAAAATTACAGCAATTAGTTTCATGTAATAGAATTCAATATTGTACTTTGTTTAAACACAACAAAGAAAAGATTATATGTTAATATATGGAAATAAATATTTTTTTATATGGGATTTGAATCCAAAACCACAAAGTGATGTGGTAGAATCCAATTTGTGTCATAATAAAAAAACACATTTTGGCCAGGACCATTGTGGCACAGCATCTGTTTCCACACTAGAGGATGAGTCACAGATTTGGCCTTAAGACTGTGTTTCTACCCTATTATATACACAGAATAATGTGAAGTAAAAAATTCTAGTTTACTTGTTTAAAAGAGTCTATTTGTTTAAATGTTCAAAAATAAAAATAACCATATTTAATTTAAGGAATGTTTTAAAAATCTCAATTTTATATACCTGGAGGTATTTTGCTCAGATCGTGAGTAGCAATAGTCGCTACATTTCTTTTATCGCACACAGTATCATGCAACTTGGTTTGCATTTGAATAAATTTCTTAAATAAGACATCATTAAAATTTAATTTAGTTACAATACAGCATAGGATATAAGGCCTAATGTTCCATACTTCAGGTTCGACTATTTTAACTTTTATTGTATCATCTTCAACATGTAATATTTTGAGTGAATGGCACAAATCATTAGTTTCATCAGGTATTGGTTCTTCTTGTTTTTTGCCTTTTTTACCCTTTGATTTTGAGCTTTGAGCGCTGTCTACTGTAGGGCAATGTTCTCGGATGTAGTCGAGAACCTGTTTTGTTCGGCATTGATCAACTAGCTTCATTAGACGCTTGTCACTTAGCTTGTTGCCTTTGAGATTTAATTCTAAAAGATAAGGAGTGAATTAATTTATTATGTGATATCAATTACTATTTCACATAATTTTCAATTATTGCATATAGTATAAATATAAGTTTAAATCATGATCTTGAAGTAAAATTTGATTTGTTAGTAAAAAAATATCTACCTTTCAATTTTGTCATATTTGCAAGTTCTCCAGGCACAGTCTTTAGTTTATTGTCTCCTATGTCGAAATTTTTTAAAGAGGGCACTGTTTTAGAAATATGGTTAGGCATCGATTCAATTTCATTGGATTTTATTTTTAAATCAGTCAAATGGGGTAAATTTGAATTCTCTATGTCGAGAAAGGCCGATAGCTTATTGTTTGAGACATCGATTATAATTAAGTTTGGAAAATCACCCAGTTTCGGCATTTGTTGGATAAGGTTGGAACTAAAATTGATGCTTGTTAGTTCTTTCATATTATTTAAACTGTCTGGAATATTAGTAAGTTGATTTCTAGACAAATCTAGTACTTTTAATTTCGGTAAAGAGGTTATATTTTCGTTAAACTCTGAGAGTTTATTACCAAACAATAAAAGTGATTGTAAGTTGACCAGTAGTTTAATATCATCAGGTATAGATGTTAGACTAGTGTCGCTGATATTTAGAAGATTTATATTTGTTAATTTGAAAATATTTTTGTCCAAGCCGCCCTCAGAAATGCGTTTCGATATAGCGGCTCCCGCCAATTTTATTTCATGTCTGTTTTCGGACTTTGCAGTCGCCACTTCTGGCCACGTACTCATTTTCACAAGTTAAATTCACAATTTATTCTTAAATCTATGTTTTATTCTCAATATAGCTTTAATGATATATTCAACACGTCGCTGCAAGTTGCAACGGAAAATAATAACATAGACACAGAAAATGAAATGTCATAATGATCCACAGATTACAATTTACACATAAAATACAGATTATTTTTTGAAACTTTGTAAATAAAATGTCTAATAAATTAATATTCGGATAAATTTAAAAAATTAAACCACGAATTTATTGTTTTTTTTTCAAATTTAATATATTTTCTTAATTTTATTCTCTAGTTATGTTCGTTGGAGAGATAAGTAGTATTCCACTTAAAGAAACCATTTCATGTGGATATACACCAATACCTCGCTTTACGTCGTTTCGTTTTGCGTTTTTTTCAAAGTTGCGTCACTGCTTAATTTTTACTGATTTTCACTGTGCGTCGTTAGATTTTCGAAGTTGCGTTGTTTTGAATTCGAGCCTTTAATTTTTTTAAATTTTTTTTTCCTAAAATATGGCAACACCTTTGTTTTTAATTGCGCCATGCCATCAAAATTTGGGGATTCCCTTTCTAACAAAAAATCTACGTAAATTTAATACAATTTTATTTTCACTTTGTTTTGCTTGTTTTACGCCCAATATTAATAACCTATCTCCAACGTCAATCTTAGATTGTTTCATATATCTATCCAATCTCTAGATTGAATAGACATATGAAACAATCTAAGATTGACGTTGGAGATAGGTTATTAATATTGGGCGTTAGAGTTCAGTTTAATTACGTAGTGTGAGGTAATGTAATGTATTGTGCTTTTTTAAAAAGAGAATAATTAATTTACAAATATAAAGCTTTACGTGGTGGTTTTGGTTGCAAAAAAGATAAATATTTCCCCAATTTATTTATTGGCAGAGTTATATTCTTTTTTACATAAATTTTTAATTTTTTTACCCAAATTTGAGGGAAATGGGCGCTGCTGGTAGAATTGCCAAAAATACTAAAAAAAACTATCAGCTTGGAGACAAAATTAGTTCAATTTTATGTTTAAAAGGTAGTATTTTCGTAAGCCTGGAACCTATCTTCGATCATTAAATGGTTTGCTATAGAAAATCTATTTTCACTTTGCGTCGTTTCAATTTGCGTCGTATTTTATTGGAACGTAACCCCGACGCAAAGCGAGGTATTGGTGTAATCTTAATTCGTTTAATAACTTGAATCATTATTAACAACAACGCTAATAGTCAACATGTAGCGCACATGGTGTTCTTATAAACAATCGATAAACTACACATAAAAATTAAAAATTTTACAATGGATTGTAAATGAAATTTTAAATTGTCAGAGGCGGACGATCTCTCATTTTGGCGAATAAGTAGCAAATATTTAATTCATTAGAGACATTGAACACCGAGTTTTACGTAATCTGATTACATTTATAAGTATGCTTTCTTAAACATGAATCTCTAATCTCCTTAGATTTGAACCCAGTATCGTCGTGATTGTGCACTACTAAACCTAAATTTAAATTATCGTCATAGAAATAATTTTGAGGCCAGTCGTGGCCCAGTGGCACGAGGTGTGACTGTAAAACTGACTAGTTGTGGGTTCGATCCCCACTCGAGGAGATGAAATATTTACTTAAATTTATATTTCCATTTATTCGCTCTGGTGTCGACGTTAAGCGCGGCGTTGAGTTCTGCCACTCAACTCGCAATGCGTCCAGAATTCAGCAGAAAATCGGGAACGGAGTGTCATAACACTAGGTTCCCTCTGCCTACCCTGCTGTGTGCGGGAAGCGTGAAGCTGAAAAAAAAAAGAAATAATGTTTAATGCAGTATTTTATAAATATAAAACAAAAGATTCATAACAATATCCGGCTTAAGCCTACTGAATGTTTGATAAAGTTAATTTGTGAGTACGTAAATTGCTTATCTATTTGATATATCTACATAATATGTATTTAATGCTTAATGTTACATTACTAGAAAATGTATATAAAATGTACAAGGCAATTATAAAATCTATACTCTTTTATCCTAGAAAAAGAATATTATAAGGTCCTTTTATCGAAGAAGACTATGTATTATAGAATTAAAACCTGTAGGATACTTTCCGTCGGCCACAATACAATTATGCAATTTGGAAAGAAATAGAAATTTACACTAGTTTTTTTTTTGGGTTTTAATAAGCGGCAATTTTTATACAAGATGTAGCAAAAGAGATGCATAAATGCTCGCAGATGTGGATATTTGATTTTTTTAATTGTAATATTAAAAATGGTATTGTCACACGGATAGATATATAGACACCCGGATAATAAAATGATTCTATACGGGTTCCGCTTTTATCTTTTGAGGTGTTACTCAGGGCTTGGGCCAGGGGATATTGCAGAAAAAATATACATTTTCTGCGATGCATAGTTATAGATAATGCGACTATTATAGTTTAAAATAAGCAATATAAATAAATATACACTTATTTTGAGGCGGGTTATCGGTTTATTTATGTTATCGCCAACATTCATATCAGTCTAATTAGAGTAATATATATCAGCCTTATTATTTCAAGTTAAATTCCTTTTCCTTTGCTGATACTAAATGGATTATAGAATAGAAATCAAATAAAATTCAATAAAAACAATTAGACTCTTAGTCTATCTTAGTCCTAGAATTTTTCGTAATGATCAGAGAGAGATACGATAAGATGGAATTTTATGGGTTGTGGAGCAGTTACCTCATGTAAATGATCTCGGTCTGTTTACTCTAAGTGGTTTTTTTTAAATTCGAGTAAGGTTTAAAATGAAGCCAAAGTCGATGAAATTACGGCTACACGTCAGCGTCTAAAAGTGCTTGGAAGGCTTTAATCTGGTGGCAACAAGGTGAATGCTTTTAACGGTTGGTTATGCCGCTTCTAGCCTATACTTTTGGCATTATAAGATGGACGCAGATTGAGTTAGACTCTGTAGATCGTTACTAATTACTTTTGATCGCATGGCTGTGTGAAGTGCAAGGAGCTGTATGGTAGATTCCTTAGAGCCCTAGTGGGCATCGTTATTATTTTGGTTATACTTCGGGAATCTTTTCGGGGAAACTAAAGGTTTTGTCTGTGCAATTATGGATGAAGTTATCAAGACAGAACTACCATACTTAGACATATTATGAAAAATGGCAGTATCCACATCTGTCGGGCATGTCATCGACCTGGGAGTCCCTCATTCATATTGTCTCTGGTTGTTCTCATCTCGCTAACGGTGAGTATTTGCATAGACACAATCAGATAGTCAAGATCATACATCAGAAACTTGCTCTTCAATATTGTCTTGTGGACTTAGAGGTACCTTACTATAGATACAATCCCACGTCTGATCTTGAAAGTAGCTGTGCTTTACTCTATTGGGATCGGTCGATTATTATTAGTATACCGAGTGGATTGTTTATATCACTATCCCATATGATGACAATCTCGTGAAGGTCGAAAAAGGAAAACTATCTATATATTTGGAGTTAGTCCATGAGATTACTGTGGGATATCAATGCGACTATCATTCATCAATTTACCATTGTACCGATACTGGTTTCAGTTAACGATTTAATAGCGAAAAGTCTCGACCAAGATCTTAAGAGGTTATCGCTTAGCTGTTGGATCAAGAACCGGACGTAGAAGGCAGTTGCACAGACTTGAGACGGCGCGTATTGTGAGGAGGTTCCTCTCTTTGGAGCTCTAGCCACCGATGTCTTGGACCCTATCCCCATATGTTTATGCATGAAAAGAGAGTAAATGAAAAGAGAACGGCAAAAAAAAAAGATTTATGAAGTAAGAGTAAGTGATAAGAGTCGCTGATGTGCAGAAGCATGTATGGTGGGCATATATACAGAGGTTGATGACAGTTTACGCTACGAAAGAAGTATGCAGAGACTGTAGCGTGCCTTCCATAGAAATAATAATTCTGATCGTTTGGCGAATTGGTGTTTTGAAAATAAGCTTAGTTTGAACGTTAAGAAGTGCAAACTGACGCGATGTAAAAAAAGTGCTATCTTCTTATCACTATTCTCTAAATAAGATAATCTAAAAGAGGTAGACACAGTTCCCGATCTGGGTATTACTTGAAAGCAATCCTCTCCTCACTGGGTATATCAATTATAAACCTTCACTCTTTATATCACTTTATTAACACTTTGAACTTAGGGCTATCACTTAAAATGCTTAGCACTTAAACTATCACTTAAATAACTTCTGCTTAGAGTTTCTTGAGTTTCTTGAGTCTGAATTCAATTCTGCTTTTATGGTGTTTTTATATAATAGTACAACATCCCTCGCAAAACTAAGCTTACCAGCTTGTAGTTTCAGTAGATCATATATATTAATAAAAGTATTTCTTTTATAATTTTTATTTTCATTCGTAACAATATCACTACAACTTTTCTATATTTAAATACACAACTTTATTTCATTTCATTTCATTCTGATTAATCATATTAACATCTTTACTATAAACTCGTATCGATCGAACTAGACAACTGGTTAAAGGTTAAATGTGCATAATGCTAATCGAGTAAGCAAGGCTTTGTACTTAGAATTTTTATCTTAGGTTTTGTACTTAGAAATTGCAAATGATTTTGGAAGTCTGCAAATAAAATTGCTCTTTTTAATGCTTTTGTTTCAACATGGATCTTTGCAAAATAAAAGATATGATATTGACTTTCTATTTTAAAAATACCTAAAACTGTTAAGGCAACACTGCTAAGGCACCATAATATATTTTTATTTTGTTTTAGATTATATTTTAGAGTTTCACATTAGATGTTCTTGATCCTCGAGCTTAACAGACCAATCAATAATACTTATCAGGCTGAATATTTTTTGTTAAGGAACCATGCCTCTAATTCTTATAGTTTACCCGGTTCCACATGATATGTTTCTGATCCTTGAATTGAATATGTCAATCAATAATATTCATTAGACACAAAAATTTTTGCTAAGCAACAATAATTCTTATAGTTTAGCTGGTCTATGAGAATTCCACATTAGATGTTCCTGACCCTCGAGGTGAATATGTCAATCAATTGTACTCATGAGATTGAACAATTTTTGTTAAAGAACCATATACCTAATTATTAGATATAGTTTAACAATTTCATTAGAGTTCCACATTAGATGTTCCTGATCTCTCGAGTTTAATAGGTTTATAAATAATATTCTTCAGACTGAACAATTGTTGTTAAGGCACCATGTCTTTAATTCTTATACTTTAGTTGGTCTATTCTTATACTCTAGTTACAAATCTCGGACGTTTACGTCCGAGATTTATGTGATCGTGTTACCAATGATTAAGACAAGACATATACGGTTTAAAAACGCACGATTAATATTCTTGTATTATACAAAAATTGTATTAGCTTAAATTAAATTAAAATTAGATAGTGTTATCAAATAATCTGATATAATATATATTTGACGCACGATATCTTTAATTTTTTTGATTTAAATACCTTAGCTTGGTAATAAGTTTTGGTAATGCTCAAAATGGCTTTGAGGGGTGCGTTTATATTTTTGTTTGCGTTGTCGTGGGTAAGTTATTCGTTTTCTAATATATATTTGATGATGATGAGATGAGAACCTGGTCATATTTTATATCATGGTCTTGTTTGTTTATTTAAATCCATATTTAATCAGTATTTATTAAGACGATTTGTAATTATGTAATATAAAATTAAAAAATCAGCTTCACGCTGCCCGCACACAGCAGGGTAGGCAGAGGGAACCTAGTGTTAAGACACTCCGTTCCCCATTTTCTGCCGATTTCTGGAGGCATTGCGTGTTGAGTGGCAGAACTCAACGCCGCGCTTAACCTCGACACCAGAGCGAAGAAATGGAAATATGTCATCTCCTCGAGTGGGGATCGAAACCACAACCAGTCGGTTTTACAGTCACACCTCGTGCCACTGCGCCACCACTGGCCTCACAATCTAAATAATTAATCCATTTCTAACAATCAGCATGGAAACTGACAGTTGAGACCAGTCGTTGCGCAGGGGAACAAGCGTGTGACTGTAACGCGACAGAGGTTTGATTCTCCTCGAGGAAATTGAATATTTAATATTTTCATTTCTTCGCTCTAGTGTCGAGGGAGAGCACGGTGTTGAGTCCCGCCATTCAACACAAGATGCTTCCAGGCTTTCGTTTCTCTTTTTCGTTTTTCGGCTTAGATGGAGCCAGGATATCCATAGTGGAACTCTTTAAAAGTTACTCATAAACCATTCGTGTAGTCCTTATATAATTTAAAACTCCGAGCACTTTCTAGGCATTTGTAGTACTTGGCGTCGAAAAGCATCTTATTTAAATTCTTTTTTAAAATATATATATTTATAAAAATCAGTTTCACGCTTTATCTTGCATATTGCAGGGTAGAAACAGAGAAACTAGTGTTAAGATACTTTGTTCTTCACTTTCCGCCGAATTCATGAGGCATAGCGTGTAGAGTAGCGGAACTCAATGTCGCGATTTTGCCTTGGTGCCAGAGCGAAGAAATGAAAATATTAATAAATAACAATTCAAGGCCAGTCGTGGCGCAGCGGCACGAGGTGTGACTGCAAAACCGACTGGTTGTGGGTTCGATCCCCACTCGAGGAGATGAAATATTTACTTAAATTTATATTTCCATTTCTTCGCTCTGGTGTCGAGGTTAAGCGCGGCGTTGAGTTCTGCCACTCAACACGCAATGCCTCCAGAATTCGGCAGAAAGTGGGGAACCGAGTGTCTTAACACTAGGTTCCCTCTGCCTACCCTGCCGTGTGCGGGATACAGCGTGAAGCTAATTTATTTGATTTTTAACAATTCAATCTCCCGAATGGGAATCAAACCTCCATTACGTCGCGTTACAGTCGTACTATGTGCTCCTGCGCCACGACGGCCTCAAATTACAAAATTACATATTATTAAATGTATTATGAGGCCAGTCGTGGCGCAGCGGCACAAAGTGTGACTGTAAACGCGACTGGTTGTGGGTTCGATCCCCACTCGAGGAAACAAAATATTCATTTAAATTTATATTTCCATTTTTTCGCTCTGGTGTCGAGGCAAAACGCAACGTTGAGTTCCGCCACTCAACACGCAGTGCCCCCAGTATTCGGCAGACAGTGGGGAACAGAGTGTCTTAACACTAGGTTCCCTCTGCCTACCCACCCTGCTTTGTGCGTGAAGCTGATTTTATTTTTTTTATTAAATATACATATAAATGTATCTGACACGTCCTAAATGCGTCACGATGTCTTTTAGGTATCGATTTTATCTTTACAATGATTATTATTATATACGGTTGTTAATCTGTTTTGATTTGAATTTGATTCTGATATATTGTGAATTTCAGCAAATTGTACTAAAATGATTTAAATCATAAAACTGGTTTTTATAGTAAAACACGGTTACGACGACGGGCATTTTATAATGAAAGGACTATAATTATATCGATAACTTTAGTTTTAAATAATAGAACGTCTATGTACATAATATACATAATAGGTGGTTTCTTTTTGTTTTTTTTTTGTATACGATATTGAGGTGTAATATAATTCAAAATTTATTTCAGGCAACCGCGATTCAGAGCCCACATAATCTAGTGTTCCCTGAAGCAACTCAAGGTATTTTTTTTTGTTTTTAGCCTCACCTTGTATCCCGCACATAATAGCGTAAGAAGAGGGAACCTGGTAACCTAGTGTTACGACACTCCGACACTTTCCATTAAGACACTTCTGTTTTTCACTTTTCACCGAATCCTTAAAGGCAATGCTTGCTGAGTGGCGAAACTCAACGCCGCTCATTGCCTCGTTACCAGAGCGAAAAAATGAAAATATTAAATATTTCATTTTCTCGAGTGGAAATCGAACCGATAACCTGGAAATCCAACCGATAACCTGTCGTGCATACAGTCGCACGCTTGTTGTTATTAAGCAAGGCAGTCAGATTTTATAAATATTTTTAAACATTTTTAAAGTGTTATTCCACACTTAGGAAAAAAAAATACTTATTTAGCAAACGTATAAAAATTTTAACCCGCACCTCCTGGGAACCGACCTGGTCGGTTCCCAGGAGGCGCGGGTTCGAGTCCCGCTAGTTTCAAATTTTTATACGTTTTCTATAAGATTTTATAAAACTGTTGACACGTCATTGTAAATGAATCACTCATTCATTTTAATTTTAACATTGGCACTGATATTTAAGAAAAATTTTTTTTTTGCATAGAATATAAATTATAGCTTTACGCTCTATTCCACATATAATAGGTTAAGCACAGGGAACTTAGTGCTAAGACACTTCATTTCCGCTTTACGCTCAATTTCGAACTCAAAGTCGTAGTCTGTCTTGTTCGTGGCGCAGCGCCCCAGTGTCTGTCTGTCTACGCGACGGTTGTGGGTTTGATTTTCACTATGGGAAATGAATTATTTAATTTTATCGCGCTGGTAAAAAAACAAACCAAAATGTTAGGTTACTCCACTCAACATATAATGCCTCGAAAATTGAGCGTTTGTTAATATCTGCTAAGATGGGCAAAATTAGCTTAAAGTTGTACAGCATACGGCGCCAAGCTAAAGAAATAATAATTTTTAAATAACATTAGAGTAATCATGAAATTACTAATAAATAAGATGCAGACAGCAGAGCCAGCAGGATCGTCTCAGGATGGGAGGCAAGCGAAGGTCAGATCCCGTACCAACTATCCATACGTATGGTGCAATCAGCTGGTACCGTCAGCTCGTGTGGTGCCACACTCATTCACAACGAATGGGCTCTTACTGCCGCTCACTGTACCGATGGTTAAGTAAAAAAGTCATTTAAATCAGTTTTTTCATAGTAATAGCTGAGGTAATAAAATAATATCGATTTATACAGTGTTTTTATCGCACCACAATAAAATTATCGTTATAATATATTATAAGATAAAACACCATTTGTTTAGAATAACGCACACCGACACAAACCTGTCAAGGCGATAACGCCGCACACGCTTCATTCACGAAATCGAATCGTAGGTAATGGCGGCGATGTTGAATTGCGTAAAATTTTAATATTTTAATCGTAATTGCGTAAAATAGAACGGGAGATATCTGTTTCTTGTTCTAGTATGTTTTTTGAGAATGAAAAGCGGCAGATCGGCAACATTTAGTAGTATTTTTGTAGTAGTATGTGTTTACGTTACTGGTATCTATGCGGAACTGCGTCACACGAAATACAGTATAGATAAACATCGTGAAATGAAAAAAAAATCCTACTAAACTATTGAGTTATCTTGATTTATTTTTTTAGGCATAGGTTTGAAATATTTTACCCTATATGCTGCTCCCGTAAAAGAAGCGCAGAGGTTTCCACCCTGTTTATTTAGGTTCACGTTTTATCCCTAGTGGGGTAGCCAAAGAGAAGCGAGTGCTAAACTCTACGGTCTCTGCATGTCACTTTCGCCGCGCCCACTGTCATCAACCTGTCCTACGGAGGTCATCATGGATTTTACGTGACCTTCTTCCAGTGTCGCCGACACAGTGTTCTCAAGAGTCAACCGAAGTATCCCTCTGCCTCTGTTAACAGTTGCTCTTGCTTCAGAAAAACTGTCTTAACCTCAAATATCATCGGGACCTATAAGTAACTCTTCAAGCAATAAAATCTTTTCGAGGAATCCCGCATAATTTAAAAACGTCCCGACAGTTAATCCTAATAAACTATTGGGCTTTTTTATTTTCTTTTTAGTTTTATGCAGTCAGGGTTTTTGTTTTTATAAATATTTTTTTATTACAGTCGGCGTACTATTGTGATTCGTGCCGGAGCTGTATCTCTTCTCCGTCCGGCCGCTATCTTTGAGAGCACCGAGTACTACAACCACCCTCTATACATCGAAGGATGGCCGTTCGTGCAGCGCAACGATATCGGTGTTATCAAACTGAACCGCTTTTTGGAATACTCTGGTAAATATTACAGATTTCAAAATTTTAAAATCAAGTCTTTAATTTTTAAGACAACTAAATCCATATATGATTCTTACTCCAATTTAGTACCATATATATCTATAATATATGTTATTCTGCCATTTTCTTTAATGATAGCGAATTGAAACGTGCATAGAGCAAGTGCTTTAATGTTAATATCTGCATTACTTAAGCTAATTAATTAATTTAATCACTTTGTAAGCTAATACTAGTAAACTTCTTAGCTTCTCTTCACCTTTGCTGTACCTCTGTCTAAGGGTTAAATCACGACCATTTTAAAATTCATCAGATAACTTGGCATGCGTTAGCCCTGATTTAAACCTGTAAATATTACATATTACGGTAAATATTACAGATTTCAAAATTTTAAACTCATGTCTTTAAATAGGATTTTACTATCATTGTGAGTCAGAGAGTGTTTTACTGTAAAAACGGCGGTTACAGGTGTGATTCTCACGGGAGGGAATAAATAATTTTTATTTCTTCGCTCTCAATACGCAATGTCTCGAAAAATTGGGTGGGCGTTGGATTTTTACTTAAAAATTAGCTTCACGATGTATCCCGCACACAGCAGGGTAGGCAGAGAGAACCTAGTGTTAAGACACTCCGTTCCCCACTTTCTGCCGAATTCTGGAGGCATTGCGTATTGAGTGGCAGAACTCAACGCCGCGCTCAACCTCGACACCAGAGCGAAGAAAATGGAAATATAAATTTAAGTAAACATTTCATTTCCTCGAGTGGGGATCGAACCCACAACCAGTCGGTTTTGCAGTCACACATTGTGCCGGTGCGCCACGACTGGCCTCGGATTTTTGCTTTATTTATGGAATTGGCACATGAAAAATTTTTTTTACATATATTTCATGATACTATGCACCGACCAAGGTTCTTTTAAACCCTTTCAGAGGCATCTGAAATAATATAAATATTTTCCCCAGACTCTTATAGTTAGATAAAGTGTCACGTTGCTTTTACAACCGCCGTAGACGCCGAAGTGATTGTGATGAGTGATTTGCGCTATTTTGAATATATGATATAGCGGCGTTGAGTTCTGTCACTCAACACGCAATGCCTCCAGAATTCGGCAGAAAGTGGGGAACGGAGTGTCTTAACACTAGGTT